>OX381622.1:22030491-22581209 GCA_947459985.1 Diloba caeruleocephala | reverse complement strand
TTTGCGTTGCTTTTAAGGCTGTTCAGAGCCAAATCATCCGTTAAGCTGCCCGTGTGGTGTCCGAAATAAGAATATAGCACCAATCCATCTCCTCTCGTCGTAAAAGGTGACGAAAGGACTTAACCAGTGGAATGGGCAGCAGCGTCCCTTCTATAAAACAGCAGCCATACTGCGCTCACCAACCCACCTGCTAAGCGTGGTGAGTATTGGCTTACTCCCCCCCCTAATGACGACACAATTGTTGAAACCTATGGGGGAGACCCTTGTTCAGCAGTGTATGTCCAATGGCTGATATAATGAGAGCCAAACAAAGAAAATCAATCCTAAAGTGTTAGTCATGGCAAGGCCGCACTCATCGCGATAACGCGGATATTTGCGATATCGCGATGTATGTAGCCAAATCTTCGCGAACAGCTCTGCCCTTCGAGCGAAACCGAAGACACTTCGCTCCGCTGTCGGTAAACTCTCGCACACTTGCGCGGCCACACTTCAGTCGGCGCACAGACATTGAACGTAGCGAATGTGTCAGCGTAAATTAGTTTATACGCCGTAAAATTAAGATACATATTGCAGTTAGGATTTATTTTTGGAATTTATTCCCAATAAATATTATGAGGCGAAGCCGATATATATATATGTAAATTTTAGGGAGGAAAAAAATCCGACGTCGCGGAGGCCTATCGCCGCGAAACCGTCCCGATCAAGTTGTACTAACTTGATACTTGATACACTGATTGAACTTCTCCCCCTGTCTCTTGCTAGCGCCAGCCCATGCCGAGCCTGTAGTATTAAATTTCCCCTTCAAACATATTAAATAATATCAATCCAGCTGTCCCCAAAACAATAGTTTGTGATCCCCAGCAACGCCCTAAGCCGAGGTCCGTGTCCCGCAGGGGGCGCCCTTAGCGCAAGTTGCTTAGTTTTTAATATTAATATTAAGCCTGTCTGGAGGCCTCTTAAGGCTTCGTCAGAAACGACCAGTTAAGCAACCACATTTCCAAGAAATGTATGCGAGAAGCCCAACAACAAAAAAATGGTCGGACAAAAATGGATTGGAGGAGGAGGACACGGAGCCGGGGTAACAACCGCCGCGGCGCCCGTGTCCAACACGCCTGAGCCCCCTGTCGTCTTTATATGGCGGGGGGCCTTAGGGGTCGCGAGCGTGCTTATTGGGAAATATGCGTGCTCATACCGAGCGACTCCCGGGAAGACAGCGGTGCGCATGTGGTCACGTACCGCTGTGCGCAGCATAGCGCATAGCTGGGCTTCGGGGGATTCCTTTACAATTCTCCCGAGAAGTGCCTGGGGAGGTGGCCTTTTTACAGTCACCTTCTCTCCGCTAGAGGGGGTGACCGCTTTACAGTCATCCCCTCCGAGATGTGCCTAAAGGCGTGGCACCAATGGGTGGCTCTAGATGGAGATTATTCGAGTTCCTGGAGCCTCCCTTCGGTGCCGAAGATGACCACTCCGGTGGTTTTAGCCGGTAGGAGTCCGGCATACCCCTCTGCCCTTTCCCGGGGCGGAGGAAGTACATGATGTATTTCCACCGGATCAATAAAAAATAAAAAAAGGACAAAAATGTAACAATTAATTATTTGCCGCCATTAAATATAGAACGACCGGTTTGGTCATTATATTTATTACGTTTGTTATCGCAACAGAAAATCACGATGTCGTACTAGTATGTGGCCACGCACATTCCCCGTAGGCCGAAGACAAAGATTTCTTGCACGAATATCATCGCGATGTATGAGGCCCCAGCATTAGTGCTGCGTCGGGATTATTGCTAATATATAAGGTCTTACTTTAATAGTCCACAATATTGTGCATGGCGCCTTAGTGAATGATGAAGATAATGTAGGAATCACAAAATAATAATTAGTTATATATTTGCTTGTTTCTTCATAATATTTTTGTAAATCAATAAATTTATTATTTACTGGTTCTATAAGTTGTAATAATATCCACATGCACTTAAGAAGAAAATGGCGGATATGGCTGGCTTACCGGTTTAGGTAACTACCTTAAGTCGACTGGCAGCAACGTCAAACAAAACAGGTGGCGGACAAAAGAAATAAACGAATTTATACCATCAGATTAATTTCTTTATAACATTAGCATGTACTAATGCGCACAATGTACCAAGTATCGTGGATTAATAAAATAAGACCTTACATATCATTATTTTTATAAATAGTTATTAAAAAAAATCCGAGTATTTCAAGCGATAGATCTGAAACAACGTGTCATTTGTAATTGAAAACAAATCCTAATTAATATAATCTAAATTACTCGGAACTTTTGTAACTTAAACACAAAAGCATATCTCACGTATTTCTCATTTCATCAAATTAACTTTCATCTTCCTCCCACCTCCTTATAACAATTATAACACAATTAATTACACTCTTAAAGTTTATCATTTACGCCATCCTCCGGGAGCCCGTCACGCGGTGTTTACACCAAAATGTCGTGTTGAATATTGAATTTCGAGTTAGTTCACATTAAGTAAAGCCGTGAGATGCCTGTTGTGTGCTTTCACGAAACGCTCAACAATATATCTATGCTTTTTATCAGGAAAACTGTATACAACCTCTAGAAGTAACCTTGAGTCTTTTCGAGGGTGAAAAAATGAGTGATGTGCCAGTAAGTGCGAGTGGGAGAATTCGTGTGAAAATTACGAGTATTTTCGCACAAAAGTGCTTGTGTAGTTTGAAGGATACGCAGGCTGTTTATTGCTGAATATTCTATTCTGACACATTACACTGTCTGCGAAGTTTTTCTAAAATATTTTCGTTACATACAGCTTTATCAAAGAAGCTTATATTACAGTTGTAAGTAATATGATTCATATACAAAAAGAAACACACATTTTCAATTCACGGTGCAGACGAAAAAATACAGTGTATTCACGCTATAACGGCGGCCGAACACCGCCCACTTCGCCGCGCTAGATAAATTAAAATAAAACACCAACAAAAATTCGGGAAGCACTCTATATGAACCCCCGTTTATCCGCGTCTGGTGTGGCCCATGACATCGTAAATTACTGCCGGCCGGCCATTTTTGGCTCCCATTTTTGTACGGCCGTGTATGGTCAGGGAAATTTTAGGGTAAAAATTCAATAGATAGTAGATGTGTACAGCGACAAAACGGTTAGTAGATCTGTGACATATCATTACATTTAGGTAGGTAATAATTTAATAATTTTGGGGCCTTTATATTGGGAAATCTGCGTGCTCATTCCGAGCGACCCCCGGGAAGACAGCGGTGCGCATGTGGTCACGTACCGCTGTGTGCGCAGCACAGCGCATAGTGAGGCCTCAGAGGAATCTTTTACAATCCCCTCGAGAGATGCCTGGGGGGGTGGCCTCTTTACAGTAGCCTTCCCTCCACTAGAGGGGATGACCACTTTACAGTCATCCCCTCCGAGATGTGCCTGAAGGCGTGGCACCAACGGGTGGCTCTAGATGGAGATCTTTCGAGTTCCTGGAGCCTCCCTTCGGTGCCGACGATGATCACTCCGGTGGTTTTAGCCGGTAGGAGTCCGGCATGCCCCTTCGCCCTTTCCCGGGGCGAAGGAAGTACATGAGGTATTTCCACCGGATCAATAAAAAAAAAGGTAATAGACAGGTCAGGTGTCGTGGGCACGCTCGTAGAGCAATCTGCATGCTCACACCGAGCTGCCCTGGGAAGACGACAGCGCGCACGTGGTCACATACCACCGTATACGTAGCACAGCGATACCCAGGCTTCGGGGGCTAATTTACAATCCTCCTCAAGATCTGCCTTTTTTATACAAGTATTGGTATACAGTGCAAATTCTACATGATCTTCCTCCGCCCCGGGGGAGGGCGAAGGGGCATGCCCGAATCCTACCAGCTAAACCACTGGAGCGGTCAGCTTTGGATCCAGGTCCTCGTAAAAACACACTATAGCCCACAATGATACCACGCCTTTAGGCACATTTCGGAGGAGAAGGTGACTGTAAAGAGGTCGCTCCCCAGGCTCTTCTCGGGGAGGATTGTAAAGGATCCCCCCAAGCCTCGCTGTGCGCTGTGCTGCGCACACGTCGGCACGAGACCACGTGCACGCCGTCTACCATCATACACCACCACATCCACCATAACACCATCTACCCGGGGGTCGATTGTATGAGCACGCGGGAGTCTGCGTCTGCAATCTACGCGCCCGCGACCCCGAGCCTCGATATGCCTGGGGGACAGCATCTTTACAGTCACCTTCCTTTCGCTAGAGGGGATGACCGCTTTTCAGTTAACCCTATGAAATGTGCCTAAAGGCGAGGCACCAACGGGTGTCTGCGATGCGATTTTTAAGATCCTGAAGCACCAAGTTGGTAATGATGACCACACAAGTAGTTTTAGCCGGTAAGAGTTGCTGATACCCTGCGCTCGTGGGACGGCCTCCAACGAGTGGGATAGATGACCTGGTGAAGGTAGCTGGGAGTTGTTAAAGATGGTTCGCTGCGGGCACCAACGGGTCGTTGTAGAAGTCTATGATGTAGACCTTTGTCCAGCCATGGGCGTCCTTCGGTTGATATCATAGACAGATTGCTGACCAAAAATCGATGTTATTTGCACACAGGTGGATGCTGCTGCTAATAACCTTTCAAGTCGCCTTTGGAGGATTGGTTTATTCCTTGCTTAGAACTACATGTTTTTTTATTAATAACAGTTGCAAGCTGAAATTATAGGAAGGTAAATGAATATTTTCAAATACTCTATTGATTAGACTGCGTGCATACCTATTCTTTATTTTTATCGTTGCAAAGAACTAAATACAGAGAAGGAACAAGCATTTATCAACACGCTTACGATGTTTTCCTACGCCAAAAAGTCGCATGCCAAGCTTTGAAGCCACAACCTTCTGCTTAAGAAGCGAGTCTGTAAACATCCAGACCACAAGCGGGTACACTCAAATTTTTATAACAGAAATTCGAACTTTATCGGTATCAAAGGAGTTCAGAATGATATCAACGTTCTTCTCGCTAACGAATATCTTATCAAGGCAAGCAAATGCCCGTATTTTGACACAATGACAATCTCACCTCCAATTCCATCATCGTTTGACATTAAATTTTTATACCTGAATTGCTTATTTAAATTTTCGCGAGATCAAAGCATCTCGGAATTCGATTGTTTCGAATTTAGCAATGTGAGCGATACGAAAATTTGTTGTCTGCAATTTGACGTTATTTGTGGCTCATTTTGCTCAAATAAATAGGAAAGCTATGTTTTAAAATATTTTTAGTTCATTATATATGGCCCTTATGATAAGGTCTCCCTTATTGTTTTATTTACTAAGTAGGTAATAATATTTCTCTTAATGTTGCTGTTTTAAAGTGAATTTAGCACATCATATTTTCAACCGAGGTTCTTTTCTGTAATATGTTATTATGTTTACCTATATCGGGTTAGTCGGAAAGACTGTACTAAGCCGAAAGGGTGTAAATACTATGGGTGGTAACGATCAACTTTTTTTCTACGACTTTCCCCAAAAACAGACAGAGTTATAGCTGTTCGAACATTTCATGAAAAATACGCTGACACAACACTATCATCAGCTGTGTCTTACATTCAACTCATATTTGCGTTCACAGACCCAGTACTTTCCGACAAAGGATTATTTTGGAATGAAAATAATAAATCAAGCCCTTTTGTTTTTTATTGATGTCCAGTGGAAATTCTACATGGAACTTCCTTCACCCCGGGGAAGGGCGCAGGGGTATGCCGGATTCCTACCGGCTAAAACCACTGGAGCGGTCATCTTCAGCACCGAAGGGGGGGCTCCAGGTCCTCGTAAGATCACACTAGAGAATAAATCAAGCCCTGACCTCTATCTTTCACTATAATTTGATGTTTTTTTTTAAATTACTTTTTATAAGATGAGGCATTTACTGTAAAACAGTCGGATACTTTAAATTGGCCGCGGCTTAGTACACTCTTTCCAAATAACCAGGTATATATTTATTTATATAAGTATCTACGTTTATAAAATTTCGATGAATGATTGTCCAAATGGCGCAGTGACAAGTAAATATACTCCACATATGTCGAAAGTTTGATTAACGCATCGGTTCAGATATTATTGTATGATCCACAAATATTTATTGCTTTACTGTGAATGTGATTTATGTTTGTGGTAACGTGATAGAAATTTAATATTCCATGAGTCTCAATAATTTTGAGAAGTGCTTCGCTTTCATCATATTATGTTATCTATTCAACCAAGTTATATAGAAAAATCTAAATACCAACATCAAATACAGCGTAACAACAATTCTTTTCTGCAACAAAATTTCAAAGAGTTTCTCTCACAAAATGCTTTATAACATGATATTTCATGTTGCATCTTGTCAGTGCAAATACATACATAATCCCGACACACAGGCAGTATGATCGATGACGTCACAGCTACTTCGGGAGATTATGTCATCACCCCTGTTCGGGCTCAGGTGCTTAGCGTGTCTAATTTTGAATGGATTACATATCCATCAACTAAATGCTGCTCTGATAAAAGATGATGAGGGCGTATCAAATGATTATCACAGAAAAGCGATGAAAAATATCATGCTCATAATTGCTGGCTATTACCATAAGAATACGCACATTTTCCATCTATTTAGTAATTTTATTTTTAGCACAAACCAAGTCGTCAACAAGAAAAATGGCGGCCGCCGTCAACTCGCAACAAGCATAAATATTTTAATATTTTTTGGCAGCTTCCGTTTCGTCATCCAATGAAAATCGACAAAAACTAGTAGTTTAGCAACTAAATTATCGACCAATGAATAAATTTTACGTCGATACTACGTCACAACCGCAAATTTTGCCATCCAATCGAGGCAAATCCCATCGTGCACAGGTCTGACCCGACGACGTGGCGGTCCCCGAGTTTTCCGAGCATAACTACGCACGTTGGACGTGGTAGAGGTTAACTTAGTTTCCTTTCATGTAGTTAGTGGCCAACCATGCGTCAGAGTTGTTCAAGCTATCCAAAGGTTTCTGAGTGTGCTTAATGCCTGCCGTCTAATGACAAAGACCAGGACCGCACGGAGACTCTCAGTTCAAACGACTCTCAGTTGACGGCACGGTTGGTGCAGTGGTTGATACAGTCGGTCCAGATAGTTGACCGCATGGTGGTATGTAGGCCGTGTGGTGCCAGCTCAGAATACCACCACCCCATCTCCTCCTGTGGATGTCGTAAAAGTCCACTAAGGGATTAGCTGGAGGATGGGTAGCAGCGTCCTTCGAGTACATTAACAACTCAACTGCGATCGCCAACCCGTCTGCCAAGCGTGGCGATCATGGCAAAACCCCCCAATGAGCCCACAACACACCCATATCGGTCGTTGTGGTGTACTTTGGGGGAGGCTTCTGTCCAGCAGTGGACTTCATTCGGCCGAAATAACGATGCGACGATGAATAAATTTTTTTATTAAATAAAACATTGCCCCACACTAGGATTTCTCCTGTGTCGTGGGTGCGTTAACAGACATGAATTCCACATACAATACACCCAGACACGGAACAACTACCTGCAGATCATACATATAATTGTTCCGTGCGGGAATCGAACCCACGACCCGGAGCGCAGCAGCCGACTGTATCAACCACTGCACCAACCATGCCGTCAAATATACATAATATCATACACAATATACATACATAACACTTAAGTTAATTACGTCAGGAAGATGATAAAATGTATGTTACGTACATCGTAAGATAACTGCTCAAATTCACTTGCAAAAAAGTTGAGCCTCGTTTTGAATTGTCCAGAAAAATGCTCAAGTAAGCGATGGCAAGTTGCCAGTAAGCCAATAAGCTTAATGGAGTTCACTTGGGACAAAACTAAGCGTAATCGGTGGGATAACAAGTCACTATTTACGTAGGTACCTGCTGCATTAGAACTTAACGTAGTGATGTCTTCACTATCATGAATTCAGTTTACAGTGAAGCTCATAGCCAGTTGCACTCACTCATCGGTAAACGATCGATGAGGTTAAGCAACGCTTGGCGAGGTCAGTTTATGGATGGGTGACCGCATAGTGGTATTTTAATTGAGCTACTCCGTGATTTGGAGGGCTCGTAAAATGATCGATTCTGGTTGTTATGATTAGTCGGCGGTCGTTAAGTCAAGTTGGAGGGCTTTGGGCGGCTTTAACAACTCTGAGAGGTTCGCTACGAAAGTCACTCCCTTCTGCCAACTAAATCCAGTATTATATATATGTTTCTATTTTCATATTTTTTATATAATTTGTGTAAATATCTGTGGTGTAGTAACAATAAATGATTCTATGTTGTAACTATAATTATTTACTTAACATCTTCTCTTTTACATTATTATATAATTCTTCTGCACGTGTGTATGTCACTGAACTACTCCTAAACAGCTGGACCGATTTTGATGAAATTTTGTGTGTATGTTTGAGTGGATTCCTCGATGGTTTATATTCACAATTGGACCCGGTCGGTGGCGCCTGTGCAAAGCTTGGGCGGGCAACTAGTTTTATATATATTATTTCTTTCTTTCATTGTGACCAAGATAACTATCCGTGTACCGTGAACTCGCCAAAGGTCTTAGCAGAATACCAGCGCTGTTTCATCAAGAAGTAGAACAATGCTGAGCTAAGTTCCATTTTTGTCTCTCAGGTAACATCACGCTTATATTATAAAATTGTACTATTTTTCATGTTTATATCTTTTGTCCAATGTCCAAAGTGTAAGGGCAATTTTTTTTTTTTTTTTAAACTTTGCCCCACACTAGGATTTCTCCTGTGTCGTGGGTGCGTTTACAGACATGAATACCACATACAATACACTCAGACCCGGAACAACTATCTGCAGATCAAACAAATATTTGTTCCGTGCGGGAATCAAACCCACGACCCGGAGCGCAGCAGCCGACTGTATCAGCCACTGCACCAACCGAATGAGTTTTCTTTCTTTTTTTAAAAGAAGAAGAAGAAGTTTATAGACATAAATCTATCTGAGACTATAACAATAATACAAACACATATACCAAAACAGTTCCATCTATAGGCCATACGTATTGCCGGTCAAACAAGGACGTGTAAGGGCTCCGTTTTCCCGGGCTTCGGAACCCTAGAAACAGAAATGAAGACAAATTATGTTGCTGCGTGCAAACAGTACAGTTGTTAAGTTTAGTAACCATTGAGGTATAATGTACTACGTACTGGAGATGGCGCCTCAACTTGATTCTTTGTAACACGCGTTAGAGCGCATACACTCTAACTCACTTAGTCTTTGCTAGGCCGCTGGCCGCAACGTGACGTGTTTGATTACTAAAGTTTATTACTTAGATATGCCTTCGTGTGCAGTGAGATATTGTTTTAATAACTCGGAAAACACATGTAAAAGTCAAGGAGTGACTTTTCATCATCATTTCGGCCGAATGAAATCCACTGCTGGACACAGACCTCCCCCAAAGATCACCACAACGGCCGATATGGGTGTATTGTGAGCTCATTGGGGGTTTTGCCATAATCGCCACGCTTGGCAGACGGGTTGGCGATCGCAGTTGAGTTGTTAATGTACTCGAAGGACGCTGCTGCCCATCCTGGAGGATAAGGCTGCTAATCCCTTAGTAGACTTTTACGACACCCACGGGAGGACACCGTCGTGGTGGTATTCTGAGCTGGCACCACACGGACGGACTTTTCATCAGTTAGTTCAAAATGTTAGCTTTAAAACATGCGTAATTTAATTAAAATATTATCAATATGTAACGCGTGGCGATGCGCTACCATGGTCGGCATATTTATATGACAACACCCGTTACCCCGCTCGCCCTGCGCGTGCTCTGGGGTCATAAAGTTGCGCGCTATCATTTGTTTGTAATAGCTACTCTAGTACGTATTTTTTTTGTAGAACAGCACCAGATGCAAGCATCTCTAACAGCTTCATGTAACGGAGATGAGATGATTCCAGTTTTGTTGTAACTTTGAGTACGAGCAGCTCTCAATGATCCTCAAAACAAAATGGTACACATAAAATACCTCAATACGAGTCGAGTATAGAAGATCACTGACTGTCTGTAAATTATACATTTTTAGCAATGTTATGTGTATTCGGAGCCATCCATCGTCTGGTAAATGGACGTTGAATGATTTTACACGCTCACTGATTCCGTGGCGGAGTATTTTTCAAATCATTTACGCTTTATAGAAAGAAAGAAAGAAAGAAACAATTTATTTTTGCACTAATAACAACGCACACTTGACTAAAATTAAATACAAAGCAAAATTGGAACAACACTAATCAGAGGAATAAACTGGCAACACATTTTTATTTAACAACAAATATTGGCCAAAGTACTTAGACTCCAGGCCAAAATAAAAATATAATAAAAATAAAAAAATAAATTACAATAAAATCAGGACCTCAAGTTCTAAAAATTAAATTACATTTAACATAAAGAAACTGATTGTGCGTCGTGGCCGTGCAAAAAAGGGTTGTCACTCAGCTTAAATGCTGTTGCATTGTAACTTGTACCAAGATCACCAAGGTCCAAGATCCAACTACAACAACGCTGGTTTTCAGTGACAACCTTGGTGACGAAGTGACGTCTTCCGGCAGTGGTGCTTATTATCTATACACGAAAAAATAAAAAATAAAAATTAAAACAATACAAAAAATCATACATGAGCTACATGTTGTAACTCTGTCTACGATAAAGACAGTGAGTATGTCTCTAATTATAATTTAGTCTATGGAGTATGTAATTAGTCTATGGCAAAGAGTATATCTATCTATCTATGTCTACGGTATATTGTATTGTCTACGGTAATGATGTAATGAGTCTTAAATAAATTCTAAATTAGATGTGTAAATTAATGATTAAAATAAGTATAAATTAAATACTGTATCTATAAAGTGTGTAAATAAACAAATAAACAAAAATCGCAGCCAGCGCCACTGTCACAGCTAGTACAACCTCTTTACGTAATAGTGCACAACAATCAACAGAAATGGCAGCCATTACATGCAATTGTGTAAGCGGTAAATTGTCACTTGAGTCACGGGTGTTATCTCACATATTGTATAATAAAAGAATTGCACTGTACGACGTTGCCGACATATTTTATAGAATTTTTCATTTTGAGAAATATTGAATAAGTAAAGATTAATTAATCCAAACACCGTACAACGCCGCCCCACACCTGACATTGGCGAAACTGTGAAAAACAATCCACAGAAGCCATAATCTGAGAGAAGAAGAAGTGTATAATAAAACCTAAACAAACTTTTTGGATATACTTAGTATGAAAATGATGGAATGATGGCTTTAGTTGTTATTATTTAGACAGACAGTGTTCATTCTGAGGCCGATATATAAATATATATATATTGTATGGTTAGTGGCCACCCTTGTGTCAGAGTTGTTCAAGCTGCCCAAAGGCCTCCGACTTGGCTTAACGACTGCTGTCTAATGACAACAACCGGGACCGACGATTTAACATGCCGTCCGAAGTACGGAGACTCAGTTGAAATACCACTATGCGGTCACCCATCCAGAGACTTACCGCGCCAAGTGTTGCTTAACCTCGTCAATCGTTTACGGATCAGTGAGTGCAACTGGCTATGAGTTGCCTGATACAAACTACATATGGGCACTCCTAGAATATTAACCCAAACACAAGGAGGCACTCAAGTGAAAGACTGAATGGATGCTGCCACCGATTGGATACCTCAACCACTTCCTGCCGGCTACCACCCCTAAGGTACGACCATTGTTGTAGTAGCTAAGATATAAATTATGAGTATAATAATTGTTCATGCATGTAATATTTCTTTAACTTGTTTATAAAATTATGTTTTGTTTTTAGGTCTCGTAATGGTGGAGGGAGGTTATTCCAACAATGTGTGGCAGCATACTTGAAGCTCCCTCTGAATGCTGTGGTCCTGTGTTTTGGTATTGATAGCGGATTTGTTGAGTATCGTATGAACTTATTTGTTTGATTTTGTCTCCATGTGAGTTTTTCGTACAAATATTTTGGTTTTTGGTATGTTATGACCCCAAAGAGTAAACTTGCCATATGCAACCTCCTCCTGGCAGCCATTTTCAGAATATTGTGAGTGTTCATATATGGTGTGACATGATTTCTTTTTGGTATTTTAACACAAAATCGTGTGCATGCATTCTGTACACGCTGGATCATTTTTTCCGTTCTTGAGAGTAAACATGGACCATATACGGTATCACAGTAGTTAAATTTAGAGAGCACCAGGCTATCAACTAAGCATTTTCTTACATGTACACTCAGATAATCTCTAATATTATATAAAACTTTTAGTCTGTAAAAGCTATTTCTCATGACATTACATATATGACTCTCAAAGCGTAGCTCTGGATCAATGGTCAGTCCCAGATTAGAGGCTAGCTCCACTCTTTCAATTTTTTCGCCCAATATGAGTACCTGAGGATCAGCCGACAGTATTGTACTTATCATTTTCTTACTGCCAAGAACCATGAATTTTGACTTTAGTGGATTCAATACCAACGAATTTTGCTCAGACCATGTGACCACTCTTTGTAGATCCGAATTGATCTTTTGTACTGCTGATAATGTATCAGATGGATCAAAAGACATATATAGTTGAATGTCGTCTGCGTACATGTGGTACTTGCAATTTTGGAAAGAATCTGTGATATCCGCACTATATAGGATGTATAGAAGTGGCCCTAGTATTGATCCCTGCGGCACACCACGTGTCACGTGGCGAGGATGGGATGCCACCGTGCCTCCATCTCCCTTCCGAATTTCCACGCACTGGGTCCTATTTTTTAAATAACTATCGAACCACCGTATTGTTTCCACTTCAAATCCATAATACGCAAGTTTGGATAACAATAAAGTGGTGTCAATTGCATCAAATGCCCGGGAGAAGTCCAATAGAACAAGTAATGATCCCTTAGCCTTATCACGTGCCCCAAGGATGTTTCCTACAACGTCACAAAGGGCTGTCGCAGTCCCACGACCCCTCCTGAAACCTGACTGTAAGTCCGGGAGAATGCTATTCACTTCCAGATACTCAATCACCTGAGAGTAAACCACCCTCTCCAGGACCTTGGACAGACATGGCAGTATACTGACAGGACGTAGGTCTTTGATATGTACTGGATTATTTGTCTTTGGGATGGGACGAATGATAGCATGTTTCCATTGGTCGGGGAATGTGCGTGTACTTATAGACTGATTTACAATTGCTGTTATAGTTTGAAGTGAGGATGGTAAAGTTAAGTCTAACATTTCCAGGCTAATTCCATCTACTCCTTGTGCATTAGACCCAAGACTCTTAATAATCTTGAGTATAGCATCCTGGTTGACCATCTTAAGTTCAAATTTAGTTTGACTGTATCTAGTATACTCCAAACGTGTTAACTGTGCAATGGTCAAATTGCACTTGCCTGGCACATCTAGAAAAGCAAGATTAATATCATCTGGATTATTGAAGTGTGCTGGGAGCAGATCATTCCTATGTCCGGGCAATACATCTGATTTAAGGTTCTTCCACAACTGTTTTGAATCATTAATATTTTTGTTTATATAATTATTAATGTACACCTTTTTCTCACTAAGCAGAGCAGTACAAGCTTGGTGTTTTAGATCTAAATAGTATTTTTTGTGAGCTACGAGTTTCGTTTTATGGTATTTGTCTCGTGCTGCATTTCGTAATTTGAACATTAATCTCACGTTGTCAGTAATCCAAGGCGTTGGGCGGTCTCTAAACATCCCTGTTTTATTAGGAGCATGCAAATTATATAATTGAATGGTATGCAGATTAAATAGATAAACCATTTCATTAACATCGGGTAAAGCACATATTTCAAGCCATGGGATTGATCCGAGATCAGCTGCAAATAAATTTAGTAATATGTCCTTCATTGGGCGATATGTGACCATCCTAGGTTTAATCTTATCCTTTTTAATCACAGTATCACATGTTAGAAACGCGTGATGGCCGAGCTCACTGATATGGTCCACAACGACATTCTGGATTCTGATATCAGTACATATAACGTCTATAAGAGTGCCACTATCTCCTACAAAATGCGTTGCTGTGCATACTTTCTGTTTGAGGTTTAAATAGTTTAAAAAATATTCGATGTTCTTGGTTTTGACATCATTAATATGTAACATATTTACATTAAAATCCCCCAACAATACAAGATGGTCATATGGGGATAGTGCGCTAATACTGTCGGTTATCCCTTCCAGAAACTTGGACAGGTTTAACCATGGCGGCCGGTATGCGGTACCAATAAGCAGCTTCTTTCCGTTGAAACTTATATTTAGCCATAGCTGCTCAATATCAGACCGCATAGGATGACATCTCACGCGTGCCCTCACCCCCGTTTTTATATAGAAGGCCACTCCTCCACCGCGTCCTCCGCATATCGACGCCGAGCGTGGAACATGTTTTAAACGATAACCCGGCACACTGGGAGCTCGATCTTCCTCCCCCGGTCGCAACCAAGTTTCATTGATAGCCATAAGGTCTACTGAGTGTTTATTCATAGCTAGCAGAAACTCGTCTTGATTTGTTGACAATGAGCCAGCATTAAAAAGACCTAATTTCAAATATTTACTATTAAGCATTTTTGAATATAGAGAATTGACTGTGTACATACAGTAATGTAACAGCGGCAGTATTAATAGTTGTGTGTATATGTATTTGTATTGTTGTAATATCATTAAGTAAACAATTGTATATAGATATATCTTTTGATATTATTGTATGGTGTTTAGCCTTTGTAAATATGTAATTAGATAAAAAATGTCTTGTACTGTACTCACTAATACCATCGCAAGCCCACTCTTTGCAACAAACACGACGCACTACCCCTAAAATTAAGTTCATGATTATAAAATAAAATAAAATATGTTGATATAACTTAATCTGAATCCGTGTATGGTCCAATAAACTGCAGTATGTCTTCTTCAGAGGCAAATCGGCGCGTGGAGTCCCCGGGCTTGTTGCGGGCAAGAATGCGACCACGCTTTGTCCACACAAAGCGCCACCCGTGGACCCCGGCAGCGGCTCGCACCTTGCGAAACAACTGCTGGTTTGGTCTGGTCAGGCGCTCATTAATGAAAAAGCGCTGAGCAGGTCCGGAAAGGCCTAAATCCTCATTAGTCGCACCACGTCGCACTCTCGCGCTGTCTAATAAAGAGTCTCGAACGTCGCGGCGCGCCAGACGTACCATGATAGAACGTGGGCGCTCCGTCGACTGGATTGGGCTTGTCGCCTTAATGTGTCGACCGCCGACCCGCTCTGCGCTAACTATATCACGGTCCTCGACGGTGACCCCGAGCTTTGTTGCGATAAGCTTCACAATGTGTGTGGGGTTTTCCCCATTTGATTCTGGCAAATTTGCAATCATCACATCATTTGCCATTAACTCTTGGTCTCTTACATTTAGCTCTCGCCTTAATTCCTCTACAACATTTTCCATCACACTTGCGTCTCTCGGATAATCATTGCGCTGCGTTTCTAGCGCGTCAAGTCTCCCTTCAATACCATCCATACGAGACTGGCAGGACTCGTTGGACCCCTTAAGCTCTGCCATGTCCTTCCTGAGCTCTTGGACCTCCAGCCGCAAGGTGCGTAATTCCTCCACTACGAGCCTCAATGCGGAGGCGACATCCTGAGGGAACTCTTGCAACACCTGCTGTGTGTTTGTCTCCACAGTCAAGTTCAGTGGCGGTGCCATTGGCTGAGACGGGGGCGCCACCGGCATAAGCAGCGTTGCCGACACAGGTGACGTTGCCGACACAGGTGACGTTGCCGCTAGAGGAGTCGCCATCTGCAGCGGTTTAGTTGACGTAGACAACGGCAGCGAAGTTATCTCCCCACCTTGTGCATGCACAGGATTGCCTCTTACCGGAGTCTCCGCCTTGTTGTCTCTACGTACATTTTTTTTGCATTCGGGGCAATGCCATGGACCTGTTATTGCGCCCTTTATAGGAAGATCGACGCAGGCGCGGTGGTAGAGTGCACTGCATTTTGTGCACTTAGCAGCATCAGTCGGTGATATAAATTTACCACATCCACCACACTTTGATAGAGGCATTGCTACTATTAGATAGATAACGCACTGCGTACAGAAAGAAGTGCGTCAAAAACAAAAACAAAAAAATCGCCAATGGAGGTTAATAGTGCAGTTGGTATAGTAATTTTGCAGGCCTCTACTAAATGTTTCCAGTGTACGTTAGTAGGTCATAGAGTAGCTACGCAGTCCAAACAGTCAGCTGCCAGATCAAATTCACTTTTACGAATTTTGATGTTTATGCTCTTTCTGTCATGAAATAAGCAGCTCCATCGCGTAGTATTCGAAAGATTGTTTCATTTTTGGAAATGTCTAAAGATTTCTGGGTGTATTCTTACTTGAATTTTTTGTCGGGACGTTGATACTTGAAGCAAACAACACGTACCTGTAACAGAAAGAAAAACATTATTGTAGTTTTAAAGTTGCATAGTACTGAAGATCTAATACCTCCCTATTCCACGGGGAGTCCGAATTAAGAATATAGTACTGCTCCATCTCCTCCCGTGGATGTCTTAGAAGGCGATCAATGGACTAAACTAGAGGGATGGGCAGCAGCGTCCATTCTGTGGAACAGCAACTATTCTGCGCTCACCAACCCGCCTGTCAAGCGTGGTGAGTACAGGCAAATTCCTCCCAAAATGACAAAACAACTGGCGAAATAGTATTGTCTTAGGTTTTCGCGATTATTACACATTATAATAAAACAATTTTAAACGGATTAAATCGCGTGTATTATTGATTTTTGTTTTTCCTGACGTTTCGAACACTTTGCAGGGTTCGTGGTCGCAGGATGACTAAGGTGACAAGCGTCGTTACAGATTTAAAAAAGTTATTTTATCTACCGTACAAAACTAATCAAAAATTGTTTCGATGCACGCAGTAATCACTCACAGTGTCTTGATGTTTTTTAGTTAAGTGTGTTGTTTGGGATTTTATTAATTTAATAACCGGATTCCAAACAGGTGGTACCTGCCAACCATCTTCTCTATTAAAATTAGGATGTTTTTTAATTTCAATAGCCTCTCGAAACATTCTTGGTACATAACGGTTTTCTTTCGCGAGGACTTGAGGATGATCAAATCGAAGAAAATGGTTGGGTTTGCCTAAGGCATGTTCACACACTGCGGACTTTGTGATGCGTCTATGCTTGACGTCAGCTATGTGTTCTTTAATTCTGGTGGCTATACTACGCTTTGTTTGCCCTATGTATGACAACCCACAATCACAGTCAATCTTGTAGACCCCTGCATCTTGTAGAGGAATGTGACACTTCACGGGTTTGAGAAGTTGGCTTATCTTTTTATGTGGCTTGAAATAGGTTTACTTTCTCAGCATATTTTACTCTCAGGCTTGAAGATGGACGGAGATACCATGAAAAGACATTGTCTCATATCAAGGCATACTCATAATATGTGACTGAATCATCAGTGTGGCACCGGCATTAAATAGCACTAACCCGTCTCTTCGCGTGGGTGTCGTAAATGGCGAATATGATATTAGCGGAAGAATGGGGACCAGCATGCTTCAAGTAAATTTGAAAGTCAACTGCGATCGCAATCCGCCTGCCAAGTGTGGCCACTATGGTAAAGCCCCCAATGAGCACACTACTTAAACTCAGACAGATCATTGTGATAATCTTTGCTGGATGACTATGTCTAACAGTGGACATTTTTCAGCTGAAATGATATACAGCTTCCACTACATTCTGGAACAAACCAGTTTCTAGAGACTGCGTACAAAATCTCTTCCCAATAAAGAAATTCAGCTCACCAATATTATTGTAGTATTAGAAGGCGCCCATTGCTACGTCCAATCACCGATTGGCAAATGATCGGCGAGGTTAAGCAACGCTTGACGCGGTCAGTGTGTGGATAGGTGATTGCATAGTGGTATTTGAAGTGAACGTCTCAGTGCTTTAAAAAGTAAAATTAAGCGAGGTAGGGCACGTAAACTTGTCAGTCTCGGATGTAATCATTAGACGGCAATTGTTAAGTCAAGTTGGAGGCCTTTGGGCGGCTTCAAGTCAAGTCAAGTTAAGTCAAATATTTTTATTTCAAATAAACCAAATATTGGCACTTATGAAACATCAGAATCTAAGTTGCACGGTTCCAAATAGTTGATCTATGGAAAGAGCCGGCAAGGCAAGCCTTCAACAACTCTGACAGAAGGTTGGCCACTAAATACACGAAAAGAAAACGATTGTATTATTGACTGTTGGACTATCAAAATCATTGCAATCCATTTCCATTCAAATCATTTTACCAAGATGATTAACATGAGCACTTCACACCCAACCATGACCATGTTGAGATAAGTAAAATCTACTTAACTTTATTGCCAGCAAAACTTTTGTCCATTATTTGCGAGAGCTGTCTTGATTGAGACTGTCGTATCCAAATAAGGAGAGAGTATGCCCACTTTACCAACGCACGAAATGCGTGCCTTGGTTGATATTTCATAAAATTGTGCGTAATTACCTTGGGGTGCTGGCTAAGAATAGCACCACCCCAGCTCCTCCCGTGGGCATCGTAAAAGGTGACTATACAATTGGCTGTTGCTGGGTAGCAGCGTCATTCGAGTACATTTGCACCTGAACTGCGATCACCAACTGGCCTGGCACGCGTGGCAATTACTCTCAATCACACAACAACCCTGACCGGTCGTTGTGAGGATCTTTAGGGGAGGCCAAGTCCAGCAGTGGACGTTTTTCGGTAAAAATTATGATGATGATGATGTGTTACGTATCCTATATGAGGGGACGAGGTGGGGTTTGGACGCGTGGCAAGTATAGATAAACATTGCCCCGTCTGCGCTCTCTTTTTATGTGTCTGGTGTCTAAAGAGACTGTTATCACCTCGTTTCGGGAAGTAATGATCTGAAATATACCGTTTTGGAGAGGACTTTACCCGTCAGTTAGCAGTGATAAGCAAACGTCTTTATTCACCGCGATGGATATCCTCATATGTCCTTCTAGAATCCTTCAACCCAGGTAGGGCGAAGGGGGAAGCCGAGTTCTTAATGGCTGAAACCACCTCGGACGGTCACCTTCGGCATTTAAGGAAGGCTTTGGGATCTCAAGAACGAATGATTCGGAGTTACCTATTGGTGCCATGCTTATAGGAAGATCTCGGAGGGGTAACTGTAAACCCTTCTCGTAAGGGTAAGAAGAGGAGAGGCCACTTCCCCATGCTCTTCTAGGGGATACTTTTTTTGGTCAATCCCTCATTTCCAACCCCTCCATCTCCACCGGAAGGAACACCGATCAATTAAGCTCAGTGTGTCCCAGAGAAATGAATAACTAATAGCGACAACACCGCCCATTGTAAAATGACTATTTAGATAATGATTCCTAGCAGCTGTTTTTAAAATGGTGTACAACAAAGAATATTAAATTTTTTCTTGAAACCCGCAACGAAATTATTCAGAAAAAAGGAGGTCAAGGAAAGAATATATGTTCCACTTACCCCCGTAGCAAGCAGGAGACAGAGAAAATACTGTAGATCATAGTTGAGCGTCAGGATTACTGGACCAAGAGAGATTTTGAAGGTTTGAGCAATACCAAGTTTTTGTACCTATTTGGTACTATTTGGTACCAGAAATCAAGTAATTTGTACCTCGCTAAAGAAGCAAAACTATTACGAGGAAAGTGGCCAGCCATTCTGACATCAGAATGGCTGGACCACGTTGGTTTCGCCTGGTTGTAGGCGTTATACATAATTTATCTTTTTGTTTATATTTAGTACCTCATTGCTACCTGAACATACGTTTTTCTCAGATTTTTTCGATGAGCTCAAAGTAAAGTTTATGTTTTTCTCATATTTTTTTGATTAGACGAAAATAAAGTTACGCTCAGTAAAACTTTTTTCACCTATCTCTCTTGGTCCAGTCATCCTGAGCTCACGATCAAAGGCACAATAAATGGGAGTTAACAACTGGGATAAGCCCTGTTGCCAAGCACTGCGGGTACAAAAATGTATCTTCTTGTGGATTGTAAAAGATCCACTGGACGCTACACAGTCCACTGTGCTGCGTAGTGTTAACCTTCGCGTAAACCTTCTGCTGTACTCTTTTTTGTAGCTAGGGTTCGTCCTTGTACTCGTAGTATAGTAGATTGCTGGGAGCTAATTAGAGCGGGCCCCAACAAAAAGCTATTAGGCTGGTTCGTACAACAAGGCTTTGTATTATCGGTGTTCGGCCTAATATCGGGATTGTTTCTAGATATTTCGCGGTAAGGTTCTGTGTAATCCAGGCAGGTTTTCAGTTTGTTTGGGATCTTCTTGTACAATTTTACAAATTAAGTGGTTGTAACTATTTTCTAAGGTAATAAGTTGCGGCGAATTCAAAAGGGATAGTTTTAAACTTGGATTATCTAATATTTAAGTTTATAACATCAGCCAAGAGACGTCCACTGCTGATCAAATACCTCCCCCATAAATGGCCGGTCACATACCGTGTGTGGTCAGTTTAGGGGAATTTTGTACTAACTCACATTCAGGCGAGTTGGTGGCTTCGAATGGCTTCTATTCCACAGAAAGGACGCTGCTAAAAGACGATTAAAGGTTGATCAACAGGATGACCAGCATACTCTCGTGAGATACAACGTACTATGATCACCAATCCACCTACCAAGCACAGTGATTATGAAAATATCCCCTGTCAAGAGGCTCATGGCTGATGAGATGAGAACAAGAGAGTGAAAGATGTTTATTTCACCCGGTTTCTGTCAAATACAGGTGTCATCTTAGTCACTGTTGTAATTTAACACCTTTTTTTATTGATGTCCAGTGGAAATTCTATATAGAACTTACTTCACCCCGGTAAATGGCGAAGGGGTAAAACCATTGGAGCGGTCATCTTCGGCACCGAAGGGGGGCTCCAGGTCCCCGTAAGATCACACTAGAGCCACCCATTGGTGCCACGCCTTTAGGCACATCACGGAGGGGATGAATGTAAAGCGGTCACCTCTTCTAGCAGAGGGAAAGCGACTGTAAAAAGATCGCCCTCCAGGTACTTCTCGGGGAGGATTGTAAAGGATCCCCCCAAGCCTCGCTTTGCGCTGTGCTGCACACACGGCGGCACGTGACCACGTGCGCGCCACCTTCTTTCCGGGGGTGTAATTTAACACCTACAACACTGAGTTCCATAGCACGTTGGTAGAACTAGAGTGTGTATTTTTGGATGTGAGTGAAATGACAAGTCTGAGCTCCATCGGTTAGGATGGGAAGTATGGTTAAGTGAATGAGTTTTTGCTTATGTGACTTTTTTAGATATCGTCCAGTCATGGCGATAAGCTGTGTGGTGCCGGCTACGAAAACCACCAACCCATCTTATCCCTTGGGTGTCGTAAAAGGTGACAATGTGATTAGCTGGAGGATGGGCAGCAGCGTCCTTTGAGTACATTAACAACTCAACTGCAATCGCTAACCCGCCTGACAAGCGTGGCGATTGTGGCAAAACCCCCAATGAGCACACAACACACCCATATCAGTCGTTGTATTGATCTTTGGGGGAGGCCTGTGTCCAGCAGTGGACTTTGTTCGGCCGAAATGATGATGAAATGATGACGGCGGTAACGCCTGCCCATAAAAAATCCAATGATATCCAGGATACTCCTGCGTGGTAGTCGAGAATGTGCCAATGTTACATCTATGGATGTATATGTAAACTCTGCAAAACAACGTAAATTACATTTTCCTTGTAGCGACGACGCATAATTGTTCATTAAATTTAGAATATTCTCTAAAAGCAGAGGGATCTCATATCAGTAACGAAAATTCCTAATTAATGGTATCGCATAACTCTTAAATGTTTTGTGCCTGTAATTTTGTTAACTTCCTTTTTACGAGTATAAGTATCCACATTTTGTTTATACTTAATAAAACATTTTCACATGCCAAACATATTTATCAGAAAATCTTACAATACTTAAAAATATTACAGACGGAAACCGACATTCAAATCTGGAACGAGTGGGCTGGTAACGTCTGTCGATGGACCGATGGCTGATGGAGCAGCCGAGTCCTAGAGAGGAGATCGCGTATGGACAAATGTAGAGGGACGCCCACCAGCTCAATGGACGGATAACCTGAAGAAGGCTGTTGGATCCAGCTGGATGCAGAATGCTGATGACCACATGTGTGGTGCACGCTAGCAGAGGCCTATGTCCAGCAGTGGACTGATATAGTCTGATGATGATACAGAGTGTTTATCCGAGCAAGAATCAAAACCCCCCGACTCGGAGCCCAAGGTAACCAAGTGCTAATGCAAGATGCAAAACCTCATCACCATCGTATCAAGAGGCCAAAAAGAAGACAGAGAATAGAGAGCAGTTGCGAGTGCTACACTATCATCATCATCAAGAAAGGCCTCCACCATAGATTTCCATTAGTGTGTTGTCATTTTGGTGAGATTTCCCAATATTCACCACGCTCGGCAGGCGAGTTGGTTATCACATTATGGCTATACTATTCCACGGAAAAGACGTTGCTGTCTATCCCTCTGGTTTAGAATCCCTTAGCCACCTTTTGCGACATTCACGGCATGAGATGCGGTGGTGCAATATTCTTAATCCGGACACGAATAGTATCAGGAAGTAATTTTTTGAAGCAAGTAATTTAGCTAAACTCAACATTTATAACTTAATTGTCTTGAGGTAACGAGCGCAGTGTTAGTCACACAAAACTAAAAATTCTGACGTTTCATAAGTACCAGGAATTGATTTATTTAAAATAAAAAGCTCTAAATACAACGTAGAAAGAACGTGCACTGCTAAATGAAGGCTTCCACCATAGTGTTTCACAACGACCGCTTCCATGATGTGTCTCGTCATTTAGGGGGGAACTTTCCAGTATTACAGCTTGAGCTGACCGAACCCCAGGCGGGTTCGGTCAGCAACAGTGCCTGCTGTCCCACGCTACTGCCCATCGCTCTGGTTTAGAGGCCTTCGACATTAACGGAAGGAGATGGAGTGGTGCTATATTCTTAATCCGGACAACGCACGAAAACACAAGGTTGGCAACTAGCCACTCAATAAAAGAACCCTAAAACGGGGAAATACTAACAGCATTTTTTTTTTCTTCTTGGAAAAATGTTGCCCCACACTAGGATTTCTCCTGTGTCGTGGGTGCGTTTACAGACATGAATTCCACATACAATACACCCAGACCCGGAACAACTACCTGCAGATCATACAAATATTTGTTCCGTGCGGGAATCGAACCCGCGACCCAGAGCTCAGCAGTCGACTGTATCGGCCACTGCACCAACCGTGTCGTCAAAATCTATCCATCATAATAAGAATTCAATTTTCAATCCAACCCCAAATAACACCGAGCTCTACATCCCTAATCACCTACACAATGATGAACCCACCAAATCCAATTTGTAAACGGTAGGTACAAATAAATTCAAAATGGCGGCTATAGGATTAATATTTCAATACCGAGATAATAATTTTGACTAATTCCTTCACTAATCCTCAAACTGCGTGCGATGCGGTGTAGGTAGAGATAATTTATAGTTTTATTCGTGAGAAAGAAAACGATAATCCGTAATGATCTATAATTATATAATGTGATGGTTTCGACATACGAATGGGTACTGTGACGTAATATTATGGGTTATGTGAATGTATGGGTTTAGTGTGTGAACTATGGGTTTATAAAGTCAAGTCAAACTGTTTTTATTCATGTAAACTATTTGCTGGCACGTACGAATAGTCAGAATTTAAATAGTTGCACGGTTCCAAGCCGTTGGGCCTATGGAGAAGAACCGGAAAGAAACTCCATGGATATACTCTTTTGAAATAACATATAAATGTATTACAGTCTTCAGTATCTTAATCCTTTACATATCGTTTTCGCATTCACAAATAACAAATATTTTATCATCAGAACAATGTCAAAAAATATTAAAATGTCATAAATTATTCAATAAATGTCATAAAAACAAGCATTTATACATTCAAATGTCATAGAAATAATATCCAAATTCAACAACAAATATAGTATGTTAGATTAGAGTTCTCAATCCCAAGCATTTTTGTCGTACATAATGAATTACAAATTTTTTGAAGCCTGGACATTGTCATTACAACATTTTCTTTATGTCTAGTATTGACGCTATCTATGTCACTTTTTGTCGAAAATAATTGCATGTTTCGTTTTAACGTATATTGATTCTCATATATATATTGAGATGCGACAGTCAATATGATGATTTCTTTAAATTTATCCCTCAGTGAATGTAGAAAGCTCTTGTTATAAATTGCTCGAATAGCTCTCTTTTGCAGCACAAAGATTGTTTGAATGTCGGTAGCATTTCCCCACAACAAAATGCCATACGACTTTATACTATGAAAATAACTAAAATAAACTAATTTCGCTGTTTCTACGTAATAAGTAAATAAGTAAATTAATGTAGGTAGATAACTTCATCATCGGCTCTAGTGCCCATAAGAGGACCTGGAGCTTAGGTGCCGAAGATTACCGCCCCAGTGGTTTTAGCCGGTAGAAGTGCCCCATGCCCTAGCCAAAGAACGCCCACTGCTGAACAAAGGTCCAGTATTTACCGCGTTAAGCACGTGGGTAGGAGAAAGCAATGCTTCTGTTCCACAAAAGGGTCGCTGCTGCCCATGCCTCTAATATAGAGTCCCTTAATCACCTTTTATATCTACAGGAGGAGATGGACTGGTACTGTTAACTTAAATCATCGTGACCTCAACCTGCCCTTTCCCGAATATGATCAACAATTAACTTTTGATTTCCAATCTAACAAAACGTACCTAAACATTATTTGACTGGCTGACACAGTGGCTAAGCGCATGGCTTCATCGGTAAGGATAGCGGGTTCAATCCCCAAATCAAATCTACGAAGTGTACATTCTGAGTTGTGTCTCTCAAAACACCAACGGCACAAAATAAACTAGTGTTGATCATTGCTACAAAATAAACAACAAAATCTATTAGCTATTAATATATAGATATTAATATGTAGATATTAGAACGTATTAAAGTTCATTCAGAACATACAATTGTAACTGAAACAGCACAACGTTATCTATTAAGTCTTTAAACAATAACAATTACAAGACCTAAATCTAAGTTTGAACTAGTCTCAATTTCAAGAAACCAGTTCCACAGAATAACATAATGTAGCAATCGAATTATGTAAACTATTTGGACAACTGTTTTTACTGTTAATATATTTTAGAAGGTTTTTTATTCTGTGCAAAAGTCTTACCCGGCAAAGAACAGATCAATCAGTAGGTGTCTTAAAAGAAACACAGAAATAGGTATTTAGAGTTAGGAGTTTACTTTAGGTGGTTAGGTACCTCCAGTTCTCGGGGGGTGACCGCTTTACAGTCACCCCTGTGATATGTGTCTATAGGGGTGGCACCAGTGGGCGATTCTAGTGTGATCGTACGAGGACCTGGCGTAACCCTTTCGGTGCCAAACATAACCGCTCCAGTGGTTTTAGCCAATGTTGGTGAACCTCAGGAGGATCCTTTACAATCCTCCCAGAGAAGTGCCTAGGAGGCGACGCTTTACACTCAACCCCTCCGTGATGTGCCTAAAGGCGTATTACCAATGGGTGGCTCTAGTGTAACCTTACAAGGACCTTGAGCCCCCCCTTCGGTGCCGAAGATGACCGCTCCATTGGTTTCGGGACGAAGAAAGTTCCATGTAGAATTTCCACTGGACACCAATAAAAAAAAAGCCGGCATGCCCTTTCACCCTTCCTCGGGGTGGAGGAAGTCCACCACACCACCAAAAGTACTACCAGTTAGATTATTCATTTCTTTTGCAAGCAAATAACATTGATAAGTTCACCAAAGCCTGCTTACAAACGTTATAATAACGGCACGGTGCAGTGGCTGATACAGTCGGCCGCTGCGCACCGGGTCGTGGGTTCGATTCCCGCACTGAACAAATATTTGTACGATCTGCAGGTAGTTGTTCCGGGCTGGGTGTATTGTGTGTGAAATTTGTGTTTGTAAACGCACCCACGACACGAGAAATCATAGAGTGGGGCAACGTTTTAAAAAAAACAAAAACACCTACCAGGAGCTCTGCTTATACTTTTGCTTTTGACTATGAAATATTAAGATTGTGCAATTTTATGCCCGACATGACAGATAATGTCTGCTGTTCACAGGATAAAGAATGAAGTCAAGGGAAAAATAATAGAAAACCAAAACTAACGAAACACGAAGATGATGGATGGTATCGGATTACCTAAAAAGCTTTAAAATCCATCTTTATTCGAGACTAGCTGGGACGCGCGGCTTCACCCGCGTTTAATTTAAAAGAAATTTAGAGTACTTCGACATAGACACTTGACATAGAATATATATATTGGATTTCAAGGGTTTTATATTTTTTGCGCAGAACCCTAATTATTTTTCTAAAATAAAAGTAGCCTAAGTTATTCCTTATAAGGAATTGCAAATTGTTTTTTTGTTATATGTACCGTATATACTTTCATATGCATTTAGTAAAAAGCTGTCATTTTGACATTACAAACATACTCTTCAATTTTCTTTATTTGTATAGAAAAGAACGGTATATGACGCATGTTTTCTTTATACAGAGATCTTTATTCATCATGTCAGCCAAAGGGCGCCCACTGCTGTACAAAAGCCTCACCCATATATTTCCACGATTGTGTAATTTTGGGGGGAATTCACAAGTCCACACTTTGCAGGCGAATTGGTGAGCGCAGTATAGCTACTGTTTTACAGAAGGGATGCCGCTGCCCATCCCTATATCCCATCTCATAGTTTTGGATCCCTTAGCCACCTTTTACGACATCCACGGGAAGAGATGCGGTGGTGCTATATTCTTAATCCGGACACCACATCGCTATTTATATAAGTAACAACAATTGCTCGAAATATACCCATCCATGCAACCAACCGGACAGTCTACTAATCTTTGAAATTAAATGAACACTCACAAGTGCGACAGTTTTCTTAATGTTTTTTTAACCTGCTCCACACTAGGATTTCTGTATCGTGGGTGCGTTTACAGACACAAATTCCACACACAATGACCTGGAACAACTACCTGCAGATCATACAAAGTTTTCGACGCGCAGGAAGTAGTCCGTTCGCTCTTCAAATTGTTTTTCAAAGCGCTTTGGCTGGGCCGCTTTTCACGTATATAACCAATAAGCGGCACGGCCGCCTACGCGGCCATATTCAACGGCTTGGTCGCACTGCCATCCTGGTCGCTGGATCGGGCAAGATATCTCTCTACCAGCAGTAGTGTCGGCTATGTTGGCAGAACACGAATACTGGAATGCCGTGGTCTCCTTCTGTGAGAGCGTCATGCTCCAGAAGGAGATCGCAGAGCGGGATAGGGAGAGGGCCGATCCTGCTCGAAGAAGGAGAAGATAGCGCCGGGGTAACAACCACCCTGGCGCCTAATTCCCATACGCCTGAAACGTCCTGCCGTTGCTATAAGGCGGCGGACCTCTGGATTCGCAGGTGCGTAGATTGGAAAATCTGCGTGCCCACACCGAGTGCCCAAGAGAGGGCGGTATAATCCTTGACAATCCCCCCGGGGTGGGTGCCCGTTTTACAGTCACCCTCTCCGTGTGATGTGCCTCTGGGCGTGCCACCAGTGATCATACGAGGACCTGGAGCCTCCCTTTGGTGCCGAAGATGACCGCTTCAGTGGTTTTAGCCGGTAGGAGACCGGCATACTCCATCGCCCTTCCCCGTAATTTTTGAACTGGGCATGGGCACCAATAAAAAAAAAGATAAATGTTTTTCTGTATCTCTTTATTGTTGAAGCCTTCACCAAAGCAAGTCGGTAGGAGTACGGCGCTAGTCCGCTTTCTATGTACCTGAGATTTTTTTTAAAACATTTCTCCTGTGTCGTAGATACAGTTTGCAGACAGTAATTCCACATGCATAAAAAGCTAGAACCGGAACTATCTGTAGATCATATAAATATATGTTCCGTGCAGGGATTGTACCTCACAGGAAGTGCAGAAAGCCAATCACTTAGCCACTTCGCTAACCGTGCCATCGAGTGACTTAATGCCTATTACTTCATGGATGCTCTAAATAGGTACATCAAATAATTGAAAGAAAGAAATTATTTACTTTCTTTCTTTCTTTCTGCCAACCAGGTATCAGATATATTAGGCAATTCTGATACTTATGGAGACATATTAGAATTGTCTAATATATCTCCTTAAGTATCAGTGTGAAGCGTGCCTAACAGGACTGTCCGAAGCTATCTCATTCCCCTCAATCGACCGTCACAATTAGCGTGGGATGACAAACAGCTGACGGTATCTCCTTCATTACTCTCGGTTGACACTAATACGAATATCAATAAACAGGCACTATTTCCTAACAAAACATGCATCACTTTCTATCATACAACATTACATTAATTCCGCCAATCCAATCGAGTGTTGAACCCGCAACACTGATAAATATATCACTCAAATAATCCTCTATACGGAACCGAAAACTAAGAGAAACGTACGCGAACAATTACAATGGTATGGATTAGATTAATCAAGCAAAAACGACCCTTAACGGTCTGCGAGACAAAGCCTTAAAGGATTAAAATCGCTCGAGCGTTTTATTGTTTTCGGATATCCTGACACACCGCAAGGTTGGTTGCCAGTGCGATAATGAAGCGAATAGAATTGTGTAATTTCGTAAAATAATTTAATTGGAGGAGGGAATTTAACATATTCGTGTGGGAGGGTAAGGAGATTTACTTAGTTGGGCGAGTAAGCCTTCTTAGTGAGTTGTACACGTTATGTTATATCGTTCATGTATTTTGGTAAAATTACAAACTTTACTCAGGCTTCGGTTTTTATGCCATGTTAATTGTACTCACATATTCAATATGACATTTAAAACTCTGGCGTCTAAAATGCCTTAATTATTACATTATCTATTGCATAATTTAGTTTCTTCTACATTTTGCACTGTGAACTTCGTCGACTTTATTAGTACTATTTATTAATTGTTATCAGTTTCCTATTGTTTCTAGTGATGTGAGAGGCAATTGTCTGTTTTGTTTTTGTGTGTATTTTATATTGAATTTTAGCTGCCAGAAGTAGAATTTCATTAAGAAACACAATTTTATCACACAAAAATATATTCTTCAAGATTATAAGTTTTTATAACATATTCAGAACCAATTATGCAAACCGGTATAATCATTTGCCAAGCCAGGTAACTATCCGACTTGATTAAAATTCCGAGGGAGTGCCGATTTAGCCACGACGTTATGTAGGCTCGGTCTAACCTGACCTTATTCAGTTGCGGGGAATGAGCTTTTTGTAAATCAATTGAGAAACTAGCGGTAAGCGTCTTAAGGACTTTCTTCAACAAATGTAAGTCTACCTCCAACGTAGAGCTCACTAGGAGCACGCCACCGACTAGGACAATGCCATCATTGATAAAGCTTCGCAAAATGTTAACAATGCGCTAGAGGTGAATTAGTCAATCAGTCAATACAAATGGCACCTTGACGCACTCAGGAGGGATCTTCGGGTATCACAAACCCGGTCTTATGAATTGATTTTACATCGATTGGTATTCCGTGAAAACGCATGGCCATATCAAGACTCGCAAAGAATAAAATTACTCAGACGATCAATGTGGTCATCTATTAGTGGCATAGGGTACCGGTCCCGTATAGTATGTCTAAATAGACTGATGTGCATGGTAATCAACGCAGTCTAATCAGTATTTTCCTCTTTACGATTATATTGAGCTGGGTATTCCTGAGTAATCACTTTTATACGAGCGAAAACGCGACAGCGGCGTCATTAGCGAGATGCTCAAAAACTTGAAATTCACCTAATACAGTCGTCAACAAGTCGCATTGATCGTCCGCTAGTATTAATCGTGAATTGTTATTTACGACGGTACCAACGTGATGTTTGGGGATCTCAACCGTTCGCGTCAGGTACTTCGTTCGGTCTTTCCTTAGTTCGTACGTAAGAAACACCATCGCGATTAAATATGTCAGTCCTGATGACTATCAGAATATATGACGCTGATACTACGACAAAGTACGCCTCGATTGTAATCTCACCAAATTCAATTGTCAGAGTCGCGATCTCCCGGCAAGGTTGTGCAATTGTCAGCTTTTAATTGACAAGCAGAGTATTTAACACTATCCAACGATATTAGGGAGACGTTGAGAGCGCCACTATCTATTAGTACATCAACGGGAATGCCCTGAATAACAGCGGTAGTAAAGTCATTAAGTAATAAATTATTTGGATGTTCAGCATAAAGACAACTTTCCGGGTGATACGTAACTGATCCATTTTTCGCGAAGCATTTCTGTTCCGTATGATTTGGTTTCTTACAATGTGTAACAAACCTTGACGTCACTACACATACTATTTAGTGTGGGATAGCGGGGTTTCTAAATTTTTATCTACCGTAGGCCTTTCCGGATAATCAATTTTCCAATATCTGGTTCGTTTGTAACCATAGCACCCGATCTTGTTTAAATGACACCGTTCAACGTTTTTGGCAATGTGTGCACGAGAATCTAGCTTGTATAAGCTCCTCACTAAGCCCTGTCACTATTCGTAAACGCAACAATGTTCGTCTTGTATACTCCGCGTTCGTGTTGAATTTATCTGAACTAGTATTGATGACGTCGTACAGAATTGTAGCCTAATGTAGCCTACATGGACACAAAGGTTTAAATTCTTTCACAAAACTAAGCTAAGAACGGTCAGTCGACGCCCAGTTATTTAACCGGAATTAAGCATCACGTTTAAGATAAGTCGCGACACCCAAGAAACACTCAGTTATCCCAACTGTTTGAGGACTTAACTCGTACGATCTCTTGGCACCAAAATCGAAATTATGTAAATACGGGTCGAAAGTAGCCACGAAATATTCTCGTGAACTAGAATTCAATTACTTTATTGCATCCACCAACACTTGTGCAGAGATCGTTACAGAAACAGGACCTGTCCCCGTGTTCTGCATGAGTGTTTAGGATCGGATTTTTGGCGATGCTCGCGCCTGCAGCTTTCGTTTCGACATGAATGGATTATTTGTCATTTTCTCAAGATTATGACATTAATTAATTTGAAATTGCATCGGAACGCGCACTACCAGCATCGATAGTAACGGAAGAGCAATACGGAAGACTAGACTGTTTGTCGTTTTCTAATGCAACAAGTCAGACTCGCGTCGTGGAGGAGTGCGCGTATACTTGCGAGATTTATGGCGACCGTCACTTCGACGTGCTCTGCATCCGTAAGCTTCGATGATGATCATGGTTACAATAGCGATCAGATATAACTAAGAGAATTTATCAGGAGTTCAGGACTGGTATTTTTTTCCGACCGTGGGTAGTTTACTTAGTAGTTTATTTGCACCAGATGGGCTTGAATTCTTTATCCCACTTCTGATTTTAGCTGCCAGAAGTAGAATTTCATTAAGAAACACAATTTTATCACACAAAAATATATTCTTCAAGATTATAAGTTTTTATAACATATTCAGAACCAATTATGCAAACCAATACGAAGCAACAGAGCACGTCGAGCGATGTTAACTGTGCGAATGCCGCCAGTCGAATGACCCTGTTTCTCAAATGAGCTTGATTTATATACCCTGTACCCCCACTATTGTATGCGTCGCTAACATGAATTATTCTAGTTTGATCGCACATACCTAGCTTAATACAATGTAATAACAAAATTGTAATATAATCATTTCGGCTGAATGAAGTCCACTGCTAGACACAGGCCTCCCCCAAAAATCACCACAACGACCGATATGGGTGTGTTGTGGGCTCATTCGGGGTTTTGCCATAATCATGCTTGTCAGACGGGTTGGCGATCGCAGTTGCGTTGTTAATGTACTCGAAGGACGCTGCTGCCCATCCGCCGGCTAATCCCTTAGTCGACTTTTACTTTACGCCCACGGGAGGAGATGGGGTGGTGGTATTCTGAACCAGCACCACACGGCAATGTTTAACTTATATACTACATTTAATTTAAAATAGTTAGTTAAAATTACTTATTCTTATATTTTTGCGCAAACTTTAAGGGCTTAAGTTTTGTTTATTGTAACCTATTATTGGGAAATCTAAAAGCTGTTTGTTTCCCTAACAGAAATAAACAAATAATCGTTACTCGATCGACCGTGACCAGAGGGAGTGGGTCATCTGCGTCTTCAGTGGGTAGAATCACAGCTCGACGATCAACGAATTTTTACGTGTTTGTATGCGTGGGTGTGGGTGTATGTGTGCGTCTGTGTGTGTTGTGCGTGAGTGTGTGGTTGCGTGAGTGGACAACTATGTGTACTCGAGCTTATAAGGGTGCGAGTTATTTTTTAGAGCATTATGAGACAACAGTCAGCAAATCTTCGGTACTTATATAATCAAGTTTTAGAAGCCAATTTATTAGCACTTGTTTGCACTTTATTTTAGGAAGCGCATATATGGATAAGTTTAAGTTTAGTTTATTATAAAGATAGCTACCAAGGAAACCAAAGAATTTCTGTGCGAAACTAGTTTTGAATAATTTGGAAGAACAGATCAGGTTTTTATTACGTTTGTGAGAGAGTAAAAGAGGGTCATATTTGAGTAGTGAATGTTTTTTCATAACAGTGGCAAGAATAAAAAGTTGTCGGACAGTGAGAACTTGACAAGTATGGAACAAATCTATGGTAGGATAAAAGAATGGTAGGGAATAGCCCACTTTGAGTACTGCCCTTTGAGCTCTTTCAAGTTTAAGTAAATACGTCTTGGAGGAACCACCCCATATTGTTACGCAATATGACAACAATGATTGGCATAAGGCATAGTAGGTTGTTTTAATTATATTAAGGTCAGCAACATGCCTAATGTTTTTAAAAATATAGATTAATTTCCTAATTCGCGATGTAAGAAGATGAATGTGCTCATGAAAATTTATATTTTTATCAATTAAAACGCCCAAATATTTGATTTTATCGACGTTTTGAAGTTTGGGACATGAACATGTGGTAGATGTATGATTGAGGCAAATGTGCGCTTTTATCGAATGTTTGGGATTTTGCAGATGATTTGAGTTTTTAAGTGTGAATGGAATATATTTTGTTTTATCAATATTGAGCGTAAGCAAATTTTTGATGAGCCATTCCAGTACAATATTAAATCCTTGCTGTGCATATTGATACACCTCCGGCCACGAGTCACCAGTGAAGACAAGTGCTATATCATCAGCGCAGGTAACAACTTTTCCATTGGCTAATTTGATTTCGCAGAGATCATTAATAAAAGCTAAGAATAGTGTAGGACCTAAAATACTTCCCTGTGGAACTCCGTGAGTGACTTTAAGGTCTTTACTTATCCAGTCATCTATTTTAACGCATTGAGAACGATCTTTTAGGTAACTATTAAATAAATTTAGTTGTGGGCCCCTTATACCTAGACTTTGCAACTTAGCTAGCAAAAGAGGTGCAGAGACTGTGTCGAACGCTTTGGCTAGGTCTAAAAAGATAGCAACGACTTTCTTCTTTTCGTCCATCTTCGTTACTATGTGATCAATGAGTTCGTGGACAGCATCACTAGTGGATTTGCCTGCACGAAAACCGAATTGATTATTTGAGAGAAGGTTTTTAGTCTCTAAGTAATTGATGAGCCTCTTGTTTACAATTTTTTCTAGTATTTTAGATAGTGTAGGTAGTATGGAAATTGGTCGGTAGTTGTTGACACAGTCCCTGGCACCACCCTTATGTATTGGGTAAATTAGTGATCGTTTAAATTTATCGGGATATTCACCAGTAGATAGCGATAAATTGCAAATGTGAGTAAGAGGACCCGTAAGTGTATCAATGTATCTTTTTATAAATGAACCCGAAAGATTGTCAATTCCTACAGCACAATCATCTTTTAAATTTAAGATTGTACATTTTATTTCTTTATCATCTGTCAGAAGTAGACCAAAAGAGAAAGGGATAGATATTGATAGCGTAGTAGAAATAGGTGTAGTGTTTTTATTAATTGATTCTGCTAACATTTTGCCTACGTTCACAAAGAAGTTATTCACCTTATCAATTGACTGCAGGGGATTATTACCACTAATTAGGTCCATTGCTGAAGTTTTATGTTTTATGGTACCAGTTATATTTTTGATCAATTCCCATAGCTTTTTATTATTATTTTGTGCTTTGCTGAATTCTACTCTTTCGTAATCTCTTTTAAGTTTTTTTAACAATGAATTACAGAAGTTTCTGTATCTTGTATACGTTATTTTAAAGGTTTTATTGTTCGGTTGCTTTTTTGTTTTGAGGTGCAGTTTATCTCTATTTTTTATGCATTTTAGCAATCCAGGTGTTATCCAGGGCTTTAGTATTCTTTTACGCCTTGGTACTGGCTTAGTTTCTGTGTGTCGATCTTTAAGATTATTAAGGGAGTTTAGAAGAAAGGCTAAAGCATCGTTTGCATTACTTAACGAATATATGGGTTTTAGGTCTAAACCTTTTATGGCTACATCTAACCTGTCATAGTTTATAATTTTAATTGTTTTAAACTGCCGCTTTAAGTTTTTTTTAAAGTTGAGACTTGCTAATACGGTGTAGTGGTCAGTTATGGTAGTGTGAGATATATAACATTTTGCTGAAAGTTTTGTTTTTATAAATATGTGGTCCAAACAAGTATATGTATGGGTCGGAATATTATGCGCAGGTAACATACCTAAGTAACCATACATAAGTTAATATAGATTTCATCTCTGCAGTCAGTTGATGTTGTGGCTATATCTATATTGATGTCACCCGCTAATATGATGTTATTAAATGATTTTAAATTGCTGAGTGTGTCGTTAAGGGTTCCTAGAAAGTTAGTCACATTTTTCTCACTGGGCGGGCGATATATTGCAAGTATTGCAGTATTTTGATTCACTTTTATAAGCAAGCAATTCGCGTCAATCATAAGTGGCTCGGATGACGTATAAGTATGCATACTTTTATAATAAACTACAACACCTTCATTTTGTGTCTTATTATTAGTTGTTGCAAAGAAGTTATATCCGTCGATAACAGGTATATTTGGGTTGCTTGGAAGCCAGCACTCAGTAAAAATGAGTAAGTCCCAGTCGACTTTAGTCAACTTCGGCGTCTACCTCGTAAAAGTGAGCTTGGTTTACTGGTAGAGTGCTAGGGATGCATTGGGCTTCTAGGCTGTCAGCCAGGCATTCGGATTTTCGTCGTCATTAAAGCCCGGCCTTTGGTTGTGACGGTGGAGAGTGGACATGGATGCCACTGTATCGGCCTTGAGTCTAACGCTTAGTAAATAAAACATTTTAACAAAAAAATACCGACTTCAAAACCCGCCCGAATTTCATAAAGCTTTATTTTTATTTTCAGTGGTTTTAATATTTTTATACCGTATAGTGCCGGCTAAGAATGCCACCACCCCATCTCATCCCGTGGGTGTCGTAAAAGGCGACTAAGGGATTAGCCGAAGGATGGGCAGCAGTGTTCTTCGAGAACAATTATAACATCTGCGATCGCCAACCAGTCCGTCAAGCGTGGCGATTATGGGAAAACGTCCCAATGAGCACATAATCTTAAGGGGAGGCTTCTGTTCAGCAGTGGACGATTTTCGGCTGAAATGTAGGGGTTTTGAAGTTGGTATTTTGTTTTGTTAAAAAGTTTTATTTGTTTCTCTTTAGTGTAAATATATGTAAGAACTTTTTCCAATATAGTATCAGTATTTAACACTACAAATAAGAATGACTCAAATCGGTTCTCTGGTCTGAGAGGAATCGAAACATCGAAACAAAATTAAGACATTATCTAGATAAGCGCAGTCAAATTAACCTATTTATTGAAGCTGGTTAAAAAACTACTCAATCAATGAAATATATATAGAATTAACTCGAAATCATTTTGCACCAGTTAAAAAAGAATTGCTCAAATCGGTCCACAAATCTCGGAGTAATCGGTGTACATATATATAAAAAAAATACGCATCGAATTGAGAACCTCCTCCTTTTCGAAGTGAAGTGTGGGTGAAGCTAAACCAACAAGCTCCCAGGTAGCCTCTCGGACCTCTTATATACGCTTCTTTACAGCACGCTGAAAAAATAGACCGAATAACTTCTCAGAAAAGCGTCTTACTCTCTGAGGGCTACATTCTTCTCCATCAACGGTGCACACGCATCATCCGGCAGCCGCACCAATGGATTACTGGAACCAGCCGGTAAAATTCGTTCACTTCAAAGTACGTGAGCAGTGCGGGAGTCGATTGTGCCTAGCGTGTCTGCGACTATCACTATGCACTCGGGAATATAGTCTAAGAGGCCATTAGCGATTGCGTGCGTGTAAGTTTTCGTACAATGAGTACGATTTTGTTAGCTCACAGAAAGACCCTGCTGCGCATATCTATACATCTATACAAATAAATAAAATTGAAATGTCTGTTTGTAATGTCAAAATAACAGCTTTTTACTAAATGCATATGAAAGTATGTACGCTACATACAACAAAAAAATATTTTTCACTGTCTGTCTGTCTGTCCGTCTCTGTCTGTCTGTCTGTTTGTTCCGGGTAATCTCCGAAACGGCTCGACCGATTTTGACGGCACCTTCACTGGCAGATAGCTGATGTTATAAGGAATAACTTAGGCTACTTTTATTTTAGAAAAATAATTAGGGTTCGGCGCAAAAAATATCAAACCCTTGGAATCCAATATATATATTCTATGTCAAGTGTCTATGTCGAAGTACTCTAAATTTCTTTTAAATTAAACGCGGGTGAAACCGCGGGTCCCAGCTAGTTTCAAATATATTCTTAGTGACCTTACGAAAAAGGGTAGTGCAGTCCAATCTAACTAGGAACACAGCGATGAATACTTTTTTTATACTACTGCTAATACGCCGTGTGGTACCGGCTCAGAATATCACCACCCCATCTCCTCCTGTGGGTGCCGTAAAAGTTGACTAAGGGATTGGCCGGAGGATGGGCAGCACCGTCCTTTGAGTACATTAACAACTCAACTGCGATCGCCAATCCGTCTGCCAAGCGTGACGATTACGGCAAAACCCTCCAATGAGCCCACAACACACCCATATCGGTCGTTGTGGTGATCTTTCGGGGAGGCCTGTGTCCAGCAGTGGACTTCATTCGGCCGAAATGATGAAAAAAAATGACTAATACGATGCGGTTGTTTTAGTGGTTTAGCAGTTGGCTTTCTAAGGTATGTGTCGCTGCGATCTGGCACTATAATGGTACATAACTAGCCAGATTCGTGAAAAAAAGAAATGTTGGTACATAGCGCCTATTCCCAGCATGGCTATCAATATCATATTAACCAATGTCTACTCTGAACATAAACCAACCGATTATATGGTTATCATTTTGAGAGGAATTTGCCAGTACTCAGCAAGCTTGGCACGCAGGTTGATGAGCACAGAACTCCTGCTGTGTCACAAAAGGGACGCTGCTGCCCATCCCTCTGGATCAGTCCCTTAGTCGCCTTTGTTAACAATTTGGATGTAATAATAAGGAATGACTACAAAAACCTTTTATTAACATTTCCAGTTTGTATTAAAGTAATATATTTGACTCTTCATGCTAACCGATATATCTATACAAATAAATAAAATTGAAGTGTCTGTTTGTAATGTCAAAATAACAGCTTTTTACTACATGCATATGAATGTTTACGTTACATAAAACAAAAAAACTATTTAAAAAAAAATTGTCTGCCTGTCTGTCCGTCTGTCTGTCTGTCAGTGCGTTTGTTCCGGGTAATCTCCGAAACGGCTGAACCGATTTTGTCGGGACCTTCACTGGCAGATAGCTGATGTTATAAGGAATAACTTAGGCTACTATTATCTTAGAAAAATAATTAGGGTTCCGCGTAAAAAAATAAAACCCTTGACATCCAATTTATATATTCTATGTCAAGTGTCTATGTCGAAGTACTCTAAATTTCTTTTAAATTAAACGCGGGTTAAACCGCGGGTCCCAGCTAGTTTAAAATATAAAAGACGTTGTATTGATTTAAGATTATTTGAGTAAATATCTAAAACATAAAATATGAAAAATGTATTAGTTATTAAACTATAAGTTTTAATGTTTTTACTGGCAACAATCTTAATGTTGGCACTAGTCGGAAATGGATTTTATTATGCTGGGAAGCAGTGTACTCATTCCGTTGCTTTTTCACAATCGATGGTGTGTAACGAAGGTGTTAATTTAAATTCTTATAAAACACAGTCCACTAAACTCAGTCACAAACTACTCGCAGTTTTATTCATACAAAGATTGGATTAACTGTAAAACTATATCTTACCAGGCATTCGTTAGCTAGACGCAGGCCTTAGAGGTTGTGTGTTGGTAAATAAATATCGTTATTACTTGAAGAAGTGGTTTCATATTATATTCCTAGCCTGATCAAGTGCACGCTGTTAGGCTGTAGGTGATAGTGGCTCTACCTTTTACGACATCCAGGGGAGGAGATGGAGTGGTGTTACATTCTTAATCCAGACACCATACCGGTCACATCGCTATCAGTACACCCAAACCCTTACGGTTAACAACGCATTACAATAACGAGTCGGATAAAAAGAGAAACAATTACTAACATTAACACACCGCCTCTGTATTTACACAGCTGATAATTTCAGGGACCCCCACTTTCTGACAATAAATTTGACTCAACCGGCGTCAAGGTTGCTTTAATTCCTTCCTTTGTGACGTCATGCTTGTTTTCTCTAAAGGGTTGAATAGCGTAAGTACTAAATTACACTGATCGCCTATGAAGGTATTAGTTTTGTTGTATTGCATTTGTTTAAAAAAAAAACGTTGCCCCTCGCTAGAATGTCTCCTGTATTGTGGGTGTGTTTACAGAAACAAATTCCACACACAATACACCCAGACACGGAACAACTACTTGCAGATCATAAAAAATATTTGTTCTGTGCGCAAACCAAACCCGGGACATGGCACGCAGCAGCTGATCGATAGCATACCGATGTATCATCCATTGTATCGACCATGCCGTCAATAATGATAACGTAATAATTTCGCTAGCGACTCAACACAACAAAACCACTCGACCTTTAAGGGTACTTTAATAATGGCGACAGATTCGACTTACGTCATTCGAAACTCAATTATACCTCACACGCAGAATCAACGGGTCGTATATAATTATTCATAGAAATACAAATTTGGTAAATTAATTTACTTCGGGTAACTTCGGCTGTCCCCGGTTAAGTTCGGTAGACTGGCGAAGCGTTTGATTGTTGTGGAATCCTCTTAGGTTACTGAAACGATAGCGTGCCACGTGAGTATCCGAATGAAGTGGTTCAGATAATGGTATTACACGTAAGAACAGACTTAGTAATATTATGAAGCCGAAAATATATTTAGGATTTCGTTATTGAATATTTAAGCATTTGGCAGTGCGCAATCCAGGTTCTACCGTATGGAATCTGCGTGCTGATACCGATCGACCCCTGGGAAGATGGCGGTGTGCATGTGGTCGCGTGCCACCGTATGCGCACCATAACGCATAGCGAGACTTCGGGGGAGTCCTTGACAATCCCCCCGAGCGGTGTCTGGTGGTATGGACTCTTTACAGTCACCTGCACTCCGCTAGAAAGTCTGACGGCTTTACAGTCATCCCCTCCAAGATGTGCGTGGCATGGCACCAATGGGTGGCTCTAGATGGAGATTATTCGAGTTCGGCGTCGAAGAGAACCACTCCGGTGATATTTTCCAATAGGAGCCCGGCCGCCCCCAGGGGTCTGCGGGCTTTCTGGGGGCGGAGGAAGTACATGATGTATTTTAAGCAAAAAAAAGTTTCTACCGTATGATTTCACCCAAGAATACATCACCCCTCGCCACCCATGGGTATTGTTAACGGTAACTAAGGGTTGTTATCAAGAATCCCCTTGACTTTAATCCTTAGTTGCTCGTCCGCTTGTCGTCCGAGTACTAATAATAAAATTATAAATTCAAAATCTTCGCAAAAGCAAGCTTTTATTCATTATTTTCGTATTCTTCTCAGCAAACCCTTTCATTTGATACCCATGTCATGGGGGGGGGGGGGGGGGGCATAAAAAATCACTGGTCTGCCATCTTTGAGTCCGCCATATTGGATTTAAAATACCGCCCCCAAGCTGACATGTAAACGTGTAAGCAAAATTATAATATACAACATACAAGGCGAGTTAAATAAAAGCTCGCCTGCCGACGGTGCCGATGTGATGATTAAGGCAATATTCCCTAGGACCCTTCATTGTGGGTGCGCAGATAGGGGCGTCTGCGTGCTCATACCAAGTGATCCCGTGAAGACGGTGGCGTGCCACCGTGTGCTCCAGCACAGGGCACAGCGAGGCTCGGGGAGATCCTTTACAATCCTCCCCGACAATAACCTGGGGGGGTGATCTTTTTCCAGTCGCCTTCCCCATGCTAGAGAGGGCGCTTTACAGTTATCCCCTCCGAGATGTGTCTAAAAGCGTAGCACCATGGCCGGCTCAAGCGAGAACATACGAGGACTTGGAGGCCTCCAAGTCCTAAGGGGCCCAATAATATAAAATGTAGACATATGAGAAAAAAATATAGAAAGCTGAAGAACATAGTTATACAGCCTATACCAAAAATGGTCACTTCAATTTTGAAGATTAATGTAATCTATAACCCTAGTTTGATTTCCATTATCTTCAAAAGTTATTTTTATCCAAATGCAAAATTTCTAAATTCGTCTACATACCTAATTCCAAATCTATCACAATTACATCAGATCAAGTAGGATTACGGGGCTTTCACGGAGCTCGTTTCGCAAATTGCTGAGATAAAAGAATTCCTTGGCGTGCATTTACAAAGCTCGCTCCGTTACAGTTTGCACATTATTATGGTGGTGTAATGGCTTCGTAGGTTATGAGACGGTAGTTTCGTCTTTGGAAATAGTTTTTTTCTCTTCTTAGGGGTGAAATGTACTATTTTGAGTCACGTAAGTAGTCAATAAAGACATTACTAAATAATACCAATCCCTAGTATTATTTAGTACTGCAGCAATGCCCTGAGCCGAGGTTCGAGTCCCGCAGCGGGCGCCCAAAGCTGCAGTTGCTTAGTTTGTAATTTAAGCCTGGCTGGAGGCCTACTTTTGCTTCGCCATACTGCCCAGTTGAGCAGCAATATCCTGACCTGCACTCCCAATCCTTGAGTAATACGATATACCAAAATAAAACTGATTTTCCAATATTCTAATAAATAAAACTACATAAACAATTATTAATGCCGTGTGGTGTCGACTCAGAATACCACCACCACATCTCCTCCCGTGGGTGTCGTAAAAGTCGACTATGGGCAGCAGCGTTCTTCGAGTACATTAACAACTCAACTGCGATCGCCAACCCGTCTGCCAAGCGGGGCGATTATGGCAAAATCCCCCAATGAGCACACAACACACCCATATCGGTCATTGTGGTGATCTTTGGGAAGGCCTGTGTCCAGCAGTGGACTTCATTCGGCCGAAATGATGACATGGTAGTGTCGCCGCTTGGTGTCGGCTAAGAATAGTACCACCATATTGTAATGTTCGAGAAGTGTCTGGATGTATATAAGTAAAACAACGTTTCGTCACAAGGGTTTATTCCGGACTGGCACACAAGTCACATACAAAGCACGATATAGCCATATTGACAACCATCTCAACTTACCCTCTATTACCCGTTACATTATAATTAGATGTAATGTAGATGAATTTACACATATCTCAAACCGTGGGCGTCGTAAGAACCGACGATGATCAGCCGAAGTAAGGGCAGCAGCATCCTTCGAGTATATTATTATTACAACTCAACTGGGATCGCCAATCTGCGCGCCAGACGTGGCGATTATGACAAAGCGCCCCAATGAGCATACAACCCAAACCAATCGTTGTGGCAATCTTTAAAGGAGGCAATTGTCCCACAGTGGGCGTGCCGGCTGAAATCATAAAGATAATTGTAGGTTTTTCTGTCTTTTAACAGCAGGTAACTACTATTTTATATATTCTGCAGCCAGCACTGATACCTCGACGTGCACCGCAAACCCCGGAGATCACCTAACGGGTATAAAACTTTCACCCATCTAACACTTGACCCCGGCAACGGCGGCTTAATGTAGCAAATCGATCTATTTAAGAGGAATGTATCAAGAGAAGAGCAGTGATAGCCTAGTGGTTAAACGCTTGCGTTCCATACAGAAGGGTCTGAGTTCAATTCCGGCGCGCACCTCTGAGTTTTCGGATTCATGTGTGGATCATAATAAATGATTATCACTTGCGTTAACGGTGAAGGAAAACATCGCGAGGAAACCTGCACATCTGAGAGGGCTCCAAAATGGTTTCAAAGTTGTGTGTAGTCCGCCAACTCGCATTAGGCCAGCATGGTGGACTAAGGCCTAACCTTTCTCATCTTGAGAAAAGGCCCGTGCCCAGCAGTGGGACAGTAATCGGCTGATTATGTATGTTATGTAAGAGGAAGCTCTTAAATTAAGCTATATAATAAACCTTAAGTGTAACAGTAGCCAGAATTCCTACAAAAATCACTATACTATTTCAAGTCTCAGTTTTATCCAGCAAACAGAGGGGTAGAGAGACTGTTTTTGACTTATCTTGAAGTAAGTAAGAGCAGTATTAATAAAAATCCGTCTCAAAGGTTGCTAGGCGACCATTTATTTCAGTTTCCTAGAGACTTGTTCAGTTACTGCTGAGACAGGCACTTTGATCGTGTTCGCTGAATTTTAATGTTGGGATAGATAGCTGTGTTATGATGTTCGTCATCGTATCGGCCATTAATAAGTCCACTGCTGAACAAAGGCCTCCCCCATAGATTTCCACAACTGTATCATCATTTTGGGGGGAATTTGCCAATACTCACCACGCTTGGCAGGCAGGTTGGTGAGCGCAGTATGGCTACCGTTTCACAGAAGGGACGCTGCTGCCCATCCCTCTGGTTGAGACTCCCTTAGTCGCCTTTTACGACATCCACGGGAGGAGATGGAGTGGTGCTATATTCTTAATCCGGACACCACACGGAAAATGTTCGTCATACGTCTGTGTTAAGTGACCTTAATTCTTGAATGGAGCGACATTGTTAATGAAAAATAAAGGGTATATGATGCAAATATACTTTTAGTAGGCTTCTCTTATTGCCTACCACGGCCATCATATGCGGGTAAATCAAAGACAAAAGAAGTTTTCAGAACGGAGTTCCCTATCGCACGTAATTTGTTGGTGGGCTCTAGCCTCTCGGTCTACCAAAAAAGGGTAATAATGAAAAACGACACCAAAAACTGACATTATTTTACAGTGATTTTTGAGGCACTTCCCAATCATTTCGACCTAATGAAGTCCACTGTTGGACACAGGCCTCCCCCAAAGATCATCACAACCACCGATATGGATGTGTTTTGAGCTCATTGGGGGGTTTTGCCATAATCGCCACGCTTGGCAGGCGGGTTGGCGATCGCAGTTGAGTTGTTAATGTACTCGAAGGACGCTGCTGCCCATCCTCCGACTAATCCCTTAGTCGACTTTTACGACACCCATGGGAGGAGATGGGGTGGTGGCATTCTGAGCCGGCACCACAATCACCTTATTTTTATTGGTGTCCAGTTGAAATTCTACATAAACTTCCTTCACCCTAGGGAAGGGCGAAGAGGTATGCCGGACTCCTAGCGGCTAAAACCACTGGAGCGGTCATCTCTGGCACTGAAGGGGGGCTCCAGGTCCTCGTGAGATCACACTAGAGCCGCCCATTGGTGCCACGCCTTTAGGCACATCTCGGAGGGCATGACAGTAAAGCGGTCACCCCCTCTAGTGGAGGGTAGGCGGCAGTAAAAAGGCCGCCCCCCGGCACTTCTCGGGGAGGATTGTAAAGGATCCCCCCAAGTCTTGCTGTACGCTGTGCTGCGCACACGACGGCACGAGACCACGTGCGCACTACCGTCTGTCCGGGGTCGCTCGGTGTAAGCACGCAGACTCCCCAATCTGCACGCCCACGACCTCCGAGACTTCCCGATCACCTAGGCAACTAAACCTTTTTTCAAACGATACAGCTTGCTGCGATTCGGAGGAGTATTTTGTCACTTAGGTATCTTTTAAATGTTCTTTATTTTCACCTTTTTATATAGATACCTTATTTGTATATATATATATTGTCTCATAGTATATAATATATATATTTTGTCTTATAGTATTTAATATATTGTAATATGTAGTGTCATTAATTTTAATGTGTATATATATTGTAAATAAAATTGGTATTTAAGACGAATACACATGACACAAAAACACTTAAATGCTACAATGTATAAAGTACTACTATTTACGTATACAATATATACGAGAAAACACTTGATTTTAAATAGATAGTTTGATTCAAACCTAATTATTTTCATCAAAAATGTTTGTTTTCATTTTCGTTGCCATAAAGACTATAGTAGTGTTGAGTAGGACATACAAGAGGCGGTACATTTGTCCCGTACATGACACAATATTGTAAGAGCGGCTCAACATTATAACATGTACCACTTCAAATTTTACGTCATGTTACTTTACTCTTCGCATGTGAACTGTGGAGTGAGAGAGAGAGAGAATGAGGCACATGCTTCAAAAGCACGTATTTTTATTCAACGGACATTATCGTGACTGCAAGAGACAACATGATGTTTTTATTCGCTCTATTACAAATGTACTAGTACAAAGTACGAGACGCGACAGTTTTAGAAAAATATGATTTCATGAATGTCTGTTAAATACCTTTTTCTTTTATTGTTTATGTCTGTGTATTAGGTATATGTATTTTAAATCAAAATCATGTTTTACAAATAAGTCGCCTGCACAATAATGCTAAAGTGGATTAAGTAAAAAAGTCGATACAATCGTCATTCGTCTATAATCAATCGCTTCTTATTACTTTGCTTTATGTATTCACTCATCATTCAACCTCAATCACACTTTGTAAGACAGGGCAGTACAAATACAGCAACAGTACATGAAATACTCGATCTTCAAATGTCATGTCAATGCCAAGCTTCATGACGCCTCGCCTCATTTCAATTCAATACCTCAATCACACTTTGTAAGACAGGGTAGTACAAATACACCAACAGTACATGAAATACTCGTTCTTCAAATGTCATGTCAATGCCAAGCTTCATGACGCCTCGCCTCATTTGAAGTGGGACATTGTACTGGCTCGGTACAGAAAAGAGGCTACTCTTACAAACTCATTTTCAAATCGTGTCCTACTCAACACTAGACTATAGAGTTACCACAGATTACTTAGACACTACTTTTTTACATTTTCTGTTGTTGTGTAAATCGTCAAATGGCTGGCAAAGGTAATACCATACAGCCTAAACTTTTGTGTGTGATTATAAAATAATGCCCTTATCAGACGATTCGTATTAAATATTTAACAGTTAAATTGTTCATTCTTAAATAAAACGTTGTAGATATTATTTAGCTTACATATTAAGCATCTTTTTTTTTGTATTGATATAAGTCGTAGCCGTCCGTGACATCACAACTATCACATTCGATCCTCTCTGAAAAACAGCACCGTGGCATTTTTCGTTTTTTAAGTGTCGCAGCATTATGCTGAGATACAACCTGCGCGAAGTTTATTATATATCTTATCTGTACATTATCTGTAATTACCTGTGTGAGTCCCAAATAAAACTGTTTTCTTTCTTTCTTTCCAATTCCTTATCGCTTTAAACGCCCTTTTTTATCATGGGTAAAATCCTTACGGACTTTCTCCACCTGGGGATGGGTGAAGGGGCATACCAGACACTTACCGGCTAAACCCCACGGTATCCTTCCTCTTGCCCTTCTTCAAGTGCACGCTTTGGCTGCATTAGACCGCGTCTATTGGATAACCTAAGATTTTTGGAAGCTAAATTGGCTTCGACTACCAAATGATCGTTAAACTGAACGTCACTCAATATTTTGACGCCTAGGATTCTAATATATGGCATGACTACAGGTGGGTAGAGGAAAGGTGGTGTGGATAGAAGTCAATATTCGATCAGATTATCATGAAATCATAACAAAAATCCGACATCGCTGGCTCGAACCGGTCCAAATTTAACAAGGTCAATCAATTTAATATTAACCGTTATACTAACACTAGGTCCCACTAAACAGAGTGATAAATTATTACAGAATTTTCCATCGGCTCCCGTTCCCCTTGTTTCCAGACCCATACAAGCAATAAAAGTGTTTAATTAGTCAAAATCAATTCACGAGAGGCGTAATTGTTCGCTTCGGAAAGCAAGAACGATAAATCTAAGGGAAATCGTGTTTTGAATTAAACAATAGATCTGGACCCGTAATAATGAATAGGGCCCGTAGGTAATATTATGGACCCTTTGTGTACCATTCCTGGTTAAATGTATGGCCATAGTTGGGAAGGTTAGACGTGTTGATTTTTGGCAAAATGTTCTATTGTCTGGAATTTGAAATGGTTATGGATGCAGAACTTATGGTGCGATAAAGTGAGTTGAGCTGGATATATGGTACAACATAAATAAAATCTGAAGGACTAGATTAGAAGAATTAGACGGAACTGCAATATGAATAATAAACAGAAAATAAAAATCTACTAGACCTTGGAAAAGGCTGTGGGTCATGCAGGACTTGCCGGCAAATACTACCACGGTGTTTCTGAGACCTTCCTTACCTTTGCCGGGGTCTAAGGTTGGCTCGCGCACTCACCGCACCTCCGTTACATGATAAGATAAGATAAGATAAATATTCATGTAAAACCATTTAAAGGCACTTATGAATAGTCAATACTTTAGTTGCCTCGTTCCAAGGTATAGATTTCCTATGGAGAAGAACGGGCAAGAAACTCCACGGTTCCTCTTTTTAAATCATATTGGAATATTGTTCTCGAAATGATGGTAATGTGAGGACGATGCAGGAGAAAAGAGTCTAAACTTCTTAAAAAGTCTAGTGTAGACTTGCTTGATTGATTTTAATATTCACCAGAGTTTTTGATTCAATTGTCATGACAGCATTAAGATGACCAATCCCAACAGACGGCACTCGTTCACGAGCATGACGCATGCATCAGCGTCGCTCAGCTCAACCATATTGTAGGGAAACTTAGCGACCCGACACATAACGCCACCATAAGCAGGACACTTGAGAGAGCATGACATACCTAAACTGCCAGACAAATATCACGTCAATAAAACAAAATAATTGAATAGCTGTGGGCTACTGTGGTGGTACTCGCACTATTACAGTATCAAATCTCAATGCATAAAATGAACATAAAAATAAAATTAACAATAAATAACATAATGTCATATAGAATAATGAAATGTCATTATATGAATTAATATAATCCATTATAAGAAATGATGCAATTTAAAAGTCAAATTAATTAAAAAGTACTGGTTTTAGATACAGAGGTACCAGGAATGTCAATATATATGATATCAGAGCAGCTCAATCCCAAGCATTTTTGTCGTCCATATAGTCTGTTACGTTATAGAAAGCTTTTCTACACAGCTTCTGTTTTACAGTGGACTTGAATTTATTAACGCTTAGTTTTTTAATATGGCTTGGGATTTTATCGTAAATGATGAATTTAATGAATTTAATTTATCAAAAGATTGACATGGATAAAACTCTAGTGGCACGGTTGGTGCAGTGGCTGGCAGAGTCAGCTGCTACGACCCGGGTCGTGCTTCGATTCCCGCACGGAACAAATAGTTGTATGATCTGCGGGTAGTTTATCCGGGTCTGGGTGTAGTGTGTGTGGAATTTATGTCTACAAACGCACCCACGACACAGGAGAAACCGTAGTTTAAAAGGAAACGTTCAAAAAACTCCAGAAACGGAAGATCACTTCTCTGATCGTTTCAAATGATTATTTGAATTCCTTACAATTCAATAGATTCTACAATTTATCAAACGCTTCCCCCTACGCGTTCGACAGTTATGATAATTTCAGCCACTTCATCGGTTGGTATTTTCAGTATAAACAAATCAACATTTTACATTTGGTGAACAATTACAGATGAGCTGTTTTTATTAGAATTTATTTTTGATGGTAATGTTTTTGTTTTCGCGGTTATTATTCATGATCATAAAACACTTTTAAACGGATTATATCGCGTATATTATATAGGTTTTTGTAAAAACGAACAAATTTTTTTATTTTAACTGTACGATAGATAAATTAAAATAACTTTTTAAAATCTGTAACGACGCCTGTCACCTTACTCACCCTGCGACCACGAAAATTGCAGTGTTGGAAACGACAGGAAAAACAAAAATCTATGTTTATTTATGACTAGCTGGGACCCGCGGTTTCACCCGCGTTTAATTTAAAAGAAATTTAGAGTACTTCGACATAGACACTTGATATAGAATATATATTTATATATATATATTGGATTTCAAGGGTTTTATTTTTTTACGCGCAACCCTAATTATTCTTCTAAAATAAAAGTAGCCTAAGTTATTCCTTATAACATCAGCTATCTGCCAGTGAAGGTCCCGTCAAAATCGGTCCAGCTGTTTCGGAGATTACCCGGAACAAACAGACAGACAGACAGACAGACGGACAGACAGACACATTTTTTTTAAAATAGTGTCTTTGTTATATTTAACGTACATACTTTCATATGCATTTAGTAAAAAGCTGTTATTTTGACATTACAAACAGACACTTCAATTTTATTTATTTGTACAGATGTATTCAAATACTTGATGACAGAAATGGATATATAATCACTCAACTCAATACTTAATGACAGAAATGGACTATAATCAAATGAATTATAAACGAACTACTTCGGTACTATTTACAAAACCTAAATTACTTATAATCATTTCATCATTTCGGCCGAATGAAGTCCACTGCTGGACACAGGCCTCCCACAAAGATCATTACAACGACCGATATGGGTGTGTTGTGTGCTCATTGGGGGGTCTTGCCATAATCGCCACGCTTGGCAGACGTGTTGGCGATCGCGGTTGAGTTGTTAATGTATTCGAAGGACGCTGCTGCCCATCCTCCGGTTAATCCCTTAGTCGACTTTTACGACCCCCACGGTATGAAATGGGGTGGTGGCATTCTGAGCCGGCACTACACGGTTAGTCGGCACCACACGGTTAGGTTAGACATACATAAAAATCTACATACTATAGATATGGTCAAATACATAGGTTTAAAATATACTACACATAATACGTGCCCGTAATTGTCAATTAGGATTTCAGCGAATTCAAAAAGTATTTCCGAACTTTTCGTTTGAAAGAAAATTTACTTGGCGCTTTCTTTATATCAAGGGGAAGCTCGTTCCATATTTGATTTGTCGTTTCATTATTGATTGTTGAGACAGCAAAGGATTTAGAAATAAAACCTGTATGGTGGGAAGGAAACTGAAGAATCAAATTCTCGACAGCACGCAGGTTACGGCTATGCGAGCTACCTAACACAAGAAAAAAACTATTGACATAACGCGCTTGCTCACTGGGTGTTCATGATAAAATTCAGACCATTAAATCCAGGTTTTCGTATCTATTTATTCTGCCTACACTATTAGAATACCAACAGAGATATAATATATTTCAGAATAAACTATGGTTGCAGCCTAAAATATATGATTAACATATTATAAACTACGACAACGGGCTTTTTTTTTGATCCGGTGGAAATACCTCGTGTACTTCCTTCGCCCTAGGAAAGGGCGAAGGGGCATGCCGGACTCCTATCGGCTTAAACCACCGGAATGATCATCGTGGGCACCGAAAGGAGGCTCCAGGAACTCGAAAGATCTAGAGTACTATTAATTTGAGTAAACTGTACCCACGATATATAAGAAAGTCAAGGCTGGAGATAAGATAAGACAAGATAAGATAAGATATATTTATTTGCATAAAACATTTGTGTACATACAGAAGCATGTAAGATATTAGTATAATGTTTCCATTTTGTTCAATCATGATTTGCCTCATACGTCGCCATGCAAATATAATTAATTCAAAATCTACTAGCATTTTACAACTTTAGTCTTAACTTAATGTGTTGGTATAATTTAAATACAATAATATAGACACTATTAAAATTTAAATTCCGTATGGTGGCCGGATTAAGAATATAGCACCACTCCATCTCCTCCCGTGGATGTCGTAAAAGGCGACTAAGGGAATCTAAACCAGAGGGATGGGCAGCAGGGTCCCTTCTGTGAAACGGTAGCCATACTGCGCTCACCAATCCGCCTGCCAAGCGTGGTGAGTATTGGCAAATACCCCCTAAAATGATGATACAGTTGTGAAAATCTATGGGGGAGGCCTTTGTTCAACAGTGGACGTATATAAATGGCCAATATGATCATATGATGATGAATTAAATTATATTAATTTTAAGTGATTTGTTTTTAATTATAAATCTCTTGTCTATACATATAAATAAAATTGAAGTATCTGTTTGTAATGTCAAAATAACAGCTTTTTACTAAATCCATATGAAAGTATCATCATATCGGCCATTTATACGTCCACTGCTGAACAAGGCCTCCCCCATAGATTTCACAACTGTGTCATCATTTTGGGGGGTATTTGCCAATACTCACCACGCTTGGCAGGCGGGTTGGTGAGCGCAGTATGGCTACCGGTTCACAAAAGGGACGCTGCTGCCCATCCCTCTGGTTAAGATTCCCTTAGTCGCCTGTTACAACATCCACGGGAGGAGATGGAGTGGTGGTATATTCTTAATCCGGATACCACACGGACATATGAAAGTATATACAGTACATGTAACAAAAAAACAATTTTTAAAATGTTTTTCTGTCTGTCTGTTTGTTCCAGGTAATCTCCGAAACGGCTGGACCGATTTTGACGGGACTTTCACTAGCAGAGCTAAGCTGGCTGTTATAAGAAATAACTTGGACTACTTTTATTTAAGAAAAATAACAATGGGGCGGCGAAAAAATAAAACCCTTGAAGTCCAATATACTCTGTCAAGTGTCTATGTCGAAGTACTCTAAATATCTTTTAAATTAAACGCGGGTGAAATTGCGGGTCCCAGCTAGTACACTATTAAAAAACCATCGATCAGTCACTTCCGAAGTTTCAAATGCTGATTAAAAATTCCCACGCTCATGACATTACAAATTTTTAAGATATGTTTTAGTAAAATAAAGAACGATATTATCTTTGAGTTTTGTGTAATTTCTTAGAGAGATGACGTCAACACGAAGTCGACTGGCGCCGCGCCATGTGCAAGGCTGACACGGCTGACGCTGGCGACGTTCGACGGCAAAACGCTGAAGTTTGTAAGCGCCCTTAGAGTTCGAAACTAGTTTAAAAAGTATGAACTGTTTTCCTAGTAAATCCTACTACACGACAAGGTTGACATTCTTTAAGTCTCGATTAAACAACTCCATGATGATGTCACGTGTATACAAAACAGGATTAGGAATAAAGCCGATTTTTTCGGAAATTTTTAAGGGTCAATTAAAAATAACTTGACGCGTGTTGCCCTTTTGGGCACGTGTTTTCTTTGCTCAACACGTGCTTGGATTGGTGGGGGTGGTGCAATGGTTTGATTTTGATTTGATGATGAAATTATTTACACCTGAACTTATTATTGTATAATTTCTTATATTCAACTGGTTTATGATTTGACATTGACACTTTTAAGAGGTTTAAACTTTACTATATTTAATATAGGAACATTGTCTCTATATAACTTGAATTTTCGAGAACATTGTACACATAAATATTGTGACATGATTTTAAAAGAGTAACCATGGAGTTTCTTGCCCGTTCTTCTCCTTAGGAAATCTACATCTTGGAACGTGGCAACTAAAGTCTTGACGATTCATAAGTGCTATTAATGGTTTGAATTAATAAAAATCTTTTTTTCTTATCTTATCAACCCGCCTGGCAAGCGTGCCGAGTATTGGCAAATCATAAGGCAAGTCACATTTACTATTATTTAGAACTATGTTAATGTAAATAATATTATAATCGTGTCACATGTACATGTAGTCAAATAAATGTTTTTTCTTTCTTTCTTCTTTGTTGTCTGTATGAGCATGCCCAGGCTTTTGCCCACGTCTTGCTGATGGTCGCATTGAGTATCGTATCGTTAGGTTTCCTACAATGTGGTGAAGCCGAGTGTGGTAGAGTTGAGCGAAGTTTATACGCGTATAAACATGTTCGTGAAAATATAGATAGATATTAATTTCTTTTCTTCTATTTTTTTCTTTCTTATAACAAAAAAGAGTCCCCATACTAGGAATTCTCCTGTATTGTGGATACAGTTTAGAGACATATCTCACATGCACAAACAGATAGAGCCAAAGCAACTTTCTGTAGATCATACAAATATTAGTAGGGATCGAACCCGAGACAGGTGGGACAGATAATTGGGGAGTCTGCGTGCTCACACCGAGCGACCCCCGGGAAGATGGCGGCGCGCACGTGGTCACGTGCCGCCGTGTGCACAGCACAGCACAAAGCGAGGCTTGAGCGGATCCTTTACAATCCTCCCTGAGAGGTGCCTGGGGGGGCGACCTTTTTACAGTCGCCTTCCCTCCGCCAGAGGCGGTGACCGCTTTACAGTCATCCTTTCCGAGATGTGCCTAAAGGCGTGGCACCAATGGGCGGCTCTAGTGTGATCTTACGAGGACCTGAAGCGGTCATCTTCGGCACCGAAGGGGGGCTCCCCTTCGGTGTCGAAGATGACCGCTTCAGTGGTTTTAGCCGGTAGGAGTCCGGGATGCCCCTTCGCCCTTCCCCGGGGTGAAGGAAGTGCCATGTAGAATTTCCACTGGACATCAATAAAAAAAAGGTGGCACAGATAGCCTATCGCTTAGTCACTGGGCCAAACCTGCTATTTCTTGTTTAATGTTACAAATACCTCTTTGTTGCTCCAATTCCCAGGTGATAGTGACTGTATGTAGTCTGTGGAGGGAAATCATTACCAGTCCACAGAACATTCTGTCATCTGTTCACCCACACAATTGCTAGGCTCTTAAAGTCTCAAGGGATGCGAATGTGGAAAGATAGTTCTATATTTAATGCGAACTTGGCATGTTAATTCATAAGTTACTAACGGCCAAAATTCTGAAACGCCACTTAATACTCAAATCCCGCTTATATATTTGAGACGACCGGTTTTGTAGTAAGGCAGGCGGCTCAAATTTTTATGCGGGATTTCAATATTATCATTTTATGTAACTTACGGTCGATTACAAGAGCGCCACTTTGCTCTTGTAATCGACCGTAAGTTACATAAAATGTGTTGGAACACGGAATACCTCAATCCCGATTCTGGAAGCTTCGACTGTGAACCCATTAATTCATAATTCATAAAAACATTTACGCTACCTAACAACAACCAACTTCCTTTATATTTACACAACACATTTAGATACAAAGCCAATTATCAAACAAGTGGCGATTACCGAAGTAATACCGGCCTTCGACGGCCCTGCTAAAACATCCATGCGATTCTGAAAATTTTGCCTCTGCCACTAGAAGTACCTTAAAGTACCGAGCTGGTCCTAAAATTGGCGCGCTGGCGTTATAAGTACCAACGGAACCTAAGGGCGGCACGATATAACCATTACGATAGCGAAGACATTTTAACCTCGCGGGGTGCAGATAAGCGTGCGGGCTATGAAATTAGCGGATGTGTAGAATTTAATGTTTGACAAAGTTAGATAGCACAATGTTATGGTGAGTTTACTACACCATACGACAAAAAAATGCCCACTTGCTTCGGGTCGTACTTAATAGGTTATCTGAAATGGATGTAAATTTGAAGCACGCGGAACTTGCGCAGTTGCGGAAGCAGAAGCAGGGGTCTGTTGCATCGCTGGTTAGCACCAGTTCACGAAATGTTTTTTTGATTATCAGGATATTTTATGGTTTTAAGTAATAGATTATCTGACATCTGTGTGAGTTTGACGGCGCGACTGCGAATGAGTCGTCAGCGTTCCAATAATTTACACTTTACAAAAACAATATACACTATTTATTATCTAAATACTCATTAATCACACTTTGCGTTCATATACAACTGTTATGCTTAGCACTAGTGATGCAACGAAATCCTCATGAAGAGGTAATCACTTTTCTTTTTGTAGTCCTGAAGGTGTGACTGTATCTCTAAAATTAAATTGTTTGCCGCAAAAAAACCTAAACATCCGATAAAATATCCGTTATAAAAGTTGCGGAAACAGATGCAGATTTGGATGTGAAGAAGCGCGCGGAACTTGCGCAGTTGTGGAATCAGAAGCAGAGGTCTGTTGCATCGCTACTCAGTACCAGTTATCGATATGTTTTTTATTATTAGGATGTTTTATGGCTTTAAGTAACACCGGACGACGTCAATACGTAATAATCATAAGGATATCGGATATCAGCGCAGTGGTTTTAAAATTCTATAGTGTACATTGTTTATGGTTTTATATTTATGTTACTGCATTAAATTGAGCTTTATACCTATTTCTGTTTGTACAGACAGGACACATACTTTTGTACTGATAATGTTTTTTTGTTATATTTTACTTTTATTGTTTGATTTGGTTATGTATCATTTCCGTATCAGTTAACACATAAATATTTTTCTTCCTTATATTATGATGTTATCGCGCATCCCTCGGGAAGAAGTAGCCTATATTTTTATCCAGGTTATGATCTACTTGTGCCAAGTCTAACCATACCTTTTTTTTTTTTTTTTTTTTTTTTTATTGGTGCCCAGTGGAAATTCATCATGAACTTCCTTCGCCCCGGGGAAGGACGAAGGGGTATGCCGGACTCCTACCGGCTAAAACCACTGGAGCGGTCATCTTCGGCACCTAAGGGAGGCTCCAGGTCCTCGTATGATCACACTAGAGCCACCCACTGGTGCCACGCCTATTGGCACATCTCGGAGAGGGTGACTGTAAAGCGGTCACCCCCCCAGGGGGATTATAAAGGATCCCCCAAAGCGTCCCACGGCAGCGCGTGACCACATGCGTGCTACCGTCTTCTCTTGGGTCGCTTGGTGTGGGCACGCAGATTCCCCAATCTACGCACCCGCGAACCCAGAGGTCCCCCACCTTATAGCAACGGCAGGGGTTTTCAGGCGTATCGGAATTAGGCGCCAGGGCGGTTGTTACCCCGGCGCCGTCTCCTTCTTCTTCGAGCGGGATCGGCCCTCTCCCGATCCCGCTCTGCGGTCTCCTTCTGGAGCATGACGCTCTCACAGAAGGAGACCACTGCATTCCAATTTTCGTGCTCTGCCAACATAGCCGACACTACTGCTGGCAGAGAGAGATCTTGCCCGATCCGATCGACCATGATCCGCCGCTCGGCGGCCCACGCAGGGCACGCCTCGAGCGTGTGCTGTGCGGTGTCCTGGTCGCTATCACAATGGTGGCATTGTGCCGTGGCCTCGCGTCCTATCCTGTGCAGGTACGCGCCGAAACAACCGTGCCCGGTGAGCACCTGCGTCAGGCGGTAGGTGACGCGCTCGCTCCTTTGGAGCCAGGCTCCGAAGAGCGGCAGGACGGCCTCGACGACGCGCTTGGTTGCAAAAAGTCTAACCATACCTGTGTAGCCGTCTCAGTGTGATTGAGTAACAAACGTCCAAAATCTTCATAATTTCTCACATTTATAATATTTGTAGGATTTATAACACCTGTATTTTTTTAAAGATAAGGCAGAAGTATGCTATTTTTCACCTACATTTTTCAGATGACGATATTTAGTTCCACATCGCAGGGGGCAAGCGTACTGCCTCTTATCGGGCTCAATGCTTTACTTTGGACTGCTATGGATTTCTAAACAGAAAAGCCACATCCTCCGATATCGAGATTGAGCCCAAAACCTCATCATCTGTAGCCATACTAGCGAAAACTCCTATCCTACGAATAAAGCAGTACAAGCTATTGAGGACTGGAAACTGAGCATAGTAGCTAATTTATTCGAGTAAGATTTAAATCCTAAGTATGGTATGATCACATTATTCTGAAGCACAGAAGTACAGGTCAGAGCTGAATAGAGGCTACTGGTTTTCCAATAACTCATTATAGAAATCCGCCTGCTGTTGAATATGGGCTTCCGTAATTCCTCACGGACCAATACAGCAAGGCCGAGAGCCATATTTCCAATACGTAATAAAGTAATGATGTGTCCCTTCTATGGAATAGTAGCAATGCTGCACTCAACAACCCGCCTGCCAAGCGAGGTGAGTATTGGCAAATACCCCTCTTAAATTGTTGGCATAGTTGTGAAAACCTATAGAGGGGACATTTTTGATCAGCAGTTGACGTCCTCTGGCTAATATATCTACTAATTTATGTACGATATCCAATATTCTTCTGGATTATTTATATTGTATTGTATAAAGTGTAGTATATGGTTGTATATATGTGCATATTATTTAAGTAATTTATGGAATATATACCTATTTGTATTAAATTTAATTGTATAGATACACTATTTGTAAACCACGGAATACCCCCTATGTCTTTTTCCGTCTTTTTCTTATCCATCCAAAGGCTGTCTGTAAGAAATCGCTGATAGCGATAAAACCGCCCATTGTACAATTACTGTTCATATAATGATTCCTGGTAGTTGTTTTTAAAATTATATACAATAAAGAATATTATATAAAGACGTTGTTACCTGATAACGTTTCTATAATAAGCCTGTGATGTAACCACAGCAAAAGAAGGGATAGACTTCTCGTTCGAAAAGTACTAATTTACGGTCCAAATTTTTGCTGTGGTTAGAACACAAGTCCCATACCTATTAATTTTGTTAACTTAAAATACTGCCCTCATTTGCAACAAACTTTGCTTGTGTCTTTAAAAACCGTACCTTCTTGTATCGAGAAAAACATTTTACTTATTTTTCGCATGATTGCACCAAAACAGACAACTGGATGACAATTTAACTTCCCGCAGCGGAAATTTATGGACCGGAAAAGACAGGTAGTTCCCCAGGGCTGTGCATGTTCAAAACCGTTTTATATATGGACGTCGCAAAATGTATACGCTTTTTTGTATTCCTATTGGTCTTGAATGAACTTTTTGTCTACACAGAATTATGGCTCGTGTACACAGACGTTCTGTTCATTCACGTTCTATCGACGTTGCTCTTGCTTTAAGGCAGAATACAGAAATGCCACAAAATTTTTAAGACTAGATATTTATACTCAATATTTAAGTTTCACGTGGTGTCTGGATTAAGAATATAGTATCACTACATCTCCACTCCTGGAAGTCGTACAATACGACTAAGTGACTCAAAACCAGAGGGATAGGCAGCAGTTTCTCTTCTGTGGAACAGTAGGCATACTGCGCTCACCGACTCGCCTGCCAAGCGTGGTGAGTACTGGCAAATTTCCCCCAAAATGATGACACGATTGTGGAAATCAATGGGGCCTTTGTTCAGCAGTGGACATCATTAATTATAACTTCTGTTTGCCCCCTACTATTAAAGTTTTTTCCCCTACTTAAAACTGGAAATCACACTTCTTACGCTTTAGTTAACGCATTTGTTTTTGTGACAAAAAGGTTGATTAAATATATTCTGAACGTTGGACTACGGATGAAGAAGGTTTTTTAGTCATAAAAGTCCAAGAAATAGATATCACATGCGAAAATAATATTGTGTAGTTATCTAGGAACTTTTTGACTCAGTAGATACGCCATACCATATTAGAAAAATTATGCGTAGATTTCTGTTTAAACTACATTTAAACGAATGTTATTTTTAAATTCGAATAGCTTTATTTTTTCTTGTTTGCACTACAAATACAGTACATGAAATAATTAAATCAGCGTCCGAATCCCGTTAGTTTACTGGCCCGACAACAAGAGAGAACTTTTCTAATTTATTCATATCACGGTGCCCTCCGTTTGTGAAGTTGTTTCAAAGTTTTCCCAACAATACGGACGAAGAAAAATAATTCGTACTCAAACATTGAGATATAAGTATCTAGATTGGATGTATATTTGGAAATATTATGCTAATCAGCCAACGATATGTTTTTGGAGAAGTCTGTCGAAGTCTGTATGTAAATTTTATACGCTTATTATTTCAGCATCGGCAGGAAAGTGGTTATTCAGTGAAAGAAATGTTCCATGTGAATATAGGAATGAAAATAACACAAACAATTGTGCATTTATACAGATTTCCATCCTCGTAGCGCTCTCAACGATTATTATTGGGGTACAGTTATTGCTATTGTTTATCGCGTTACCCAAAATATTATTGGCTGATATAGAAACATATTCGTGTGGTACCGGCTCAGAATACTACCACCCCATCTCCTCCCGTGGGTGTCGTAAAAGTCGACTAAGGGATTAGCCGGAGGATGGGCAACAGCGTCCTTCGAATACATTAACAACTCAACTGCGATCGCCAACCCGTCTGCAAAGCGTGGCGATTATGGCAAAACCCCCCATTGGCCCACAGCACAGCCATATCAGTCATTGTGGTGATCTTTGGGGCAGGCCTGTGTCCAGCAGTAGACTTCATTCGGCCGAAATGATGATAGAAACATATTGCTCGGACGGCTTCTTGATACATCATCCTGCAATGGCACACATTTAAAGGCAGTTTATTGTGTTTATAATTGTAAATTAACTTACCATTCTTTATATTCATATTAGGTATTTATTTACATTGAATTATCTTTGCTGGCTTCACGTTTATCGTCACTTGGGGTTAACACTGAAAACCAGCGCTGTGCTGTGGCTAACGTTTCAACACAGCATCATGCTGAGTGTGAACCTCGCTACAGCTACGAAGTGTAGATGCATTGACAACTACCTGCAGATCATACAAATATTTATTCCATGCGGGAATCGAACTGAATCGATATTTATGATACATTAAAATCCAGACTACTCCTCCGGATCCTTAAGAGATAAGCGCTAATAGCCAGTTGTACTCGCTGACCGATAAGCGATCGGTGAGGTTAAGCAACGCTCGGCGCAGTCAGTCTATAGATGGTGGCAGCATAATCGTATTTGAAGTGAGCATCTCCGTGCTTCGGAGGGCACGTCAAATCGTCGGTCCCGGTTGTTGTGAATAACGGAGAGAAAATAAAAGCCGCCATGCGGCATACTGGTTGTTAGCAAGAGATGAGGATACACCTTTAGTAACGTCATTTACATGGCATTAGTATCTACGCGCATGCTCGTTCGGTGTTGTCCTGGCACCGGCCGCCATTATAAGAGCGGTATATGAGCGTGTCATTACAGGTGTGTCCTAAAAAAAGTGCCATCTAGATTCATTTATTTTCTAAATACAGGCTTAGCTTTCCGTGTGGTATCTGGATTAAGAATATAGCATTACTCCATCTCCTCCCGTAGCTACAATTCTAAGCTCTATTGCAATGGGTACTAAATGAGTTGAAAATTTGGAAAAACGGTTAATAACATTAAATAAAAAAAGTGAAAACTTGTGTAATGGTTTGAAACCAATGAAATTTTTTTTTTAATAACGTTGTCCCACTCTAGGATTTATCCTGTGTCGTGGGTGCGTTTACAGACATGAATTCCACATACAATACACCCAGACCCGGAACAACTACCTGCAGATCATACAAATATGTGTTCCGTGCGGGAATCGAACCCACGACCCGGAGCGCAGCAGCCGACTATATCAGCCACTGCACCAACCGTCGTTACTATTATCTACATGTCTAACTATTCACGGGTTTTATCCCCTATAAGAGGAAACCTGGTATTTTGATAAGCTTACGTGGGGATATGGGTACAACACGTAGAGGTGCTTTAGAGAATTTTAATCTAAAAAGGTAATGAGACATACAGACACTATTATTATTATTCAAGTGAAACTTCTTTTGGAACGGTGAGAATTGGATTTTATGAAACAAAAATGTATAAAGAATGAGAGACAATTATAAATGTATTTATAGGGTTTAGGCTGTGGGAGAATGAGATAAAACGAAAATAAAACTAGTTTCTATATGGTTTCCTTATTCCCTAATGTCGATGAATCGCTCTCTCTTTCTCTCTCTCTTTTTACCACCTCCATAGTGTATTCATCTCATTCTATTAGAAATTTACCAAAATACAAAGTTTCACTTTACCGCGTTGGAACTCACACCCATCATTTTTTTTTCACCCATCATTTATTATTTATTTATTTATTATTTTATCTTTGGTATAATTCAATAAGTGTCAACTAGAGAAAACTGTTAGCCATTAAAACACGAATAATTTGAAGTAAAAAATCATAGGAGAATTCTAAATAAGTGAATTGATACTTTAGTAACAGCTATTACAGTAGCTATCTGAAACTCTTCAATATGAGTGTGAAACATCTGGTTACAATTTCAGTACGGTGCTATATGTTCGCAAATGTATTAAACTTTGGCTATTTTCAGCTGGATAAGGGTCTAGTACCAATGAAACAAATCACTTAAATCCTTAAAAGAATAAAACGTTGTTTTGACTTTTACGTTTTCACTTCTAGGGCCAAGGCAAATAATAAAAGAAAATAAAAATTGTACCAAGGCACACTTGATACTTTTAGCATTAGCGATCCGAGACGTCAAAAAAGAGGTAAATCGTCGAATCCGACTCGGCTGAGCAGCGTTCGGGAAACTTCACAACGTCTTTTCGTCAATATACTGCAATGCCTCAAGATGAAAGTCTTTAACCAATATGTGTTACCAGTGATGATATATGGAACAGAGACGTGTTTACTCACTGTGTGCCTCATAAGAAAGCTCAAGGTCACTCAGCAAGCTATGGAGAGAGCTATGCTTGGTATTTCTCTATGAGATCGTATTAAAAATGATAAGATCTGTAGAAGAACTAAAATTGCCGACAAAGCTGAAAGGATTAGTAAACTGAAGTGGCAATGGGCGGGGCACATAGCTCGTAGAACTGATGGCCGTTGGGGCAAAAAGGTTCTCGAGTGGAGACCGCGCACCGGAAAACGCAGCGTGGGACGACCTCCAACGACCACCTCGTTGGAGGTCGTCCTATGCTATACTAGCTAGCTCAGCTATGTACAGTATGTGCAGTAGCCAGCTACTGGCTGGATGTAATATGCGCGATTCAGTATCGATGCGGCCGCAAAGTTTCTGATCATCATCATTATCATATCAGCTACAGGACGTCCACTGTTGCACAAAGGCCTCCCCCTTATATTTCCACAACATAAAGTTACATGCCACCCTTATCAATCGACTCCCAGGGACCTTCAACAGGTCGTCCGTCCATCTCGTTGGAGGTCCGCTCAGGTTGCGTTTTCCGGTATGCCGTCGCCACATGAGAGAACCCCTTTGCGCCGAGGGCCATCAGTTCTACGAGCAATATGCCCCGCCCATTGCCATTTCAACTATCTACCTTTTTTTTTTATTGATGTCCAGTGGAAATTCTACATGGAACTTCCTTCACCCCGGGGAAGGGCGAAGGGGTATCCGGGCCGATAGCCGGACTGGAATGGAGTGGTCATCTTCGGCACCGAAGGGGGGCTCCAGGTCCTCGTAAGATCACACTAGAGCCGCCGATTAGTGCCACACCTTTAGGCACATCTCGGAAAGGATGACTTGATGATGAAAAGCGGTCGGTCGCCTAGCGGAGGAAAGGCGACTGTAAAAAGGTCGCCCCCCCAGGCACTTCTCGAGGAGGATTGTAATAGATTCCCCCAAGCCTCGCTTTGCACTGTGCTGCGCACACGGCGGCACGTGACCACGTGCGCACCACCGTCTTCCCGGGGATCGCTCGGCGTGAGCACGCAGACTCCCCATTCTTCGCGCCCGCGAACCCCAAGGCCCCCTACCTCAACTTACTACCTAACCCTTTCAGTTCTTTTTTAGTTCTTCTACAGATCTCCTCATTTCTGATTAAATCTCGTAGATAAATACCAAGCATAGCTCTCTCCATAGATAGCTCGCCGAGTGACCTTGAGCTTCAAATCAACGATCGTTTAGCGATCAGTGATTGCAAGGGGCTATGTTCGCCTCAAGAGGTATTTGCTTACTTTTAGTATAACCAGCTCCCCGGGAAGATGGAGGCCTGTATGTGGTCACATGCCACCGTGTGCGCACCATAGCGCATATCGATATTTCGGGGGAATCCTATACAATACCCCCAAGAAGGGCCTTGGGAGATGGCCTCTTTACAGTCGCCTTCCCTCCTTCGATGTCGGTTGGCTCTAGATGGAGGTTATTCGAGTTTCTGGAGCCTCCCTTCGGTGCCGAACATGACCCGAGTGGTTTTAGCCGGTAGGAGTCCGGCATACCCCTCCGCCCTTTCCCGAGATGAAGGAAGTACGTGACGCATTTCCAGAGGATCAATAAAAAAAGTTAGCCCGCCAGCTATTTAGCTTACTTTATCAGCCTGCAGCCATTTCCTGCTGGATGTAGGTTTTGTTATGCGTGCACCATTATCTACTACTTGGCGCGTTTCTCTACTCATTATTTCCAGACTGCTTGGTTAACGTCTGCATTCCATCAAACCAGTGGTGTACTACTGTTTTGGTAACCTATTCTCGGTCTCCACTTTATTTGGCGGAGTATTTTCAGTCTGTTGAGATAGTTATTTGTGTGGACCCTGGTATAGAAAAGACCACCCTCGCTACCTATGGATGATTATGGATGAACAATTCTTGTTGGTCACCAGTGTCTGTATGTTATTGCCCTTTCCAATTTCAAATTTGGAAAGGGCAATAACATAACTTTAGGATTCCCATTGATGGGAAATTAAAATTATATCTTTAAATAAGATCAAATACCTACATCAAATCGGCTGTCTTCCGTCTAATTTTGTTTTTTCCATACTAAAAAGGGTCTGTGTATAAATCTAGACAGGCTAATTTCCTCTACATAAAGGGTTCGAGAAAACGAGATAAGCAAATATTTTTATAAACGAGGCCGTGACATTGTACTGCGGCATTTTTCATGATATGCCACGCTCTCGTAATTCGTATTGAATTGGAATGATCATTTATTCAAAAAAAGAGTTCTTCCCTCACCGCTTCCTAGTGTTTAAGCTAGGAAGAAGCAACGGCGCAACAAACTCACAAACAACACGTTAGTCTGTCATATTTTTTTTTTAATAAATGTGCTTTTTTTTATAAACCAAATATTGGCACTTATGAAACGTCAGAAAAAAGCTTCATATACAAAATAGCAAAGAGGACGGTTTCTTTTAATAACTTTGTCATAGCTACATGTCCGCTGGCATGTACCATTACGCAATACAACTAAGATAATAAATAGTATAATTACCTTTTTTCATTGGTGTCCAGTGGAAATTCTACATGGAACTTCCTTCGCCCCGGGGAAGGGCGAAGGGGTATGCCGGACTCCTACCGGCTAAAACCACTGGAGCGGTCACCTTCGGCACCGATGGGGGGCTCCAAGTCCTTGTAAGATCACACTATAGCCGCCCATTGGTTCCACGCCTTTAGGCACATTTTGGAAGGGATGACTGTAAAGCGGTCACCCCCTCTAGTGGAGGGAAGGCGACTGTAAAAAAGTCGCCCCCCCCCCAGGCACTTCTCGGGGAGGATTGTAAATCGCTTTGCGCTGTGCTGCGCACACGGCGGCTCGTGACTACGTGCGCGCCACCGTCTTCCCGGGGGTCGCTCGGTGTGAGCACGCAGACTCCCCAATTTGCGCACCCGCGACCCCCGAGGCCCCTTCACCATGAATGAAGTGACGGCAGTGGGCGAGCATGACGAACCTGCTGCAAAATAATTGGGAATGATAACACACCAGCCCGTAAACGTCCACTGCTGAACATTTCCCTCCTACTGATCACTACACTGAGCGTTTATACTACCATAATCACCACGCTTGGCAGGTAACCACAGTTATTCATATACAGGAAGATGCTGGCTCACAAGTGGGTGGGTTTCGTGACAATGAGCGGTCATATGAAGGGATATTGCTATAATCACCAGGCATGGCAGATGTATTGGTAATCGCAGTTTATAGTTATTATTTGTTTTCAAACAAAACGTGTGCAACATATTTTAAAAAGTTATCTAAAACGTATTCTTAAAGTAATGTCTAACACAGCGGTCTGCTGTGTAGCCATAGTTTATACAAAACCATCCTTGTATCCTTCTTTACTTCTGTGCAGTTACTACTGCGATTACAACTTTGTTTGTAAATTATCTGTTTATTGCAATGGATCATTAAAGCATGGTGACCACCATTGAGATTTACGATCTGAGGGGCAATTCTCATAATTAATTTACACTATGACTGAAACTTGACCGAACTGAGATTAGATTATAAATTGACCGAAAAAACGGTATTCTGCTACTCTTAAAGTTCAGTCGGATTTCAGTATAATCTCGATCTAGTCTCATTTCAGTCTCAAATTTGACGTGTATTTAATGACAATTTAGTACATGTGACAGTTCGAAATGTTGGCAGAATACCGTTTTGACTTCGATCAACTTTCGATCCATTTTCGATCTCATCACAGTGTAAGTTCACGTTTGGCGTTGTTTGCTAGTTTAGGAGAATACCATTTGTGACATTTATGACACTGAGACTAGATCGGAACTATATTTTGAACATGTTTAAATTACGAGAATCGGCCTTCTGATAGAAAATTATTTAGTACCATAAGAATGTTGAATGTTTTAAAAACAAAACATGTACAACACCATTTTTAAATATTATATGCATAACCTGTAGTCACGCAAGTACATGCGATATGAGGACTGGGTAATTTCCTCTAAATAAAGGGTCGAGTTACTGAGAGGAAGAGAACAAAATATTGTTATAAATGTACGCGAGCGACATTAGACCGTGACGTGTACTGTTCGAGTGTAGGGTTACGTTGACTTGTGTTGGGAACGGGAAAGTCTTTCCTATTATTGGGAATTATTACTTTATGAAAATGTATTGTGCCCTAAACGTCCACTGTTGAAATTAAGCCTCTCAATGACCACTAGAATGAGCAATAATAGAATGAGGGTAGGCAGATTGGCACGCTCCCTCCACCAAAGTGGCGAAGGCGTGCCTTCAGGGGCGTTCGACAGACTGAGACAGCTGGCTCGACGGTACGCACTCGATATGTGGCGACATCGCCTATGGTTGTAGTTCGCGACCAAGTGCGTCGTAGAGGCCATCCTGCCGCTCTGAAGGAGCGAGCGCGTCACCTATCATTAGACGCAGGTATTCACCGGCCACGATTGTTTCGGTGCGTAACTGCACAGAATAGGACGCGAGGTGACGGCACAGTGCCACCATTGTGGCGAGTAGAATACCACGCGGCACATACTCGAGGAGTGCCCTACGTGGGCTGCTGAGCGGCGGATCTTGGTCGATCGGATCGGGCACGACAGTAGTGTTGGCTATTTTTTTATTATTTATTTATAATTTATGTACACACAGCGATAATGTATTAGGATACAGTAGGTATATACAGACACTTGAGTACAAAGGTACCGCTTATTTCAAAAGAAATTTCTGCCAGCAGACCTGCGACAGGAGAGATAAGTTATAAAATGTAGACAGCAGTGTGTAATGGTAGAAGAGGAGAAATTACACAATTATTGTATAAATCTTAAAATTTAAACACATAATATGAAAATATATATAATTTAGTCCAAATAAAATGACGAAAAGATGAATAAAATAATACAATAAATATATATCAATTTAAATACATACATACATATATATATACTAAAATATTACAAATAATTAGGAAAGGTAATGCTCTTTAACACGATTTTTAAAGACCGAAATGGTTTTTGAATCGCGAATATTAGGTGGAAGTGAATTCCACAATCTTACTGCGTGGACGTTGTTGGCTATGTTGGCCGAGCATGAAAATTGGAGTCCAGTGGTCTCCTTCTACGAGAGAGTCGTGTCCAGAAGGAGACTGCAGCGCGGGATCGGAAGAGGGCCGATCCCGCGAGGCGAAAGACAATACGGCGCCAGAGTAACAACCGTCCTGGCACCCATGTCCAACATGCCTGAGCCCCCTGCCGTCACTACATGGTGGGGGGCTTTGGAGGTCACGGGCGTGCAGATTGGGGAGCCTGCATGCTCACACCGAGTGACCCCCGGGAAGACGGCGGCACGTACGTCGTCACGTGCCGCTGATTGCGCAGCACAGCACACGGCGAGGATTGGGGGATCCTTTACAATCCTTCCCGAGAAGTGCCTGGGGCGCAATTTTTTCCCTCCCCTAAAGGGGGTGACCGCTTTACATTCATTCCCTCCGTGATGTGCCTGAACGTGTGGCAGTAATGACTGGCTCTAGTATGATCTTACGAGGACCTGGAGCCCCCCTTCGGTGCCGAACATGACCGCTCCATGGTTTTAGCAGGTAGGAGTCCATCATACCCCTTCGCCCTACCCCAGAGCGAAGGAAGATCATGTAGAATTACCACGACGAGTCCTAAACGTCATAAAAGATTAAACGTCGTTCGTCAGTTTATTACAATTTAGGTCCTTATTATCATTTTTTCTACTCACCTTGAACAGAATCAGCATTAGGTTTATATGTATTATTATTCCTTTTTAAATATCATTATTATTCGTCACAATTATGTGGGTGTGGTGTTCACTTGATTTATCGCACGAAACAAAATATTAAGTAGCGAACCGTCTTGATCGGCTGCGTGCAGTGCAATGATGAGAATAAATTGTTTGTGTTAGCTTAGCCGGTTGCGTCTGCCTCGCTGTGCATCTTGACTGGTCCGTTCGTATCTATTTAACGTTTTGCACTATACAGTACTGTTACAAGTTTTATTTTTATTTTTTATCGTTTTCTATTTTAAAATATATATTAATAGATTAATTTTTGTTATGTTTGGTTTGTTTGGTTATGTAAACTTGCCGTGTGGTGCCGGCTCAGAATGCCACCACCCCATCTCCTCCCATGGGTGTCGTAAAAGTCGACTAAGGGATTAGCCGGAGGATGGGCAGCAGCGTCCTTCGAGTACATTAACAACTCAACTGCGATCGCCAACCCGCCTGCCAAGCGTGGCGATTATGGCAAAACCCCCCAATGAGCCCACAACACATCCATATCGGTGGTTGTGGTGATCTTTGGGGGAGGCCTGTGTCCAGCAGTGGACTTCATTCGGCCGAAATGATGAAACTGGTTTACATCCGTCACGGCCTACCTATAACAGGTTCAGTTGAAAATCAGCGTCAGGCACTAGCTGTCTGACATAATGCTGAATTGAACCTATTTGGCTCAGCTGTTGGGCACATAGCAGCTTAATTAGGTAATCATTTTAAGAAGCGTTTTTTGTATATATATATTTTTTTTTTACTTATTTAATTTGTGAGTGTCCTGAGTTTGTGCCAAATAAATTATTTTCTTTCTTTCTTTCTTTCTTTCACTGGACACCAATAAAAAAAAAGTCGTTTATATGAAAACAGTATTAGGTTCTACAACAAAATTCCCTGTAGTTTTACCGACTTACCCGAAATATGGTTCAAATAATTCATCATCATCATAACAGCCTAAGGATGACCACTGCTGAACCAAGCCTTGACCATGGATTTCCACAATTATGTCATCCATTAGTGGGAAATTTGCCAGTACTCACCGCTTGGCAGGAGATTTGCCAGTACTCACCGCTTGGCAGGAGATTTTGTGAGCGCAATATGGCTGCTGTTCCTCAGAACGCTGAATCAATTAATTGATAAAGCGCATTTTAATTTCGGGAGCCTACTATAATATAAACCATTGTATCGACGATAGTAACATTTTATCTATACGTTTTCAATACAAATAAATAAAATTGAAGTGTCTGTTTGTAATGTCAAAATAACAGCTTTTTACTATATGTTTAGTGTAAGTACCGTTACAACAAAAAAAACTATTTAAATGTTTTTGTCTGTCTGTCTGTCTGTTTTTTCTGCTAATCTTCGAAACGGCTGGACCGATTTCCATGGAATGGTCACTGGCAGAAAGTTGATGTTATAACGAATAACTAAGGCTAGTTTTATTTTAGAATAAGAAGCTAATTTTATTTAGAATTTTAAAAAAATTTGAAAAATTAAATCCCATGAAATCAATTATAAATACATACTCTATGTCAAGTATATATAGTATAAGTACTCTAAATTATTAATAAATAAGCCAACTTCTTTTAAATTGAACGACGGGTGAAACTGCGGGTCCCAACTAGTTTCAAATAAACCAATTACTGGCACTTTTGAAACGTCAGACTTTCAGTGGCCCGGTGCAATTGGTTGGCCCTGTGGAGAAGAGCAAGCAAGAAAATCCATAGACGATAACGAGTGATATCTGCAAACGTTTCCCTCCTACACACCGACCTTTTGGCGCTTTGTAATTAATATTTTTTTACTTTACTTTAATGTTTCATCATCATCATCATTTAAGCCGAAAAGCGTCCACAACTGCATACGCCTCGACCAAAAATTGTCACAGTTACCGGTCTGGGCGTAGGTTCTGTGCTCTTTGGGGGGGTTTACCATAATCGCTACGCTTGACGAACTCAACTGCGAACGCCAACCCAGGCGGGCTGTCGTTCGCAGTTGAGTGGTAAATGTACTCGAAGAACATTGCAGCGCATAGTGTAATTATTAATACGAAACGGAAAACATTTCACATTTAACTAAATTGCAGTCACTTTAATGATATATATTCTTGCGCATATTTAGAAAGCGATTTACTGCTTGTTAATATGTTTTTAATCATGTGACAAGTGTAAATGTGTGAGCATGTAGCGGTTTTTGTTTTATATTTAGTACTCTTAGACCATTACTCTATTGACTGGAGGTAATGGTATGTCATGCTCGCTTAAGTGTCTTGCTGGTGGCAAAGTTGTGTATCGTATTATTAGGCACCTAATACACACAACCTACAATATGGTTGAGCTAAGGGATACTGATGCATGCGTCATGCCCACTCGAGAATGGGTGCCATATATCGGGATTGCTCACTGGAAACTGCTATGGCAAATAATTAATTATTATATTATTGTAGTATGAAGTTCTCTAGATAATAATCTACATTTTTTTCATTATATGTTTACTATAATTGATATTAATCCACATTGTAATCTCAATTATTTCAAAAAACTCAGTGGATATTCAGTTTCTTGCCGGCTCTTCTCCATAGGATCAACCAGTTAGGAACGTGCAACCAGTTTATTTGAATTAAAAATATTTGATTTTGCCATTGATATGTTGGGAATTGTTTTTTATGAAGATGTACCACAACACAACTAATATTATGCTGGTCTGAAAAAACATTCAACATTGTGGCTTTTCACAAACACGGCCAATTTAATTAAAAAAGCAAATATATACTGCTGATAACCGTACGGAATTCTGTATTTACGCATATTGTCAAACAAATAATTTGTCTCTCGTCTTTAGCGTAACTCGCTCACAATACTATGATATCTTTGCTCAGACCAAAGGGAATTCCCAAGGAACGCTAAAATCTGGCCACACTATTCAACTCAAGTGCGGCGCTACTCCAATTTCCTTGTCGAGACAGCCCCTTTCAACCCTCTGGAACGTTAAAAATACTGAAATAAACTCTGCCATTTTTTTCTACGTTTTTTTAAGCATTATTGGCGGTTGTTTTGATCAAATTATCTTAAGCCTAATTAAGGCTAAAGAATGTCTTTGAATTGTGCTGTTATCTTTAAACATCTTTTAGATGGTATTTCCTCTCATTCAGAAAGGGTTATGAATTTATTTGGAACTGTTTCATACGAGGCAGGTCTAATGAATACTGAATTATTGATACTGACAAGACTTATAAGTTATTGAAGCAATAATCTCAAAATTAAATGAAACTGCGCATATGGAGGAATATTCTATATACCATCGAAATACATCCTTAATATGATTTTTTTGTTTCAATGTAACAAAGCTATCAACTAGGTACGTATGTTATGTTTTTACCCTAACTCAATCACTATCTCCACTATTTTGAAATAAGAAGTACTCTAAGTTACGTGATTTCTGTTTCTCACTCCATTACGTCACACAAAGGTAGTTATTGAAAATCAGCGCTGGTGGCATTAACTCAATCCGAAGTAACAGCATTATGCTGAGCAGTGACCTATATTTCTGCACACATGCGACGCGCAAATTCTTATTTTTTTTTTAAACGTTGCCTCACACTATGATTTCTCCTGTGTCGTGGGTGCGTTTACAAACACAAATTCCACACACAATACACCCAGACCCGGAACAACTACCTGCAGATCGTACAAATATTTGTTCCGTGCGGGAATCGAACCCACGACCCGGTGCGCAGCAGCCGACTGTATCAGCCACTGCACCAACCGTGCCGTCTATTTAGCTTTTATACGAGAGCATATTCTGTCTAATGTTGTTATTGGGATGAATTAGGAATCACAGATTAAACGGAGCCACAGACCAAAAAAACCCAATGGTATTACTCGTACAGGACATATTAAGGACAGTCAGTTTTTATATTTTTTTTAATCATACCAACTGCATTATTTGTGTTTAAATTTAAGTACCTATGTTGGTAATAATGTGTTCACTGTAAGAAACTCTAGTTAAGGTTGTGAGTGTCTACTATTAGATTTAGCTTTTTAAAATCACATGACCTTCTCGCCATTGTCACCAACAGAGTGAAACATCAATAAGAAAAATTATATGGCTGCATTACGAATTATTCTGAACTTATCAATATTTCGTATCTGCCGTGTGGTGCCGGCTCAGAATACCACCACCCCATCTCCTCCCGTGGGTGTCGTAAAAGTCGACTAAGGGATTACCCGGAGGATGGGCAGCAGCGTCCTTTGATTACATTAACAACTCAACTGCGATCGCCAACCCGTCTGCCAAGCGTGGCGATTACGGCAAAACCCCCCAATGATCCCACAACACACCCATATCGGTCGTTGTGATAATCTTTGGGGGAGGCCTGTGTCCAGCAGTGGACTTCACTCGGCCGAAATGAATGAATGAAATATTTCGTATAGAGTATAGGTATAAAAACTTAGAAGTACGAGGTTTTCAAACTGCCTTGTAAGTACATAATTTGGTGAGTCATCGTTGTGTTCTCTTACAAGAGTCCGGCTTGAAAGGTACCACCACAGAATCAGTCATTCTGCTAGGTACCGAGCAGTTGCATTAGATGCATTGCGTTTGGTGCAGTGGCTGTTACAGTCGGCTGCTGCGCTCCTGGTCGCGGGTTCGATTCCCGCACGGAACAAATATTTGTATGATCTGCAGGTAGTTGTTCCGGGTCTGGGTGTATGGTAATTTATGTCTGTAAACGCACCCATGACACAGGAGAAATCGTTGTGTGAGGCAAAGATTTAAAAAAAAAATGTCCAAATGACATGACATTGCTGTATTCCGGTTTGTAGGGGGTACTATAACTTATAATGCTTATACTATATACTCATACTATAGTATATAAGAGACTAAATAATTTAAGTCTCAAGGTGACGAACGCAGTGCGCGCACTCCGATATTATAGAAATCCAGTTCAAAGTTATAAACGACTGGGTATAAGTATAACTAATATATATATATATTAACATGGAGTCAGTTTAAAAATATATATTTCATAATATATCTGCCTTTAACTGTCGCATTGCAGAATGCAGACCTCTTTTCGTTTTTCGTACAAAGAAGGAACAAGAATTGATCACCACACTTGCTCAGACTTGCTTAGACCATAAGATACATTTAAAGTACATTTATGAGAGAGAAAGAGAGTCCCATTTTGTATATGCTTGATCCGAACCCGCATCCTGGCGTTTTATTAGCTAGATTAAGAATATAGCACCACTCCATCTCTTTCCGTGGATATCGTAAAAGGCGACGAAGAGACTCTAAACTAGACGGATGGGCAGTAGCATCAATTCTGTGGAACAGCAGTTATTTTATATTCACCTGCCAAGCGTGGTGACTACTGGCAAATGACTCACGAGATCTATAGGGGAGGCCTTTGTTCAGCAGTAGAAGTTCTTCAGCTGATATGATGATGACGATGAACCTAGATCTTAAGGAGCGGCTCCGTAAACCTCCAGGCCACCTTAACATAAATTGAACACTTACGTGTAAATACATTACGAAAATAAACGACAAGCAACAAACATAATAATGTATTTAATTTATTGATTGGGGTTTAGTAATGGATGTTATGATAAAAAAAAAAATGTGTTTAATGTTTTAGTGTGATTAGTATGTTAAGTTTATGATGTGATTATTGTGTATGATCTACAATTGTTCATTCTCAATTTTAATTTTCAACACAAATGTATGTTTGTTATGAAATAAATGACTCATGACTTATGACTTAAAGATTTTCTGACCGAATCATTACATACCCTGCACAGTCCAGTATAAACCTTTTCCGAATAGATATTATACTGAAAATCCCAGCTAGTCTCCTTTCAGTATTTTGAAGCTGAATTTATTAACAGATTTCGTGCCTTATCTGTTGTTTCAGGAAAAAGTCCTTGATTCTTTCCTCATTCTGTCGATAAAACGTGAATTATTATATGCTTTACTAAGATAAGGAATAGCTTATTGGTCGGCTGTAAGCATTGCGGTTGGTAGAGCACTCAGTGGAGAAAATTAGGTAGGTTTTATATAAGAAATGAGGCTTTGCGGCAAGGACTATGAATTGATGTACTACCGTATTAGTTTTCGTGGTTCATCCATAGGAATAGACGAACAATTTTGTTTTGCTGTGATCAATGATGACTCAGATTGATCAGTACATGAGTGGTGAGTTTTTTTTCTTTGACTTTGGCGTTTAGTTAATGCTGTATTAATCACAAACTGATTCCGCGTATCGCGGGTTCGAACTTCGCATAGAACAAATATATTTTTGACCTACACACAGTTGTTCCGAGTCTGAGTGTTTGTGTATGTGGAATTTTAGTCTGTAAACACTACCTACGGTACAAGAAAAGTTGACCAGTCAGAAGCATCGACTCCGTTAAGAAAAATGACCTTCACTGCCGTGCTCTTCAACCTCAGTCAACTTCGCGTCAATAAGTTCACAGCTGGACACAAACCTCTCACGCTTACCTTTTTTTCATTTTTTTTTCATTGTTGTCCTGTAGTAATTCTTCATGAACTTCCTTTGCCCCGGGGAAAAGCGAAGGGGTATGCTGGACTTCTACCGGCTAAAACCACTGGAGTGGTCATCTTCGGCACCTAAGGGAGGTCCTCGTATGATAACACTAGAGCCGCCCACTGGTGCCACGCCTATAGGCTCATCTCGGAGAGGGTGACTGTAAAGTGGTCACCCCCCCGGAAGATTGTAAAGAATCCCCCAAAGCGTTCCACGGCAGTGCGTGACGACATGCGTGCTACCGTCTCTCACGCTTGCCTAACGCAACAACACTCGGTCCTCCACATTCCAAATCCAGTCAAGTTAAGTACTTTTGGTGGTTAATCATCGTGACACGCTTCTTTCGTGACAGCGTCTTGCTCTCTAGAGCGGATTGGGGCGCGCTCGAAGAAGGAGAAGGCGCCGAGGTAATAACGGAACCGCCTTCCAACACGCTTGAGTCCCCTGGCGTTATCCATAAACTATTGTGTAATAAAATACATACCTCAGTAAATACTCAAGTTTGAAGAACAATGGAACATAAATAACATTACAATTAAGAGTGAAGTTTATCTTAAACGACTCGATATATCAGATAGAACGGAACACCTGGCGATAAGTGCTCAGTCTAGGCTGCAATCAAATGCAATCTCAGGATAATTACTGAATCGGTTTCACTTCTAAAACGTAAATATCTTTATCTAGTATCTAAATTGACGGCACGGTTGGTACAGTGGTTGATACAGTCGACTGCTACGCTCCGGATCGTGGGTTCGATTCCCGCACGGAACAAATATTTGTACGATCTGCAGGTAGTTGTTCCGGGTCTGGGTGTATTGTGTGTGGAATTTATGTATGTAAGCGCACCCACGACACAGGAGAAATCCTAGTGTGGGGCAACGTCTTTTTAAAAAAAAACAAGAAAACATAAAAAACAGTTTATTATGAATTCATAGTAGGCGCTTTTACTTGTTGTAATGAGTTTTGTTCGACTTTTGAGGGATTTGTCAGTCCGTCTATAGCAGGATTTTTAAACAAAGCCAGCCATAAGATTTCTGCTGTATTGTGGGTACAGTTTACAGACTTTTTGCTATATCACTAAGGTGACAAACAAGCGTACGGCCCGCCTGATGGTAAGCAGTTACAGTAACCTATGAACGCTTGCGACACCAGAGGTATCACTCGTACGTTGCCGACACCGTAAAAATCCTTTCACGCACTTTTTGAGGAGCCCCGTGCTGTAGTTTCTTGGGGAAACCTCGGTAGGGAGCTGATTCCATAAAGTGAGCACGCGCGGGAGGAAGTTCTTCTGAAACCATACGCTACGAGACTATTTTGGCTATGGGGTATGAGGATGAACTCCCCGCCGATGGTGCGAGGTGAGAGAGTAGAAAGTAGCCGTTGGCATCATATCGAACAATTCCTTAGAACACTGTCCATTGTCAAGCGGTAGAATACACACAGGGAGGCATAGTCGGAGAGAATTAGGGACTCCTTAGGGTTCTAGTTGAAAATAGAAAATCTCTTGTGTACAAACACCCAGACCCGAAACAACTCTATATAGATCATATATCATATATATATATCATCATCAGAACCCGCAACACGTAGCGCAGAAAGTTCAGCGCTTAGCCACTTCGCCAACCGTGCCGTCTATCCCAGATATACGTCTCTCTTGTTATCTTCTCACGGCTTCTTTCTTTTTCATTTGGTTAGTGGCCTATCTGTTGTTGAAGTCACCATAGGCCATCGAGTCACCAGCCTAGGCACCAATGCCTTAGACCTCCGAATTTAGTTTACTACTGCCATCTAATGACAACAACTGGAACCACCAATTTGGCGTTCTATCCGAAGAGGAGACCTTCAGTTCTAATACCACTTTACGATCATCCATCGATAGAGGACCACACTAAGCATTCCTTATCCTCACCGATCGTTTACCGATTGGCAATTGCAACTTTTCAGTATGGAGTCCGGATTAGGAATATATTGCCACTCCACCTCTTCTCAAGAATCTCGTAAAATGCGACTAAGTGACTCTAAAATAGAGAGATGGGAGCAGCGTACCTTCTGAATAATAGTAGCCATACTCTCGAAACAACCTGCCAAGTATGCTCAGCACTGGAAAATTCCCCCCAAAATGACGACATAATTGTGGGATCTACGGGAAGGCCTTTGCTCAGCAGTAGTATACATTTACAGGCTGATGTGTATGTATAAGCGTGTAACAAGATTCACACGAAATCTAACATAATCGTAAACACGATTGACAAGTCAAAAAAGTGCGATACAAGATAACTACACAAACAAAATGCTACGCTTCCCACCCTTAAATCAAACACGCAATCCTCACAAAACGAAAACACCTCAACATTTACAGCTTTTCACCTTAAACAGTAACAAATACAGCACCAATAAAGTGCTAACAATGCTCAGTCGAACGCCTGACTTTCAGTACATAAACTGTCACGAAACGTTTTGATTAACCTCCATCTTGACATTGTCATTCGAGCCACGAACAAATGACGAACCTCTACAATTTCAAAGTCCTGGCCAAAAAGTAGGCGAAGCGACCTTTTTGTAACGTTAAAGTGTTATGAATAACCTCCCACATTAACCCCTTAATAATAATTTTAAAACCAAAAAGCCGCTCCTTATACCGAATTTGCCGGCGGCGTGGCGGTCTCTCGCAATTTGAACGCAGGTCGGGTCGCGTTCAAATGTGATGTAATAACGAATTTCGCTCGCACGGTACAGGATCGGGCTTGTGGTTAGTTTGACGGGAATTAAGCGTGATAGTTAATGTCTCTGCCTCTTAAAATAACAGGTGATTACAGATGATTGAAATATTAATGAAGTCTTCAGTTTTCATCAACGATACACCGCCTGATTAGATGTTATTAACTATGTGTGTCGTGTTATGACATGATTATAAACTATAGCTTGTGACGAAGTCATCCTTCATCTTCATTTCAAATAACCTCTTTCATGACTTCATACCTTTTATCTCCATCACTGTCCACTTTTTTTTCTTCATTTTTTTTCAATTTATTCTTTATTCAAATCAAAATTCGAATTTAGTATTGTGGTGTCGTATCATTCATATTTTGATCATTATTATTACACATTGGATTTTGAACGCAAGTGGTTCGACACACAGCTGTCGCTCTGACAAATAGTCTCTTGCAATATTCCAATTACTTATGTTTAAACTAGCTTAAATATTATGATAATAAGCTATATTTGAAATATGTAAACATCACCATGAAGATGAAGTGTTATATGTTACCTTTCATTGATCTCGTTAACCGAACTCCGTTACTTGCTGCCGTGGAGATAGCCTGCTAGTTGACCTAACCGACAAGGCAATACGGAGGGAGGTACTCCGCGACAAGCTAAGACCGTTACCCTTATTGCAGTGCTTTTACGCCTATAACCATGATCGTGATCATTGTCACAGTCCTTTTAGGCGTATAACTAGTTACCGTTACCGTTAGTTACCGTTACCATGGTAACGACCGAGGTCACGGGTTATAATCCTCTGCAAGGAAGTCCTCGGTCTTTTATTAGGCTTACACAAGGAAGGTCCATCACGCAGAGGCACTTTAGAGACTTTCATTCTAAACTGTATTGTAACCTTAACCGGAGACTCCATGCGTGCACTATATTTCACAGTTAAAAATTGTCCCCGGTGGTGTAGAACTATTTTATGAGATGGAAGCTAAAATGATAAGGTATATTGCAAAAGGTTTATTACACATATTGATAATTTCTGACAACGATTCAGTATTCGATACTGTTTGGCCTTTTAGGTTTTGCGTGTATTCTGTTATGTATATAGAAACAAATGTTGTGCCCGTTCCTTGCAATCCCTACCAATAAATCTGACTTTAAAAAATTGTCGCTGTCAAGCTATTCATATTTACTGCTATGTGCAGTGGCTGATACAGTCGACTGCTGCGCCAGGGGTCGTGGTTTCGATTCCCGCACGGAACAAATATTTGTTTAATCTGCAGGTAGTTGTTCCGGGTCTGGGTGTATTGTATGTGGATTTCATGTCTGTAAATGCACCCACGACACAGGAGAAATCCTAGTGTGGGGCAACGTTAAAAAAAAAAACCATAACATATCAGTTTGTAAACGTCCACTCCAGTAGTGGACGTTAGAAGTTTTAGTAGTAGACATGGACTTCCGAAGGACTGCAACCATCGTATCGGTCATGGTCATGGTCTAAAAGACTGCGACAATGGTTTCGCTCATGATTATGGGCGTAAAAGAACTAACAATGGTATCACTACTGGCCATGAGCATTGCCCTAATTACCAAGAGAGATAATTAGGGCAAAAATAATCTAAATAGAATTACTGAACACAGCAAGCACCTACGTTATTTCTAGTATACCACCACCCCATCTCATCCCATGGGTGTCGTAAAATGCGACTATGAGATAAGCCAGAGGATGGGCTGCAGCATCCTTCAAGTACATTTAGAACTCAACTGCGTTCGCCAACCCGCCTGCCACGCGTGGCGATTATGGCAAAATCCCCCAATGATCACACAACACACCCAGACCGCTCGTTGTGGCCATCTTTGGGGGAGGCCTGTGTCCAGCAGTGGATTTTATTTTACTGAAATTATGATAGGCAGTGCTAGCCGATAGAAACATAGATAGAGGTTGAACGCTTGCCTTCCATACAGGAGGGTCTGAGATTGATACCGGCCGGCACCTCTCACTTTTCAGATTCATGTGTGGATCAGATTTTGATTATCACTTGCGTTAACGATGAAGGAAAACATCGTGAGGAAACCTGCACACCTGAGAGGGCTCCAAAATTTTATGCGTAGTCCCCCGACCAGCACTATACCAGCGCGGTGGACTAAGGCCTAACCTTTCTCATCATGAAAAAAGGTCCGTGCCCAGCAGTGGGACAGTAATGGGCTGATTATGTAGTAAACGTACACGGACTGATAGATAAAGATAAAAGTATTTTATTCATGTAAAACTATTTACAGGCACTGACTATTCATATTTATTTATTTATTTACACTTTCATGTACAATGGTGGTACACAAGGGGGACATAATGCCATGTAGCATTCTCTACCAGTCAACCTTTAGCTGACCAAGACTTTAGCTGCCTCCTTCCAAGAAATTGTTTTCCTATGGAGAAGAAAGGACAAAAACTCCATAGCTACTCTTTAATATGTGTGGATAAAATGAACTGTACCAAAAAACATCCGAAACAAAATCTCATCCGCTTAAAATTTACACCAGCACCCAAAGCGGGTCTGGAACTTGTGTAATTTATTCATAGTCGAGTAATGACACTCGATTACTTCGGCGAGAACCCTTTACTTTGAAGCGAGCTTAAAAAAGTGTTATTTTTATTAAATGCAAGCGAAATGACTTCGTTTCAATGCCTCAACGTCACGGAAAATTGTCGTGTTACGCGAGTTTTTTGTGTTTAAACAGTGTGCCAGTGAGTGAACTGGGGTTATTTGGAATGGGGATTATAATGGTTTTTCTCTGTATTTGGGTACTGTTACTAAAGTTGAAAGTATTAGTATAGTATACAAATGTCGTGACTTCTCGAGAGCACTGCATTTTAAGCACAACTAGCCCCAAAAGCACAGACTTCTGGCCTCACTCGTTGCACTGACACGATTCTTCTTATGCTCCATATATTAAATAAATAAATAAATATTGTTATCACCACATAAAAATGTATAGTCTAAATAAAAACGCTAGTGATATTCGAATGGTTAGGGTTGAACGCTTGCCTTCCATATAAGAGGGTATTGATTCGATCCCAGCCAGCACCTTTTGCGGATTTTGCGTCTCAGAATTAGATGACGACACGGTTGGTGCAGTGGTTGATACAGTCAACTGCTGCGCTCTTGGTCGCGGGTTCGATTCTCGCACAGAACAAATATTTGTATGATCTGCAGGTAGTTGTTCCGGGTCTAGGTGTAATGTGTTTGAAATGTATGTCTGTAAACGCACCCACGACACAAGAGAAATCCTAGTGTGGGGCAAAGTTTAAAAAAAACCGAACGTTGAGAAGTTAATTGGTGGATGGTGGCGTCGCGGTGACAGACCTCCGGGACGGTGGCGAGGCCGGCATCCTCGGTTCTCCATCCTATTGAGGGAATAATATTGCGCGAGTCTCTTCATGTGATCTACGGTGATTATGCTGTCCGGGTCGATCAGCATGTGCTTCGGGCGGCAAACACTAGTGATACGGGAGGGTTGGTAATCGGCGGCCGATACCACTAGGGGCTTCGAGTGGAACAGGGCAGAATAGAAGTAGCGTTTAGACACTTGTTTAAAGAATTGCCTGAGGGTCGCCAAGTACAAATTAATGTGTAGTTGATCATTGCGTATGTAGCTGGGCGCACCGATTTTGGAGGGTTTGGAGTCTACAGAGTAAATAAGACCCAGCGTGTGTGAAAGCGACACTGGCATGGATGATGATTGGCCGAATGCACGTGGTGTAAATTCTCACCTTATTTCTAAGGGATAATTTACTACGAGCATTTAGCAGACAGTGGAGGGTACTTGGCTGATTATGTTTTTGTATGTTATAAGTTTATCGTTATATCAGCCAAAGTTCCATTCACTGCTGAACAAAAGCCTCCCCCATAGATTTTCACAATGGTGTCATCATTTTGCCTATACTCACCACGCTTGGCAGGCGGTTTGGTGAGCGCAGAATAGCTGATATTTTATAAAAGAGACGCTGCTGCCCATTCCGTATTCTAATAGCCACAAAATAATACTGCTCCTGCACAATCACGTATGAAAAACAAAAAACAAGTATAATCTATACAAATAAATAAAATTGAAGTGTCTGTTTGTAATGTGAAAATAACAGCTTTTTACTAAATGCATATGAAAGTATACACAGTACCTATAACAAAAAAACAATTTTCAATTTTTTTGTCTGTCTGTCTGTTTGTTCCGGGTAATCTCCGAAATGGCTGGGCCGATTTTGACGGGACTTTCACTGGCAGATAGCTGATGTTATAAGGAACAATACAGGCTACTTTCATTTTAGAAAAATATTTAGGTATCCGCGCAAAAAATAAAACCCTTGAAATCCAATATAAATATATTCTATGTCAAATGTCTTCTATGTCGAAGTACTCTAAAGTAATTTTACAATAAACGCGGGTGAAACCGCGGTTCCCAGCTAGTTAAGTATAAAACAAGTATAAACTGGAATCACTCACCCGCCTTCATAAAGATCATGTTAGTGCTACTTTAAATACTTCAGAGCAGTGGTAACTGGAAAATACAATTTTGAAGACGTTCTTAGACTGAAATTTACATTTGAGTGTCTGCTTTACCAAGTCTTGGGAATAAACCTAATCCGAGTGAAATAGTTCAAATCACTGCGTACAATTTCAAGAGATACACATCTCAAATCCTGTTACAAAAATCTCTGCTTACTTGATATACTTGTAAAAACATGATCGAAATATGAAAATATGTCTACTAAATCATGGAAAAATATTGCATTACTTATTTATGAAATCCATTCAAATAAATAACGAGTCGGGGCCGTTTGACGCATCAATAAACGTAAATGCCTACCCAAGGCCGAGGGAACGATTCTACTAAGGTCGAAAGGTCACTGGATATTTTGTAGGCACTGTAAACTAACTTATTTTGTTTTATTTGACATAGGGGGATATGTGAGTGGCTTCAACAGATTTAGTGTGTGCTTCGAACCGACGTTGCGACATATTCTGGAGAATTCTAGATATAGATCGTTCTATTTTTTTTTTATAAAACTTAGTCCCACACTAGGATTTTTCAAGTGTCGTAGATACAGTTTACAACTCTAGTGTGATCTTACGAGAACCTGGAGCCCCGCATCAGTGCCGAAGATGCCCGCTCCAGTGGTTTAAGCCGGCAGGAGTCCGGGATACCCATTCGCCCTTCCCCAGGGCGAAGGAAGTTCCATGTAGAATTTACACTGGATAAATACACTAAAATTAAAAAAAACGGTATAGTTTACAAACATGAATCTCACATGCATAAAGACCCAGACACAAAACAACTATCTGTAGATCATAGAATCATAAATGAAAAATATTTGTTGCGTGTGGGGATCGAATCCGCGGCACGTAGCATGGAAAGCTAATTGCATAGCCACTGCGCCAACTGTGTCGTCAAAGGCTGTTTCATGAAAGAACTACTTCTGTAGTTTGCACGAGCTATAGGTGTTTTCAGACATACATCTCACATGCACAAACACCCTGCCCCGAAATAACTATCTGTAACTCATTCAAATATTTGGATCGAACTCGCGATATGTAGCGCAGGCAGCCAGTCTCAAAGTCACTGCGCTAACTGTGCGTGATGATTGTTACTTATCCGGAATTCAGACGGATCCAGAAGATATCATATTTTGGTTTGTTCTTCATTCTATTTTAATGCTGCTTCTTATCTTTCAATTTTTTATTTAATTTTTGTACTACTCCGTGACGAGACGAGCATGTCATTCCATTGGTGGTAAGGTTCCTCTAGTGTGATCTTACGAGGACCTGGAGCCCCCCTTCGGTGCCGAAGATGACCGCTCCAGTGGTTTTAGCCGGTAGGAGTCCGGCATACCCCTTCACCCTTCCCCGGGGTGAAGGAAGTTCCATGTAGAATTTCCACTGGACATGAATAAAAAAAAAAATGGTGGTAAGGTTCATCCCCATAAAAATGCTACGGAGAACTAATCTTGCGTGGCACCACACTATGCTCCTCATTTCGAGACATTAGTTATTCAGTAAAAAACATAACTCATTGGTCTGCATGAACCATGGTTGGGTTTTTAGTGGTTTTAATGTCGTATAGTATTTTGAAGTCGGTATTTTTTTTTTTAAGTTTTCTTTGTTTCTTTTTAGTGTAAATAAATGTATGAACTTTTTCCAATTTGGTATCCGTATCTAACAGTAAAAATAAGTCTAAGAATCGAAACTATTAAAACATCATCTAGATAAGCGCAATCAAATTAAACCTGTTTATTGAAGCTGGTTAAAGAACTACTCAATCAAATGTAATGAAATTTATATGGGACCAATTTGAAAGCATTGTGCACGTATTAAAAAAAATTCAAACATTAAAAAAAATACCCATCGAATTGAGAACCTCTTCCTTTTTGGAATCGGTAAAAATACTGCTTGGAGGCGGCTATAGCACTGCAGTGCCTGCTTTTTATTTAACCCGCTGGGATTACGTCATGTACTTCCTCCGCGGAAGGGCAGGCCGGACTCCCACCGGCTAAAACCAGCCAGGTCAGGATGGAGATTTTTCCCAAAGGGGGCTTGGTGCATCTTCGGCACCAAACCCCCTTTGGGAAAAATCTTCATCCTGAGCCGCCCATTGGTGCCACGCCTTTAGGCACATCTCGCTGGTGATGACTGTATAGTGGTCACCCCCTCTAGCAGAAGGGAAGCAACTGTAAAACGGCGACACGTGACCACGTGCGCGCCGCCATCTTACCGGAGGTCGCTCGGTATGAGCTCGCAAATTCCTCAATCTGCACGCTCGTGATTCCCGCAGTGGTACCCGCCTAGCCGGACTCCTGCAATAAAAGGCCTGCCACCGGTAGTATAGGTACTTAGTCTATACCTACGTTACTTGTGTGACAAGATCGTGATTCTTTATTTCGTTTAATATCAGACTATGAAATGAGTACGCTGAGCTTTACGGCTCATAGGACATGTACATATTAATAAACATGGACATAATATTCTACCATCGTACCCATAATAAAATATTATCCCTCGACAAATCTATCATCATTTCGGCCGAATGAAGTCCACTGCTGGACACAGGCCTCCCCCAAAGATCACCACAACGACCGATATGGGTGTGTTGTGGGCTCATTGCGGGGTTTTGCCGTAATCGCCACGCTTGGCAGACGGGTTGGCGATCGCAGTCGAGTTGTTAATGTACTCGAAGGAAGCTGCTGCCCATCCTCCGGCTAATCCCTTAGTCGACTTTTACGACACCCACGGGAGGAGATGGGGTGGTGGTATTCTGAGCCGGCACCACACGGACAAATTAACAAATCAACAATTCGACAAATCTATACAAATAATTAAAATTGAAGTGTCTGTTTGTAATGTCAAAATAACAGCTTTTTATTAAATGCATATAAAAGTATATACGGTACCTATAGCAAAAAATCAATTTTTAATTTTTTTGTCTATCTGCCTGTCCGTCTGTCTGTCTGTTTGTACCGGTTAATCTCCGAAACGGCTGGACCGATTTTGACGGGACTTTCGCTGGCAGATAGCTGATGTTATAAGGAATAACTTAGGCTACTTTTATTTTAGAAAAATAATTAGGGTACCGCGCAAAAAAGAAAAAAACCTTGAAATCCAATACATATATTCTATGTCAAGTGTCTGTGTCGAAGTACTCTAAATTCCTTTTAAATTCAACGCGGGTGAAACTGCGGGTCCCAGCTAGTAACATATAAAATGATAACTTTATTTATGATCTTCAGGGCTGTTTATGAGTTATCAAACAGAAATATGGACGTACCAAATGACCCCAACTTACTCTGGCTGATGAATATTCATAGAAAAACATTAATATGTAAGGTTATACTGACCTTTTGATCTTAAATATTATTAACTAATTGGTGTTTGTTAATATTTTAATGGTGAGCGTGTTAAATTAATCATTTTTAGGCACACGTCGGTTGGCAAGCGAAGTGTTTAAATAATATTGAACTAAGAAATATATTAATGACTGCGCAAATATTAGATTCGAATGTTGAAAGTTCTCTAATGTATAAAAAAACGGTTTGTGTACTTACGTAAACGCGTTAGAAGTATACTATGGTCATTAAACGATCGGTGATGTTAAGCAACGCTTGTCACGGTCAGTCTATAGATGGGTGACTGCATAGTAGTATTTGAATTGAGTGTCTTCGTGTTTGAGGTCACATAAAATCGACCCGCGGGCTGATTACCTAAGTCGCAGACGCTTTGCAACAGGCGTAAATTGCTCCAACGCCGCTGTCAAACGTCAATTTGGTATTACCTATTTGCCGGTAGCGACTAAACAGGCGAAGATCTCTGACGCGCCTCTGTCGGCCAATCAATGAATTAAAAACGTTCATTCTTTTTAGTTCCACTGGTGGCTACTGGCGCTAGTAACTATGCATCTTCCACAATAGCGACAGGCGGGCGATGCCTTACGTAATGCCAATTTTTTTTATGCTTTGCCACCGGTGGATCCTCGGCTGCGCGATAGCTGCTATCGCGTCTGCTGTTGCTGTTTTTAGCTAATCAGCCCGCGGGTCGCTTTCACTCATTAGACGGCAATCGTTAAGCCAAGTTGGGGACTTTTGGATGGCATGAACAACTATGACACCAGATTGACCACTAAACACACACAAACAGAAAGTGGAAAGAGAAGTATTTTTTCTGTGGGGACTGTACCGTCGGTATAGTTTATAAAGGTCATCGGCCAAAATACGCCAGGGGACAAAAATGAAATGTAAGTGAAAAAATTGCTTACATTTTTGTTTATTTACCGTCATTTGTGAATCGCTCAAAACGACGGGATCATGGAGATCATGGACGAAAAAAGGAACTCTACAAAAGAAATTGATTAAAAACTGTATTGTCATATGGGTGAGTACCATATGCAAAATACTATGATATTCTTCAAGCATAAATACTCCTTTTTTATTAACTTTATCGGTTTATAATGCACTGGTTTGTTTTCTAAGACGCTTTCGCGAGTATTTATATATTTTGTCTTTGGCTAAAAGACTAAATGCCAAATCAAATTGAAATTGAATGATACTGTAACAATTATTACAAGAAACGTCATTGTTTTAGAGAAAATATAAAATTTACCAGTAAATAAATACAATTTACTACAAAAGTATGCCGGCTCAGAATACCACCACTCCATCTCCTCCCGCGGGTGTCGTAAAAGTCGACTAAGGGATTAGCCAGAGTATGGGCAGCAGCGTCCTTCGAGTACATTAACAACTCAACTGCGATCGCCAACCCGTCTGCCAAGCGTGGCGATTATGGCAATACCCCCCGAAAAGCCCGCAACACACCCATATCGGTCGTTGTGGTGATTTTAGCGGGAGGCCTGTGTCCAGCAGTAGACTTCATTCGGCCGAAATGATGAAGCCAGTGTTTTAGCCTAGTTTTGACTACGTTAATTTTCTCAGTTTTACGCAACTATGAGTAAGAAAATGGCATCGGGAACGCGAATGCAAGATAGTCCGAACAGCTAGCGAGGACGTTCGGTGACAGAACTGACACTCTTCTGCTCAGTAGGTTTACTGTACTCTATGCAGATATTAGGAGTCCAGTGAGCCTGTAGTGTAGAAAAAGTCGTCCTGATTCCAATATTGTAGCAAGTTTCAAATGTTACATGTTACTTAGGGTGATTTACTAGTCACCCAATTTATTTGTCCAAGAGATTTGATCCCATATTTATTTGTCCAAAATGTGATATTTGACAAGTGCCTTTCGATTTCGATTCGATTCTAAACGCTTTATATATTTTTTATTTCAGTGTCTTGCATTTTAGATACGTTGGTTTATTTCCATACTCATTATTACATACACATTCGTTGTGATAGATTGAAAATATTGAATTGTCAAAAGGTCCACGTGTCGCGAGTCAGCGCTGATTTTCAGCGACAACCAATTCGTGCTACTAATAGATATCTATTACGCTATCCGAACTCATTTAATTAAGACCTCTTGTAATAGACGCGGACGTAAAACCCAATATTATAAATTATTTTCTACTAAGTAAATAAGAAAATAATTGGTTTTATCACCTGTAGTACTAATTAAAAAAACTGATATAGACACTTAAAACAAATGTTTTTTATTTAAATAATAGAAAATAATTTACAATATAATAATATATATTGGCCTGAAGCTGTCGCACCGCCTCTCTCATCCCTACCCGGGACACTTCGGGCACGTTGTCGTCCTCGTCTTCCTCGTTGAGTACCACAGAAAGCAGCACCATCTGAGGCGGAGTATGCTCAGTCCTTGAGGGGAGCAGAACGCTCACCACGCTCTCCAGCAACTGAGGCTGCAGAATGGGACAGCGGGGGGTCCCACGAGCGAAGCTTGCCACTTACCATTAGGTGAGGTCACCCCACGGATCGCGGACCAGAGTCGTCAGCAGTTCCTCGCGGGAGTGCTCTGGCCCGCACTATTGCCATCTGGAGAGCTTATAATATATTATTATTGGTATGCTAATTAATAACAACAGACTCGTGGCGATGAACATTTGATTTCCAATGTTCTGATCTCGGCAGATCCATGACCTGGTAGCATACCAATAGTTCACAGAAAAGAATGACTGGTTTACTTACATGGTACCTATATAACATTTTAAACATAGGAAAGGAAAGTACAAAGGTACAATCTTAATATAAAAAGCCAATGTCTTTTTCTTTTGAAAGAACACTCGGGTCACTGAAATAAAACACACGAAACTTAGAACCCATACAGAAATCAATAGGCAATTAAAATTTTCTCCATTCTAGGATCGAGTCTGCATTGCGTGGCCCAAAAATCTAATCGCGCTGCGCAATTTGCGTCGTCAAACTTCACATTGGCATCTAACCTAACCTAACCTAACCTAACTTTTTAAAGTTCGAGATCTCATTTAAAACAACTAACGTTAAACCACTCATTAAAAGCTGCAATAAATCATTCGAACATCGCCATAGTAGCGCCATTGGGCGCGTAATTTTGTTGGTATTTATGCTGCTATAAAACCGTCACCTATACCATAACGCAACAAGAAGCAGAAAACCAAGTCCCAAGGACGTGCGATTAGGCTCACAATCATAAATAGACGCTGGCGTACATACCTATTCCATAAGGTTCCCGACAAATAAAATACCACCCTTCTCCACCCATGGGTGCAGTAAAAGACAACTTGAGGGGCAGCAGTATCGCCCTGTGTGCTAATAACAACATACTGTGACGGCACGGTTGGTGCAGTGGCTGATACAGTCGGCTGCTACGCACCAGGTTGTGGGTTCGATTCCCGCACGGAACAAATATTTGTACGATCTGCAGGTAGTTGTTCCGGGTGTATTGTGTGTGGAATTAGTGTCTGTAAACGCACCCACGACACAGGAGAAATACTAGTGCAGGGCAACGTTTTAAAAAAAAAAAACTGCGACCCCCAACCCGCCTGCTAAGCGTGGTAATTATGGCAATATCTCCGATGACCGCTCATTGTTGAGCTTATTGGAAGGCCCATATTCAGCAGTGAAAGATTACAGGCTGTTGTATTTGTAAATAGCTGAATGCTACAGTCTTGAACCAAGACATTGCAAAGGTTGTTTGCTGAAAAACAACACTGCTGGCTTTATGTTCGTCCGATACTACAGCCGCTATCCGTGCTATCTGCTATTCGTATGGTGTCCGGATTAAGAATATAGCACCACACCATCTCCTCCCGTGGATGTCGTAAAAGGCGACTAAGGGACTCTAACCCAGAGGGATGGGCAGCAGCATCCTTTCTATGTAACAGTAGTCATCCTGAATTAACCTGCCTGCCAAGCGTGGTAAGTACTGGCAAATTCCCCCAATGAGTTGAGCTCAACACACTCATATCAGTCGTTGTGGTGATCTTCGGGGGAGGCCTGTGTCCAGCAGTGGACTTCACTCGGCAGAAATTATTGAATGATTGATGATGACACAGCTGTGGAAATCTATGGGGGAGGCCTTTATTCAGTAGTGGACGTTGTATGGCCGATATGATGATATATGATGATGCTACAGCATTATGCTGAGCAACGACTAATATTTCTGCGCCCATGCGACACACAACTTCGTAGAGATTAGAGATACTGCTTAATTTGATTGGACCAAGCAATCACAACCACAGATAATACAAATCCATTGCATATCAAAAACTAGATAATATCAAGGTTAGTTTCTTACAGGCTGATAAGTATTTTAAATCAGTCCACAAATCTAGGAGTAATCGGTGTACATACATAAAAAAAATACGCATCGAATTGAGAACCTCCCCCTTTTCGAAGTCGGTAATAATCTCAATTATTCAAATGTTGCGATATTTTATTTTTAATTGTTCGCCCGTGCATCTTTTAGTTTGTGTCAGACCTTCTGTATAAATCTGTTATGTCCCTCTAGTAATACTATCGCTTCGTGACGTAATACTACCTTTTGACAAACCAATTAGTTTGTAAGCGTTTATTTAAAGACGGTCAGATCTATAATTTTATTTCGGTTCATAAATCAATGCAAGATTTCTGAAAATTAAGGTGGCTAGTTAAGACTTTATTACGTTGAGTCAATTGGTTTGATGAGCACAATGTTTATTTAGACATCATTTATTCAGATGGTGAGCAGAATTGGTAGGAGTCACGCATAGATTGACGTTGGAACTTTCTGGTGCCCATACGCTGAAAAATGTTTAGCTACTGCGGAGACTACTAAACTATTCAGTTATAGTACCTATTTTATGTATTTTTATTGGTCGCCCGGCGGAAATTCTTCATATGAACTTCCTCCACCCCGGTAAAGGGCAGAGGGGCATGCCGGCCACATTTTTTATTAGTGTCCAGTGGAAATTCTACATGGAACTTCCTTTGCACCGGGGAAGGGCGAAGGGGTATGCCGGACTCCTACCGGCTTAAACCGGGCGGTCATATTCGGCACTGAAGGGGGCCTCCAGGTCCTCGTAAGATCACACGAAAGCATCCGGCTAAGACTACCGGAATCGGTCAATCGGTAAAAACGGTCATCTTTGTCATGGAAGGCCACCCTTCGGTCCTCGTATGATCATACTAGAGCCGCCTGTTAGTGCCATTCCTTTAGTTACATCTCGGAGGGGATGACTGTAAACTGGTCACGCCTTTTTGTGGAGAGGAGGCGACTGTAAAAAGGTCTCCCCCCAGGGGGGATTGTTAAGGATCCCCCAAAGCTCCTAGTGCGCTATGCTGAGCACACTGCGGTACGTAACCACCTTTCACCACCACTCGGTAAGTCGGTATGGGCACACAGACTTCACAATCTGCGCGCCCGCTATTTGTAGTACCTACATAGGCTACTTCATACGTAGTAACTTAAGGTTAGCTATATTGGTTAAACTAAAGGTACACTAACAAAACCTTATAATTGGCGAACGCGATAATGAATGAGGGTCATCATGGCAGCCAAAAGACGTCCACTGCTTAACAAGGACCTTCCCCATAAACGACTGCTTACATGAATTGAATGCCATGAATTTGCCAGTGCCTACCCCCCACACTTAGCAGGCGGGTAAGCGAGCGCAGTATGGCTGCAGTTCCACAGAAGGGTCGCTGCTGCCCATGCCTTTTACGTTATCCACGGGAGGAGCAGGAGTGATGCCATATTCTTAGAATAGAATAGAATCATTTATTCAGTAAATAGGTCCTGACAGACACTTTTACACGTCATACTGAAACAACGGAGGGCATTTCGGTACATGACAACCTCAAATGCTGAAAGAAACTCACTTACAAATCTGTTCGTTACAAAGTATTTAAATAAGTCATCTTTATATAAAATACCCCCCAATGAGCAACACACCCATGTCGGTCGTAGTGGTTATCTTTAGGGGAGGCCTGTGTCCAGCAGTGGACTTCATTTTTTTCATCATCATTTCGGCCTAATGAAGTCCACTGTTGGACACAGGCCTCCCCCAAAGATCATCACAGCCACCGATATGGATGTGTTTTGAGCTCATTGGGGGGTTTTGCCATAATCGCCACGCTTGGCAGGCGGGTTGGCGATCGCAGTTGAGTTGTTAATGTACTCGAAGGACGCTGCTGCCCATCCTCCGACTAATCCCTTAGTCGACTTTTACGACACCCATGGGAGGAGATGGGGTGGTGGCATTCTGAGCCGGCACCACACGGCAGTGGACTTCATTCGGCCGAAATGATATAAAAGATAAATATGGCAGTTATACAATGCAAATATCACTTCAGATATATCTGGTTTCCAGGGAAGCCACATGTGCAGAAAAGGACTAACGCCATATGTCTCTTTTGTCAACATACTTCATCTGTAACATCTTAATCCAGACACCACATGGACAACGCTAGTGTTGAGGGCGAGAGTCTTACGAATTGTCATGGATGTCATAATAAACCAAAGAATTTGTGGCGACACCTACATCGCCAGCAATACAACTAGAACTTACAACGACATCTACTTGGCTATTAATTGCAACTCTCCGATGACGTCAAAGAATCCTGAATCACGCTATTAGAGTATTCGCGCAACGCAGCATATATACAGTCGTCCAACATCAACCGTTGGGCTTCGGCCCGCCAGGCATACCATCCGCCTGGCTGGAGGATCCTCCCTTTTCTATGGAGGAACACCACACCTTGTTCCCCATAAATTATATCAGGTAGCAATATTTATCCGCTTACATTGAAAATACATTTGCCGTGTGGTGCCGGCTCAGAATGCCACCACCCCATCTCCTCCCGTGGGTGTCGTAAAAGTCGACTAAGGGATTGGCCGGAGGATGGGCAGCAGCGTCCTTCGAGTACATTAACATCTCAACTGCGATCGCCAACCCGGGCGCCAAGCGTGGCGATTATGGCAAAACCCCCCAATGAGCCCACATCACATCCATATCGGTCGTTGTGGTGATCTTTGGGGAGGCCTGTGTCCAGCAGTGGACTTCATTCGGCCGTTAGATAGATTGAAAATACTGTCAATACTATCACCGTCTCATCTTCGTTTCAGCCGAAAGACTTCTCTTTCCTCAAAGATCGCCACAACGACCAGTCCGAGTTTGTGTTGTGGCTGATTTGGGAGTTTTTCCATAATCGCCACGCATGGCCGGCGGGTTGGCGATCACAGTTGTAATTGTCTTGTTTGGTCTGGACGGGAACTCTTTTTTTTTTTTTTTTTTAAACGTGGCCCCCACTAGGATTTCTCCTGTGTCGTGGGTGCGTTTACAGACATGAATTCCACACACAATACACCCAGACCCGGAACAACTACCTGCCGATCGTACAAATATTTGTTCCGTGCGGGAATCAAACCCACGACCCGGAGCGCAGCAGTCGACTGTATCAACCACTGCACCAACCGTGCCGTCAATTATATCGTCAGTTATAGATGTATTGCCATAATGCCAGCATGCTTGGCAGGATGACTGGTGGTCTTTTGCCCGGGCTTTTACTCAGCAGTGGACATACTATGGCCGATATGATGATAATGATGATGGTGATCACACAGTTTACTATCATACTGATAATCTCTTTGGCGCCTTTTTGTCCAAAACTTTATTCGTGAGCCACATTCCACGAAGGTACCTACACTAATACCAACCCACGGGTTTGCCTCCACTTTTACAACTCTAACCTAAATATTGGATCGAAGTGAAATCTCCAATATAATCAGCTTATTAGTGTTATTAAAAACGTTAATAACCCGAGTTTATTGAACTTTCTAAAATATGAATAAAATTATTTAGGCAAATTGTTTTGAGTCAATAAGTTACTGTTATTACTGATTTTGTATGTACTTAGTTCACCTTGACTACAATTTAGCGTCCGTTGCTCTGTATACACAAGATTTCCGTCAATTGATTAAGTAAGCTGATCAATAAACTTTAAACTAAAGCCGACTTCATGTACTAAAAAGAACAAAATTGGGTTCATCATTTCAGCCGAATGAAGTCCACTGCTGGACACAGGCCTCCCCCAAAGATCACCGACCGACCGATATGGCTGTGTTGTGGGCTCAATGGGAGGTTTTGCCATAATCGCCACGCTTGGAAGACGGGTTGGCGATCGCAGTTGAGTTGTTAATGTACTCGAAGGACGCTGCTGCCCATCCTCCGGCTAATCCCTTAGTCGACTTTTACGACAACCACGAGAGGAGATGGGGTGGTGGTATTCTGAGCCGGCACGGCAATTGGGTTATTTTTCTTTAAACGGTCACATTAGGATTGCTCCTGTTTCGTAGATGCAGTTACAGACATAGTCTGACATGCACAAACAACGAGGACAACTAGATCTACTATAACTAGACAGAATCGATTAGCCACAGCACCAGCGATACAAATAAAGTACATCGGCATTATCTTAGAAAAGTCAATTGATCACAGTATTGGTTGATACTGGTCCATTAATACAAATACAGCCGTGTGGTGCTGGCTAGCCGTGTGGTGCCGGCTCAGAATACCACCACCCCATCTCCTCCCGTGGGTGTCGTAAAAGACGACTAAGGGATTAGCCGGAGGATGGGCAGCAGCGTCCTTCGAGTATATTAACAACTCCACTGCGATCGCCAACCCGTCTGCCAAGCGTGGCGATTATGGCAAAACGCCCCAATGAGGTCACAACACACCCATATCGGTCGTTGTGGTGATCTTTGGGGGAGGCCTGTGTCCAGCAGTGGACTACATTCGGCCGAAATGATGAATACAAATACGACAGTAGCTTTCGGCTAAGCGAGTGAGCTTACGTGTGGTGCCGGCTAAGAATAGCACCCAGTACATTAACAACTCAACTGCGATCGCCAACCCGCCTGCCAAGCGTGCCATACCCCCCGATGATAACACAGTACACCCATATCGGTCGTTATGGTGATCTTTGGGGGAGGCCTGTGTCCAGCAGTGGACTTTATTCGGCCGAATACGTACATTAAAAATTATTCCATGTCCGCAAATCATGTCATATTTTTAAAGATCTTTTTTACATTGCCTGTTAATCTGTATTTCTGTGCCTGTAAACAATTTAAACCGTGTGGTGCCGGCTCAGAATACCACCACCCCATCTCCTCCTGTGGGTGCCGTAAAAGTCGACTAAGGGATTAGCCGGAGAATAGGCAGCAGCGTCCTTCGAGTACATTAACAACTCAACTGCGATCGCCAACCCGTCTGCCAAGCGTCGCGATTATGGCAAAACCCCCCAATAAGCACACAACACACCCATATCGATCATTGTGGTGATTTTTGGGGGAGGCCTGTGTCCAGCAGTGGACTTCATTCGGCCGAAATGATGAAATGATGAACCAATTTAAATATGCTTGTGATAGAAGTAAGCTTACAATAAGTATTCATTGGGCGCAAACTCAGGACCTCTTGTGAAATTCCGATCTCAGCTGTCAGGCTGCTGCCACTCTGGGCTTGCATAATATGTATGTATATTCCGAGTCTGGATGTATTCACATTCAAATTTATGACCCCATATTAGCCGAAGGATGGGCAGCAACGTCCTTTAAGTACATTCAAACTCGACTGCGATCGCCATGTCGCTTGCCAAATTTGGGGACAACGTGGGGTGTTCCTCCATAGAAAAGGGAGGTTCCTCCAACCAGGCGGGTGTTATACCTGGCGGGCCGAAGCCCAACGGTAGATGTTGGGCATCTGTATATATGCAGCGTTGTGCGAATATTTTACATGTGTGATTCAGGATTCATTGACGTCATCAGAGAGTTGCAATTAATGTTCAAGTAGATGTCGCTGTAAGTTGTAGTTTATATGGTGGCATGTAGGTGTCGCCACACCAAACTTGGCGATTTTGGCAAAACCCCTCTATGAGCACACAACACACCCCTGACTGGTTATTGTAGCGATATTTGGGGGTGGTCTGTATCCAGTCGACTTTATACGACTGAAATGATGACCTATGACATAATAATGCGGTGCATCATGTAAAAAAGGAACAAGACCAACGCACACGGGCAAATGCCCTGTAACGGCAACACGCTACCAAAATCTATCAATACTAAAGAACGTTCACTGAAGTTCTCACACGTTCTGTAAAATTAATTTACCGTCACTTGATCCAAACGTCTCGCTGCGAAATTAATTACCTAGAAACAGCTTCAGTACTTAAGACCTAGACTTGCGGTTGGTCCAGTCTCGGGGAGGGAGACCACGCTTCGTGTTAATGCGGTGGATGCGGAACTGACTGCAGTATTTTGATTTCTGTTAACTGTAATGTTGGAACTTTACTTGACTTTTGTGGTAGGAGAGTTATATGTGAAGGTCTCGACTAGGGCAGCATTTCAGCCTTGTCAATGTGGACATGCTGCTGGATACGGGCCTCCCCCACAGATTACCACAATGAGCTGTCTGTGTCTATTGTGTGCTCATTAGGGGGTTTTGCCATAGATCCCTCGCATAACAGGCGTGTTGGCGATCGCAGTCGAGTTGTTAATGCACTCGAAAGTCGTTGCTGCCTCAACTCCGTCCATCGAATACATTATACATTATTTAGTTTTAATTAAAACCCACTAGGGCAACGTTTAAAAAGCAATTGTGGACGTATTTCTCCTTGATTATTCTGACCATATCATATTGTTCTATCATAACTCTAAGCTGATGTGAAGGCAAAACAAAAAAGTAAGAAACTAAATGTTTAATATATAAATATTTTTACAACTAAAAAGGCTTTTCTTATTTAATCATCATCATATTATCCGAAGGACGTCCACTACATGTAAAAAGTATAGCACCACCTCCAACCCATATCATCACGTGGGTGTCGTAGACGGTGGCGAAACCCCTAATAAGTACACAATACACCCAGACCAGTCGTTGTGGCGATCTTTGGGGGAGGCCTGTGTCCAGCAGTGGACTCGATAATCGGTTGAAATAATTTTTGTAGAAATAATTCCGAACGTATCCGATTATACAGCAGTTCGATAGTCACATGAGTCGCATTATGACGCATTGCGGCTCCTACCGCGAGCCGAGTGTCTTTTCCCCAATACAATAAAGGAGGGCTTATTGCTGAGACCCGGGCTCTGTTTTATGTGTATGGTATTTTAAATTACACATGTAATATAGAGGGATTCTAAAACAAGTTTTCTTTTTTTTTGTGTTTCTCGCATATACTTCTGGGAAGTGCGGTTGCTTAAGGTCGTTTCTGGCGAAGCCAAAGAGGCCTCCGGTCAGGCTTGAAATTAATATTACAAACTAAGCAACTTGCGCTGCGGGACACGGACCTCAGCTTGGAGCGTTACTGGGGATAACAAGCTTGTTTTGGGGTTAACTGGATCGGTATTATTTAGAATGTATTAGGGGACATTTAAAACCTCAGTCTCGGCATGGGCCTGCGCGAGCAAGAGACGGGGGGTAGAAGTAACTTGAACGGGAAGAAGACGCGGCGATAGGCCTCCGCGACGTCGGTGAGTGTTCTAAAATACGTTTTTTTTTTTTCGTTTTATAGCTAGCAATTGTTTTTCATTTTTAATCATAAACTAATTGCCAGACTAGCACGTTCTTCGCTTTCTAGTAAGTGTCACTCCTGCCACAATTATAATGATACCCAGATACCCCTAATCATGCGTGGATATACTGCCCTCATCACTTCGATACATTAGTTTTTTCCTAAGTAATTTATTTATTTATTTATTTATTTATTTATACTTTCATGTACAACAATGATACACAAGGCGGACTTAATGCCATATGGCATTCTCTACCAGTCAACCTTTGGGTTAAAAAAGAAAAGCATTGAAGGAGGTACAAAAAACAGATACTTTAAGAATGATAATTATAAGATGCATACAGATATAGATACTAAAAGTACGGTAAAATACATAATACATATTACATATATATTAATTAAAATATACTACATATAATACGTTATTATATTCTAATAATCATTATAACGATGCCCATAAGTGTCGATTAGGAATGCTGCGATTTCAAATAGTATTCCCGAACTTTTCGTTTGAATGAAGATTTACTTGTAGCTTTTTTTATGTGTAGGGGAAGCACGTTCCAGAGTTTGATTGCTGAGACAGCGAAGGAGTTAGAAATAAAACCTGTGTGGTGAGAAGGAATCTGGAGAATTAAATTTTCGGCAGCACGCAGGTTACGGCTGTGAGAGCTACCCAAAACATGGAAACATTCTTTAAGATACCCAGGAGCACAGGAATCGTTAATAACGGAGAAGAGGAGACAAACGGCTCTGAGAGACCTTCTCTGACGGATAGGCAGCCATTGAAGCTTAATTTACTAGTTTCATCGGGGCTACGCCTACATTTTTATTTATTTAAAGCCTAATGTATAGTGGTTTGGTAAGAATCTATATTATAATAAAACACTTTTAAACGGATTATGTCCGTGTGGTGTCCGGATTAAGAATATAGCACCACTCCATCTCCTCCCGTGGATGTCGTAGCAGGCGACTAAGGGAATCTAAACCAGAGGGATGGGCAGCAGCGTCCGTTCTGTGAAACGGTAGCCATACTGCGCTCACCAACCCGCCTGCCAAGCGTGGTGAGTATTGGCCAATACCCCCCAAAATGATGACACAGTTGTGAAAATCTATGGGGGAGGCCTTTGTTCAGCAGTGGACGTATAAATGGCCGATATGATAAACGGATTAAATCGCGAATATTGTCGATTTTTTGTTTTTCCTGATGTTTCGAACACTTTGCAAGGTCGCAGGATAATCGCGAAAACTTAAGACTATCAATCTAAATATTAATACATAAAGAAAAACTTTACTTTTACAGTCGCCTTCCCTCCAATAGAGGGGTTGACCGCTTTACAGTCATCCCTTCCACGATACGCCTAAGGGCGTGGCACCAATGGGTGGCTCTAGTGTGATCTTACGAGGACCTGGAGCCCCCTTCGGTGCCGAAGATGACCGCTCCGGTGGTTTTAGCGTTAAAGTCCATACTCCTTCGCCTTTCCCCGGAGCGAAGGAAGTTCATGTAGAATTTCCACTGGACACCAATAAAAAAATCACCCAGCCTGGAATTATCTGTACATACGATATGTGTTCCGCGTGGGAATCGAACCCGTAATTCGAAGTTCAGTTTAACAATTGCGTTCACTGTGCCATTGAACGAAACTACATATCTCCAAATGATCCATTTGATCATAAAACCCACACAAATCCTCGCATACAATCGTTTCCCTGGGTCGCTTCTCGTGGGCGAAAACTCAACTGATTTAGACAAGATCTTTATTAAATCTCATTTCAATTAGAGTTTAAGAACGCATATATGCGTGCCTTGTAGTATTTAATTCCATCAATGTGATTCATATATTTACGGCACGGTTGGTGCAGTGGCTGATACAGTCGGCTGCTGCGCTCCGGGTCGTGGGTTCGATTCCCACACGGAACAAATATTTTTGTATGATCTGCAGGTAGTTGTTCCGGGTCTGGGTGTATTGTGTGTGGAATTCGTGTCTGTAAACGCACCCACGACACAGGAGCAATCCTTTTTTTAAAATTTTTCTATTGATGTCCAGTGGATTCTACATGGAACTTCCTTCACCCCGGGAAAGGGCGAAGGGGTATGCCGGACTCCTACCGGCTAAAACCACTGGAGCGGTCATCTTCGGCACCGAAGGGGGGCTCCAACAGGAGCAATGTGGGGCAACGTTTTTTAAAAAAAAAAAGATATATCGGAGCCATCTATGTATGAAATTGTATACGGGTTCATAAGTACAGCTCGTTCAATACTCATAAATAGATTGATCTTGACTAGCTATTCTTATCTGTTGCAACGTTAATTCCGACGTTTCATATGGGCCAGTGATTGGTTTATTTGAAACTAGCTGGGACCCGCGGTTTCACCCGCGTTTAATTTAAAATACATTTAGAGTACTTCGACATAGGCACTTGATATAGAATCTATATGCTGAATTTCAAGGGCTGTTATTTTTTTTGCGCGTAACCCTAATTATTTTTCTAAAATAAAAGAAGCCTAAGTTATTCCTTATAACATCAGCTATCTGCCAGTGAAAGTCCCGTCAAAATCGGTCCAGCCGTTTCGGAGATTACCCGGAACAAACAGACAGACAGACGGACAGACAGACAGACAAAAAATGCATTTTGTAAAAAGTTGTTATTTTGACATTACAAACAGACACTACAATTTTATTTATTTGTATAGATAAAAATATTTGACTTTGAGACTTTTTATTTTTACACTAGCTGGGCGCCGCGGTTTCAGCCGCCGTTTAATTTAAAATAAATCGGACCATTCGATTTGAATAAAATAATTAATTAAAATAATTTAGAGCACTTTGGCATAGCCTGCATAGTTTGGCTTGTAGAGGACAGCAGAGAACCGCATATTTTCTTGGCAGCTGTGGGATGTTGTTTGCGTGTATCATGATTTGTTTCTGTATTTCGGTTGGTAGGCTGCCAGTGTTTATTGATACAAACTTTTCTCTTTTATCTATTTATTGTGCGCCTGGTTTACACTGAATTAAGACAAACTAATACAAATTTTATCAAGATCTAGTTGACATGCTTGCTTTACTCCATCCACGGTTAGGGAAAGAAGGAAGTTAAAACGATTATGTTTACAATGATGCCACAACACAAATATAACTTTTCATGTTGCCAACACAGCTTTTCTCCCCCGCGTCGCATCGCCCGCCCGTGCTAGTACTTCGTTTTGACTTACCCTTTTTTCGGTTATTTTTCATTTTGTTCGGCTCCTTATGGCCGTAGCGTGATGTTGAATAGCCTATAACCTTCTTTAAGAACTGGGCAATCAAATGCAAAACGAATTTTTTAAATCCGACTGGTAGTTCCAGCGATTAGCGTGTTCAAACAAACACGCCTTTAGCTTTATAATATTAGTATAGAAGAATATATGCCTGATATAAGAATATACGCCATATCTTGCCATGAATACGTTGAGTCAGTTTGAGAGAGCTAATGACGTGCTAAATAAGAACAGAGATATTACAAGAAACGACACGGTTGGTGCAGTGGCTGATACAGTCGGCTGCTTCGCTCCGGATCGCGGGTCGATTCCCGCACGGAACATATATATTTGTATGATCTGCAGGTAGTTGTTCCGTGTCTGGGTGTATTATATGTGGAATTCATGTCTGTAAACGCATCCACGACACAGGAGCAATCATGATGTCGGGCAACGCTTTCAAAAAAAAAGAACGTTTAAAAAAAAAGCTGCAGGTAGTTGTTTCGGGTCTGGGTGTATTGAGTGTGAAATTTTTGCAAGATACTCTAGTGTGGGGCAATGTTTAAAAAATGATATTTGATATTTAATGATATTTTATTACCGTGCAGAAACTGTTTGTTTATTCTGGTTGGCGAAGTGGCTAAGGAATTCGCTTCCTGCGCTACGTGTCGCGGGTTTGATCCCCGCACGGAACATATATTCGTATGATCTACAGAAAGTTGTTCCGGGTCTGGGTGTTTGGGCGTGTGAGATGTATGTCTGTAAACTGTACCCACGATACAGGAGAAATTCTAGTGTGCTAGAGAAAAAAAATCAGACTAGTTCGAGTTGAACTCGCATGGAGAGGCTTCCGTCCGATGAATACGTTCTACCGTGTTTTTTTTTTAAATTTGAGCCGGATTGTTTTGTGGTAACTAAATAAATCATACCTTTCATGAGTCGTCATCATCATCATCATTACAGCCGTTTCTACTTCCACTGCTGAACAAAGGCCTCCCCATAGATTTACACAATTGTTTCATAATTTTGAGGGTATTTGCTGATGCCATTGCTTAGTAATCCACCAGTAGTATACAATATATAAATAACACACAAAAACAAACCAGAAGATTTCCTTTGCTGCTGTAAGCAGGTAAAATTCTTCGAAGACATGAAAAATAACCAAACAAATAAACTCCTACGCAAAATCCGTTAGATCAAAAGATCTTAACAAGCAATTCTTATCGCAACATTATCTGTTAGATGGGTTGCGCACGCGTCGATAAAAGTAATGCAATGCGTCGATATCGGATCACACACGAAGATCGAGGCTTTGGCTGTTGAGGTTGTGTCGTACTAACGGATATGCGATGCGGAGATGGGGTAATTTTCGAGCAAGAGGTATTGTTAGTTTTTTGTTCATCATAGTGTTGTATTTTTTAAGTCGATATATAAACAATACACCCCCCGCGTTACTTGGTCTAGATGTTTCCAGTGCCGTCGAGGCCATTCTTTAGAGCCTGATTTCAAAGGAGCGAGCGCATCACATCCCACCCAGATGCTGGTATTCACAAAACCCGGTTGTTTCGGTGCATGCAGGATAAGACCCAAGGTCACGGCATAGTGTTCACTGTGGAGATGACTAGGATACTGCATAGCACACGCTTGAGCTGCGAATCCTGGTCGATCAGATCGGGTAAGATCTTTCTCTCTGCCGGCAGTAGTGTCAACTATGCTAGGAGAGCATGTAAATTGGGAGTGTTGTGGGCGTCTTCTTTGAGAGCGCCACGTAGCATCGATCCAGATACACCCAAGATGACCACTCAGGTGGTTTTAGCCGGTAAGAGATCGATATATCCCTCGGGCCTTTCCCTGACAGAGAAAGTCCGCCACGGACTTGTATTGGGTGAAATAGGAAGAACCGCTGCATCCAGTATGTGGGCTTTAGAGAGAGGTTCGACAGAGTTTCTGTTCAAGCACGACATAACATTTATTGAAGAAAAAGAAGCAGAAGTGACCGCTTATGTTTAATATTCCTCTCAAGTAGTACTGCAGCCATTTACGGGCGGGAGCACCTGGATACCATCTTGGACCCTTTGACTCGGTACAGAAGCATGCCGTTAGAATTGTCGATGATCCCAAGCGACCTAGAACCCCTAAATCTGAGGAGAGACTTTGCCTCCCTGTGTGTGTTCTACCGCTTGTACAACGGACAGTGTTCTGAGGAATTTTTCGATATGATGCCAAAGGCTCTTTCTACCATCGCACCTTCCCGTCATCGGCGGAGAGTTCATTAACATAACCTATAGCCAAAATAGTCTCGTACCGTAAGGTTTCAGAGGAAATACCTCCCGCGCACGCTCAAGTTGTGGAAACGACTCTCCACCGAGGTCTTCTCAAGAAACTACAGAATGGGGCTCTTCAAAAAGGGCGTGATAGATTTTTACAGGACCGCAAACGTGTGGGTGATACCTCTGGTGTTGCAAGCATTCATAGGTTACGGTAACCACTTACCATCAGGCGGGCCGTATGCTTGTTTGCCACCTTAGTGGTACAAAAAAATGATGAGTAGAAAAATTAATCATTTCTTTTACTAATCAAAATGACTGACAGGAATAAATAGTAGGAATTCATGTTCATATACGGGTATTATTTATTGTACACTTTAAAGATTATTTATGATTACTAGTTGCCCGCCCCAGCTTCGCAGAGGTCTAATTGTGAATCTACACCATCCAGGGAATTAAACGTACACAAAAGTATTAGCCGTTTCGGAGGAGTTCAGTGACAAAGTTGTTTCTACCGACTGAAAGTCCTATACAAGATACGTAATCATCTCAGTGTGGACCTTCGTATAGAATTAGTTGATTCCCTAGTATTATCAAAATTTAACTACCTTGACACGGCCTATGGCCCACGACTGCTAGCGAAAACTGCTAAGCACATACAAAGGGTACAAAATGCGTGCGCAAGATTTTGCTTTAACATCCCTCCTAGAAATCATGTAACGTCCTATCTTAATAACGCGAACATTCTTAAAATGAACTGCAGGAGACATTTACACTTGGCAACCTTATTATTCGGTGTTATAAAATCAGGAAAACCGGGATATCTACACTCCAAATTAGAATGGCTGTCCGAACATAGTAGATACCCAACACGTGCGGCTGCCTATGCCTTGCGGATACCACAGCACAAGACTTCTGCCTTTAGAGGAAGCTTCAAATATGCTGCCACTAAGTGCTGGAATAATTTACCACCACCACTACGTGTTCTGAGCAGTGTGCACAACTTTAGGATAAAACTTAAGAAAATAATACTTGACACACAAAAATCCAGCACTAATAATTAAGTTATGTCTTCAACCTTTTAGCTAAATTTGAATGATAAAATAAATAAATAATTTAAGTCCGCACAGAGCCCACACTGACTAATTTGACTATATTGACTTCGTTCACAATGCACTGAACCATGACTTGTTGCTTCGTCAGTGAAATGACAATATATCCGTTGTTAATACACTTGGCTATAGATTATTTTAAGGTTAATAGTAGGTATATATAATAATCAGTATATATGTAGTGTATTTTATAAAAATGTTATCTGACTATTGTTATTATTTGAACACGTTTTTGAATTATGATTTTGGTACTATTTTAATTCTTATTATTTAATATGTTTATCGAACATCTGTCTTTGTCTGAGGCTTCAGCTGAAAATCAGCGCTGCAGCTTCATGCAGCATTTTGCTGAGCTATAGCCTTTTAGAGACACAACATCACACCGAGACTGCTATTTTAGAGAAACATTACATTTTTATAATGACAGCAATAAAGTGAGCGTTATCTGTTAGTTGGGACTCCAGACGTGTTGCCCAGACGTGTTGCCACGCGTCGCAGGATCGCACGATGACGGCTTACAGTATACTCACGTAACCTAGAACAAAAACAGTGTGGTCAATTTAGGCTTGTTAATTATATACCGGCTAGCTAAGGGATTGAAAACTAGGTATCGAGTATTCGATTCGATATGTATTGTGTGTCTATATGGTAAATACTTTACCTAAATGGTCATGGCTATAAGGCACATGAAATTACATCCAGCGACGCGTGGTGTCACTATGTCACCACTATTGTCCTTGGTGGCAAGTACATACGCCATACCATGCCCGCTAAGCGTCCATTCACCTTGATTGCAGATAAGGAAAGTCTGTAACAATTTAGAATTGAATATTATATAGAAATATGTATACGTAATGTAAGAATAGGTATCGACATATTCTGTTATTTTTGTATGATATCTTAATTTTATTAGGTACATTGCACTTACTCACCTTATGGATCTGACTTTCGGACGTTCGCAACGGTGTTTCGACGGGCGGTGTGTGGTGGTGTAGGTGTGTATAAGTAAGGACCCATATTATTTTTCACTCTTCACAAAAATAACATCATAGGAATGAGTTGCAACATGGGTATAAGTGATCAATATATTCGGCTTGGGGCCGAAACCGTGTGATTTGCACGCAGCGCTATCGATATGAATTCGATGACGGGCGACGGCCGCTCACTGCAAAGTGTAATATGTCACTGAAGCGTGTGCGCGAACGCGCTGATCGGATGATAGCTGATGGAGCCGAGAGCCCAAGACTATAGATAAGCCGAGACCCGCCGATGTATTATTGTTCTTTTTATTACCTACCTACTGTGTATTTCTTTGTTCCAACTTATTATTTAATGTTCTATAATGTGTTGTCGTTATAATTTGTGTGCGTGTACTTTGGTTGTATGTGTGATTTGTGTCCTCTAATAAATCATTTTTCTTTCTTTTCTTTCTTTCTACAGAAGAATTAAATATATTAGATATAAATCAAATTAAATGTACGGTACAAATTGCAATTCAATCATTACAATTTTCCTCAGTGTTTGTCATCTAGAATTTTACAAATCTCTAGACAAAAATTCCTATAAATCTTCACATAGCTACAGCTAACAACTTCCAATGGATTAACAGCCTAAGACACTGTGAGATAAAAGATTAGATGAGATCCAACTATAACGCCGCTGCAACCGGGAGCGGAGCAGTTAACGAGTTATTGAAATATTTGAGACGGAACAAAAAAAGGTTTGTAGTAAAAAAAAACGTGTAGGCATTAACGTGTCGAGTTATTTATGGCTTTTTGGATTAAAGGATGTTTTTGTTTAGGCGGAATGAGTGGGGTTAGATTTTTTGTAAGTAAATATTATGAAGATGATTATGTTTTTGATACGTCGTGTATCGCCATTTTTGGAGAGAATTTGGCAGTACTCACCACGCTTGACAGATGAGTTAGTGAGTGCAGAATGGCGAGTGATCCACAGAAGAGACGCTGCTGCCTATCCCACTGGTTTAGAGTCCCTTTTACGACATCCATGGGCGGAGATGGAGTGGCGCTGTATTCTTAATCCTAACACCACATAAAAGCTGTGCTTACAGCTAGCCACAGCTAGCCACAGCTAGCCACATGCTAGCCAGGTTACGTCGAACACACCTTTGAATCATACGAGCCGTAATGGCGCAGGCTTGGCAATTTACAGTACAGAGATGCGACAGTTTACTTGAAATGTCTTCCAATCTCTTAGAATTATTTTTATATTACCGGTGTCAAATACGGCGATATTTTCTTCACCAAAGTTCAAAATAATCGTTAACTTATAATAGCCTATTTTATAGATATAAATATAGCTATTTTCCCTAAGTCCCTATTTTTTAAACTTCTCTCCGATATTCTGGTTCCTCGAGCTGGCGACACTGGTTCTGAGCACAAAGTGAGAACACCCGATGAGTTACAACATCACAACACATCAGTAATGAGTAGGTTGCAAATATCTCGTTCGCCGTCATCGCTTCAGCTGAAAGAGCTCCACTGCTGGACAAAAGCCTTCCCTAATGAACGCCACAACGAACATTACATTACATACATACATATTCAGCCCATTACTGTACCACTGCTGGGCACAAGCCTTTTCGCAGGATAAGGAAGATTAGGCCTTAGTACACCACGCTGGTCTAGTGGGGGTTAGCAGACAGACACACAACATTGACGGCACGGTTGGTGCAGTGGCTGATACAGCCGGCTGCTGCGCTCCGGGTCGTGGGTTCGATTCCCGCACGGTACAAATATTTGTATGATCTGCAGGTAGTTGATCCGGGCCTGGGTGTATTGTATGTGGAATTCATGTCTGTAAACGTACCCACGACACAGGAGAAATCCCAGTGTGGGGAACCGATTTAAAAAAAAAAACTTTGAGAACTCTTTTTTTGGAGCCAGCGGGTATGCAGGTTTCCTCACTTTTTTTTCTTCACCGTTAACGCAAGAGATAATCTAATTCTGATTCGAAATCCGAAAGTCAGAGGTATGTGAGCAAGGATCGAACTCAGACCCTCCTGTGTGGAAGGCAGCGTTCAACCACTGTATCACTGCTTTTGCCCCAACGAACGGTATAGATTTGTTGTGTGCTCATTTTTTTGGACAACGTGGTGATGAGACGAGCTTGTCGTTCCGCTGCTGGTAAGCGTCATGCTTGCCTAAAAATTGTAATGCCACCCGGGCCTAGGCCTTTTTTTATCGGTGCCCAGTGGAAATTCTTCATGAACTTCCTTCGCCCCGGGAAAGGGTGAAGGAAGTTCAGCCAGACTTCTACCGGAAAAAACCACTGGAGCAGTCATCTTCGGCACCTAATGGAGGCTCCAGGTCCTCGTATGATCACACTAGAGCCATCCACTGTTGCCACGCCTATAGGCACATCTTTAAAACCATAAATTCTAAAATAAATACATTTGATACCCTCATAACAAGCCCTTCCATTTCATATTTTACACGGTACAATTTGCAAAACTTTATGCTTTAATTTTCTATATTGCCCCCAAAAGTGGGTCACTTTGGCGGGCTAGATTAGACAAAATTCATTTATTTACGTTACACGTACGTGTTTAGTTCGCAGAAATCCATATGTGTGCTAAATTTCAAAATGATCGGTCAAGTAGATTCGGAGCAAATTGGCTGTGACAGACGGACAGACAGACAGACAAACGAATATTTTAAACAGTTCACACAAATAACCCTACCATTTAATGGACTTGTCAAATGGATTGGTCATCTTAATGCTGTCATGACAATTGAATCAAAAATTCTGGTGAATTTTAAAATCAAGCTTGTTTAGTGTAGACTTTTTAAGATAGACTCTTTCTTCCTGCATTGTCCTCACATTACCATCATTTCGAGAACATTGTTCCAATATGATTTAAAAAGAGTAACCATGGAGTTTCTTGCCCGTTCTTCTCCATAGGAAATCTACACCTTGGAACGAGGCAACTAAAGTCTTGACTATTCATAAGTGCCTATAAATGGTTTTACATGAATAAAAATATTTTTATCTTTATCTTTATCTAATAACCACCCTTAAAAACAAACACATAAACTAGAGAGTATACCACATAATTTTTACAATATGATTTATTACACTTTTACTATAAACATTTGCATTGTGTATGAAGCGAGTATTACCATAATATACCATGGAGGTATTTAATTGAATATTTATGAGAACCGAACTGTGGTTTTGAATTAGTTTTGTGTACCCCATCTCCTCCCATGGGTGTCGTAAATGTCGACTAAGGGATTAACCGAAGGATGGGCAGCAGCGACCTTCGAGTACATTAACAACTCAACTGCGATCGCCAACCCGCCTGCCAAGCGTGGTGATTATGGCAAAACCCCCCAATGAGCCCACAACACACCCGTCATTGTGGTGATGTTTGGGGAGGCCTGTGTCCAGCAGTGGACTTCATTCGGCGGAAATGATGAGATCGCCTTATGTTCTGTCTGATACAGTCGGCTGCTGCGCACCGGGTCGCGAGTTCGATTCCCGCACGGAACAAATATTTGTATGATCTGCAAGTAGTTGTTTCGTGTCTGGGTGTATTGTGTGTGGAATTTGTGTCTGTAAACGCACCTACGACACAGGAGAAATCCTAGTGGGGGAAACGTTTAAAAAAAAACACCGTGCCTTCCCAGCTAACGCACTCCTCTGCCTGTTACATGTGGGGGTAATCTCGAAATTTACTGAACGATACTTTTTGGAACGAAGTTCCTTACGGCAGGCTTGGAGGGGATAGGGATTTTGCTGCGCGACCGAACTGAAAAAAATGTGATAGTAAAACCGTAAGAAAAAATCCGTGGAAAAAAGTGCGTGGAGTAAAACCGTTAAATGAGACGTGCGCAGGCGCGACAGTCGCACACACAAGCGAGTAGTGTATAAGTGTCGATTCTACATTAGCCGAAGGAACTTCGTTCCTACCTGGTGTCCCACGAGATCACATAATTTTTTTTATTCATGAATTGGTCTGCTCTTGATCTTTATCTTACGTTATGGATGGATGAGGTCTACGATGAAACGAGCGCACCAAGCAATATTTTGAATATTTCCATATTCCAAATAGAGCTATCTCATATAGCCAGTTCCAGGCTTCACCTACTTATAATAAATTGCACCAAACATGACACAAATGCAGAAGTGATAGCCTAGTGGTTGAACGCGTGCCTTCCATACGGGGGGTCTGAGTTCAATCCCGGTCCATACCTCCGACTTTTCGGATTCAGAATTTGATGATCTCTTGCGTTAACGGTGAAGAAAAACATCGTTAGGAAACCTGCACACCTGGGAGGGCTGCAATAATGTTCTCAATGTAGTGTGGAGTCCGCCAACCCGCACTAGGCCAGAGCGGTGGACTAAGGCCTAACCTTTCTCATCGCGGGAAAAGGCCCGTGCCCAGCAGTGGGATAGTAATAGGCTGATTGTGTATGACGCAAACGTTAAATTGGTACGGTTGGTGCAGTGGCTGATACAGTCGGCTGCTGCGCACCTGGTCGTGGGTTCGATTCCCGCACGGAACAAATATTTGTACGATCTGCAGGTAGTTGTTCCGGGTCTGGGTGTATTGTGTGTGGTATTTGTGTATGTAAACGCACCCACGATACAGGAGAAATCCTAGTGTGGGGCAACGTTTTTTAAAAAAAAAAAAACTGTCTGTCTTATGTACAGCTATACAAGCTTTTAGGTGTATTACCATTATCATTGTATTGGATTTGCAATTTACTTTGCTAATGAGCAATGTTGAATAGACTGAATATCTTCGCGTGTTAGTAACGCTGCAAATAGCTACCTTTTAACAGTGATTATAGTTACAAAACAGTGTATCTAACATTTGACGGCAGGGGTTTCGCAGTGGCTAAGCGACTAGCTTTCTGTGCCACGCATTGCGGGTTCGATTCCCGAACGGAACAAATATTTGTATGATGTACAGATAGTGGTTTAGAGTTTTGGTGTTTGTGCATGTGAGATTGATGTCTTTAACCTGTACCCATGATAATGGAAATCCTATTGTGGGACATCGATCAAAAAATGCTCATCTATTTTGAAAGCCTTCAGGGTTTCTTCAGGGAACTAAAAATATAGTGCAGATTATGCCTGGTCACGATATATCATGGGATTGGTTAGTTTGTACCCGATACCACTCAATTTTTAAATTAAGCATAGCTATTTCGCATGTCAAAATTTGCAGTGCCAAAGAATCGTTAATGATTACCAACCCTCGCAAGCGAACGGCATACCGGAAAAGATAATTTTGCTTTCATTAAGACCACACATTTCCAGCCTTACCTACATTAATACAAAAACTTTTAACACGTAAAAAATAATTGCGCACTCCCATCCAACCCTCACAACGCCCGAGCCCTTTGAACAATCTCATCGACGCATTTCTCCGTCAACTGCCGAGGTTTAATTACTGCGGTCCCACTTAGAGTTTTTCGACAGCATTTTTGACGAAGACAACGTGACGGTACATTGTGTAGGGCACTTGGCTCGCCAAATATTTCGGGGCACTTCAGACCGGCAAATCGTGGTGAGGGGGTTAGGTTAGGAAAGAAAATTCTTTCGATATTTCTGGAGGTTAATAGAAGGTTTTTAGGGCGGTATAGGCTTTTCTTGAGAGCCTTGAGAGAAATGAGAAAAGGTTAAGTATTATTCGAAGGAAAGTTATGTGCAAGCTTGTACTATATTACAATCCTTCTAATATGGCAAGTAACACAAAACAGATGCGTAAATTCTGACTACAGTTACACACGAATATTCTATTTTAATTCAAGAAATAAACTATAAATAACTTTGACGGCACGGTTGGTGCAGCGGCTGATACAGACGGCTGCTACGCACCGGGTCGCAGGTTCGATTCCCGCACGGAACAAATATTTGTATGATCTGCAGGTAGTTGTTCCGGGTCTGGGTGTATTGTGTGTGGAATTTGTGTCTGTAAACGCACCCACGACACAGGAGAAATCCTAGAGTGAGGCAACGCTTTTAAAAAAAAGAAAATAAAGTCAGTTGTAAATTTATTGACATACATCGTCGTGTTTTCCAGTGCGGAGTCTCCTCTCGAGAAGCTTTTTGTCCCAACGGCCATCAGTTCTACGAGCAATACACCCTGCCAGTTACCTCTTCAGCTTACTAATACTTTCGCAGCAGGACGACCTCTGATGAAGGTTGCTGGGAGTCGTTGGATGCAGGCGGCATGTAACCGGTCATTATGGAAATCTATGGGGAAGACCTTTGTTCAAAAGTGGACGTCGTTCGCTCATATTGTGATAATGACATCACCATTCCTTCTAGATGGGTCTAATGGCCTGTATCGTAGTAGCGTGCTCTGCACTGGGTTGCATAGGTCGCTCCTTTCATTCCGCCACCAGGATCCACCGAAGCTCAAATCATTGCGGCTCGATCTCACAAGGCATTGACCGTTCGCCCCGATTTAGCGCCTCCCCACGCCACTGTATTGACGGTGGCCCAGAACTCCACTCACTACCTGATCGGGACAGGGTGAGTGCACATTGATCCTGGTTCCATCTCCTTCGCATGCGGAGAAACCCCTTCGACCTAAAAGCTGCTCTTCTATGTGTCAGAATATTAGTCACCGGGCAATAAGGTCCTCCAAAAAGTAGAGTAATTATTGGCTGGTGTCCAGGCTGCACCGGCCCTACTACTGCTCTTCCCCCCGGACGTATCAAAATGCACCAGCAGCTGCCAAGCACACCAGGAGATTTCCTGACCTCCGTGCGTCTGTACCCGCAAAAATTGTATACATGTGGGAATCGAGCCCGCTCCCGTAGCGTAGAAAGCCTTTCCCTTAGCCACTGCGCCAACCATGTCGTCTAATAATTGGCGTTATTGCATTATATACGCGAACCTATCAATACCACAAGAGCGTTTAGCTGAGTTAGAGGATTAACAGTAATATTAGTAATACTTAAGCTCCATTACATCATCATCATATCAGCTAAATGACTCATCATCATATCAGCTAAATGACTCATCATCATATCAGCCAAAGGACATCTACTGCTGAACAAAAGCCTCCCCATAGATAACCACAATTGTGTCGTGATTTTGGGGGAGTTTGCTAGTACTTACCACGCTTGGTAGGTGGAATATGAATGCTCTACCACGGGAGAAGATGGAGTGATGCTATCTTCTTAATTCAGACACCACACTATACTGCTCTCCAAGAAAAGAAAAGGAATTTCTGTTAAGACAAAAAAAAACGGTATGGATACAGCAAAATAAATCAATTGACTTTCAGATAGTTATATTCCTAAAGCTTTTATTTCGCTTAAATTAAATTGCTACCAGCAACTCTACGTTCTAGAAAAACATTTAATAAATATAAAAACTCTACGGAATGGCTTCGAATAACATTTTCTATTTTAATGCTTCCAAGAATAAATTACCTCGGCTTCCATCTATCGCAGACTTGTGGCTTTTTCTCATAATGAACCCAATTATGCAGTTTTTCTGTTATAAGATCCAGTCAATTAACACTTTAAGAGGTATAATGGAGTACTTTTTCTGAAAAGCATGAATGAGATGCCACGGAGCTCGATATTGGCCTTAATTTTTTGCGTTTTGACAGGTCTATCTTCTTCTTTATTTGACATGGATTTAAATGGACGACTATTTGGTCTAATGAGACACATGTTAGTCTGTTTTTTTGTTCTCGTTTTTATCATGCCACCATTTTTTTTACTTTATGTCACTTGGTGTCTTTTTGGCTCGCTCCGGGCTTGCTGTAGTGTAGGGATAAGCTAAATATTGCTCAGACCTTGGCTCACTCTGGGCTTGCTGCAATGTAGCATACTTCACAAACAGTTTCCAAAACATCCACAAAATCAATCTTTTTAAATAACATGCAAAAGACATAGCAATATCAGAAATAATTTCTTTCTTTGTCTCTCTTTTTCCCAATTTCTTCATGAAGTCAAACCAGTGAGGCTCTGCTGCTTTAATTTTGCTAATAATATGTGCATCTGCTCCTGGTCTTCAACTCTTTATTATCGGAACCTCTAACTCCGTGTCAGTTTATCTGAAAAAACAGCAAACTATTGTCTATTGAAGTGCGGCTTTTCAGCAGCGGTTTGATCAGATCGGGAAAAGTGTTATTCACCTTTTCTGACATGAAAATATCCACAGCAGCCTAAAGTTGTGAACAGGGCTCCGTAAATAGCAACATACATACAAAGAACTGAATACAGTCCTTGGCGACTTATCTCTTCAAGGATATTAGAGATACGTGACAGGGATTTTTGCTCGTGGCTCTTGTTTACATTGATGTTAGTCACATTAAACTGAATAATGACTATTTTTATAGCCTTGTATATGAATGAAATATTGGATGGTAAATTGCGGGATCGTACGTAAACAAACGCTCCCAGAATTTAAAAATCGAACCCATTTATCTGACAGCTTGGGATGTAAAGGCGACCGGACCGTTTTTAAAGCTAATGAAAGAGTATTTTCATCTTATAGACATGTACCCGTATCGTTTCTATACAGTTTTGGAACTGTCTCCCCATGTCTGCGGTCTGTCTGCCAAAATGGAACCCGTTTCATAGCTGTCTGGATCGAAAATAGACATAACTCATGTAAAATTCTACATTATGTAGAATAATTTCGTTCATATTTAGAGAACATTCCTAGGTGTGAAACCTCCGTAGCTATTGGGCGGGGGACCTCTGGGTTCGCGGGTGCGTGGATTGGGGAATCTGCGTGCCCACACCAAGCGACCCAAGAGAAGACGGTAGCACGCATGTGGTCACGCGCTGCCGTGGGACGCTTTGGGGGATCCTTTACAATCCCCCTGGGGGGGTGACCGCTTTACAGTCACCCTCTCCGAGATGCGCCAATAGGCGTGGCATCAGTGGGCTCTAGTGTGATCATACGAGGACCTGGAGCCTCCCTTAGGTGCCGAAGATGACCGCTCCAGTGGTTTAGCCGGTAGGAATCCGGCATACCCCTTCGTCCTTCCCCGGGGCGAAGGAAGTTCATGATGAATTTCCACTGGGCACCAATAAAAAAAAAGGTGTGAACCCTCATAACAACAAATATAGCAAAGATTGAAATCGATAGATATGCCCTTGCCTCAGAAATAGGAAATAAAGAGAAGTGGTACGGGGGCGTAACCGCGCCACTGCGACATGCACGATCTGGGCCATCCGGAAAAAATGGCCGTTTTATAACATCAGTTGAGATTCGATCGCGTAAGTGAAACTTTATTGAGTCGAGAGGTGTACTGTTCCGGCGATACAGAGGCTGGCTATAGAACACCGAGCGATAGACGACGCCGACTCATCGTATGAATAAGTGTTCATATTTTATTTTCTATTTATAGTATTTTATGTTAGTTCATCATTTCGGCCGAATGAAGTCCACTGCTGGACATAGGCCTCCCCCAAAGATCACCACAACGACCGATATAGGGTGTGTTACGTGGTCATTGGGGGGTCTTGCCCTAATCGCCACGCTTGGCAGACCACTTCAGTTTACTAATCCTCTCAGCTATGTCGACAGTTTTAGTTCTTCTACGGATCTCCTCATTTCTGATTCGATCTCGTAGAGAAATACCAAGCATAGCTCTCTCCATAGCTCGCTGAGTGACCTTGAGCTTTGTTATGAGGCCCATTGTGAGTGGCCACGACTCTGTTCCATATGTCATCACTGGTAACACACACTGGTTAACGATTGGTTACGGCACGTGTATCATCATTTTGGAGAGAATTTGCCAGTACTCATCACGATTGGCAGGCACGGCAAGCGCAAAATGGCTGTTGTTCCACAAAGGGACGCTACTGCCGCCATATTCTTAATCCAGATACTACACGGAATTGTGGATAACATTAATACAAATCTTGATGTTTATGATCACTTTATGCGTGATTAGGGCAGCGCCCTTTGGGCGGCTCTCGTGTGATCATACGAGGACCTGGAGCCTCCCTTAGGTACCGAAGATGACGCTCCAGTGGTTTTAGCCGGTAGGAGTCCGGCTACCCCTTCGCCCTTCCCCGGGGCGAAGGAAGTTCATGTAGAATTTCCACTGGGCACTAATAAAAAAGGGCAGTGCCCTTGTTAACGGTGGACGTGAATAGAACATTGGTACTTTGCAAGTTTGCACTCGAAAAATCCAAATCGTTTACTTGACTCCACACCTTAATTTACACATTATCATCAAAAATGCAGTCGAGTGAGCTCTAATAATACGCGTGTACGATAACACAGTACAATAAGCCCATATCTTAATTTCCAGACCACCAAGAAAATCAATTAACAATGTATAGAAAACAGTCAAATCGTTTCTATATTTCACCAACCGATCCCCAGCTAAACAATATACGTATTGTAGATTAAATTTTGAAATGTGTACCCGAAAATATCATGTTTATTACATATAAACGTCGAATCGCGGTGAGTTACGTTTGTAATCTAGTAAGAATCGTATAGGTTCGGTCATACGTTAAGTCTTTGATGTATTATAATCTGTTGAAATAAAAACGATTCGTGTATTTTGGGGTTCAGCGGAGCGGAATAAGGTCGAGTTTATCGTGCTTTTTATGTAAAGATCAGATATGATTTTGGTTAACACGAGGCGAGAAGTAATGTGTGTATAATAATAACATGAAGAAAATATGAAAATAATGAAATATATATTACCAGGCCATCAGAGAAATACAGAGACCAAATCAAATATTTAATCTCGAGATATTCCCAAGAGGTTTCTCGAGATGTTACGCTGAAACTACCAAATTGACTTAGGCAGTAATAACAAAAGCGTATAGAGACCGTGAAGGATGAATCAAACTGGAAAAATGAGGCAAAGTCTACGTTATGACATCATCGTATATTATCATATCGGCCATTTATACGTCCACTGCTGAACAAAGGCCTCCCCCATAGATTCCACAACTGTCTCATCATTTCGGGGGGTATTTGTCAATACTCACCACGCTTGGCAGGCGGGTTGGTGAGCGCAGTATGGCTACCGGTTCACAAAAGGGACGCTGATGCCCATCCCTCTGGTTTAGATTCCCTTAGTCGCCTTTTACGACATTCACGGGAGGAGATGGAGTGGTGCTATGTTCTTAATCCGGATACCACACGGACGTTATGACATGGTAAATTCAAATTTACACGAGGAGGGTAAAGAAATATTTCTATATCATTTTCAACTTAACCTAGAATTAGAAATGTCTATTAAGCTGATCCGTGCCGAATCCGTGTGGTGTCCGGATTAAGAATATAGCACTATCCCATCTCTTACCATGGGTGTCGTAAAAGGCGACTAAGGGACTCTAAACCAGAGGTATGGGCCGCGGCGTCCTTTCTGTGAAACAGCCATACTGCGCTCGTCAACCTGCCTGCCAAGCGTGGTGAGTACTGGCAAACTCCCCCTTAAAATGACGACACAATTATGTTAGTCTATGGGGGAGGCCTTTGTTCAGCAGTAGATATCCTTTGCTTAATATGATGATGATGATTGAGCTGATTATCAAAACAAACCTCTTGGAAATCTTCCCATTATTACACTGGTAAGAGATCAAGTGATACTTCTTGTGGTAAGTTTCTTATAGTAAGAGTCCAGCCTGGTAGGTACCACCGCAGTGCCAGATATTCTTCTGCCAAGCAGTAGTCTATAAACTTTACACGTTACTGTGTTCCCGGGCACTGCTGCTACTGAAGAAATGACTGGGCATATAATTGAAGTCTCCAGGTGACAAGCTCAGCGTGTTGTCCCCTTTTTTATGGATCTGGCGGACATGCACCATGTACTTCCTCCGCCCTGGGAAAGAGCCACCTAGACAACCGTGTCCGGTGAATACCTGCGTCAGGTGGAATGTGACGCGCTCGCTCCGTTGGAGCCAGGCTCCGAAGAGCGGCAAGACTCCTCGACGACACACTTTTGCGTGTACTGCGGCACTATGAGCCGCTCGCGCCACAGCTCGAGTGCACGCCGCTCGGCGGCATGCGTGTTGTCACCTTGACTAGTCCTGGGTAGCATTACAATTGTTATAGATGGATGTGACGCTTACCACCCATACCCCTAGTACGAGTTTCTTTTCACAATCGAAACGTAATAGTAAACTAAACCTTTACCACGTTCGGCGCTGCGATTGGCCCGGAGCACCGAATGCGGCAAACGTGTATTTTACTATTATATTTCGATTGTGAAAAGGAATTCGTAAGGGGTACAGGTGACTTGCATTTGCGCGCCTCGTCATTAACTATATATACTAATCAAAATAAATTCATTCCTTTCAAAATTTAGTTTATAATTAATTCACTACATTACTAATACTGTCGGAACCCGCCAGAATGCTTCAACTCGCCTCGAGCTACTTTAGCAAGTTGAACGCGTGACAAAAGCTAATAAAAGCCACAACAATGACAGTGGAATGTATGAGGGCCCTGTACCGGCGATGTACATTTGAGGTAAGGGCGCTCACAGACATGTATAGTATATTAGAGGATATATTTGTGCAAGGTTAATGGCGTAGGTATTTATATTTAGATATTGCTGGAAGCGAACACGATTTTTTTGTTATTGCAGTGAAAACTTCTTTCAGCGCGGTACGCATATTTTTAGATGAGATAAAATCTCTGGACTCGCGACACCGTTACGAGACGCAACTATAGTGTGTGCATATATGCATGTGCATATAGCAGACCGCGAACGCGTAAGTAAGTAATAAATAAGTTTCACTTCTGTCGGCACTCCCGGAGTGCAATCCGTATTTTTATTTGTGTTGCAATGGCGGAGCTTTGACTTAGTTCCTCAAGATAGCTCAACAGACACCTGGAATCTGAAGTAATTGTTTTCTTATATCTAAGATTTTTTCTTTTCAATGTTGCAAATATTATTTTAATCTTATTTTCAGTTCATGTGTTTTCCGGCTAAGAAAGGACTACCCCTCTCAATCACATGGGTGTTGTAAAAGGCGATGTGTTGATATCAAAAGGATTGGTCGCAATATCCTCCCGTGTGCTAATAACAACATACTGCTATCACCAAACCGTCTGCCAAGAGTGGCGATTATGGCAATAGGACAGCTCATTGTTGTGATTAATGGGAGGCTCATTTTCGGCAGTATACTGTTACTGTTAGTCCTTTGCGGCAGAGATAAATTATTAGAAAGGACCAAATATTTTTATATTTACATTACTTATATAAGAATTGCAATAGAGTGTAAATATATTTTTCTTCACAGTCAAGCTGATTTTGGCACAATTTTTATAGCTAGTAAAGCATTGGAGAAGGACAAGCATGAAGGTAGGATTTTGGTGTATGTATTGTACGTTTAAAAGGCACTTTTACGCGAATGGAAAAATGTATACGTAACTTCATAAATACAACAAAAATGCATGAATGCAATATATTTGTTTGTTCATAAAATTTATTTTATGACAAGAATAAATGCCATTAAATAAACTGGAACGAAACAGAGTGATAGCATCCTATTGTTATCGTATTAGTGTCAATACTATATAAATAATAACTTTTCAATGTGTATTGTTGTTTAACTGTTATAAATAGTAGGTAAATACGACAAGTTCTGATCCTACAATAATATTTGTGGTAAGTACTCTTACATACCGGATAAGTAATTAAGTCTAGAGAAGATAGCCTCGTTAAACATGCCTATAGTTAGTTATGTAAACAAACGAAAAAAATCATCTCAACTAATAAATGACAGTAGCTGTCTTTACCAACTTACATCACCAGATAACGGTCGAACATAAATATTTATAGATAATTAAATTATTCTTGCTAACTGCGTCTGAACACGCCTTAACATTTAACCTTTTTTCGACTGGCAACAATAACTAACCGAGTGTTGCCATGTTTTTGTCTATATAATTCATTATAAACATTATGGGGATGTCAGCGATTCTGTTTTTAATGATACTGGAATTTTCTTGTATTTTTTTTCTTATGTTAATATGAAATATGATTTGTTGTATGGGGTCTATCGAAGCTTTCGAGTTTCGATGAATATTAATTTGGGTATTTTGTTCTGAGGGTTGAATTTTCTTATTTATTGTATGCACAGATTAATTGTTGAAATAATTTATGTTAATCGTTTGAGTTTATTACTCGTATAATTAATATTAAAGAAATCGGTTAACACAAAACCTCGGGTTATATATATTTTGCTTTCGAAAAGAGTGTCTAATGTACAGATTATTCATAATGATCGAATGTAGTCCTTCAAAGGTAGTGAACATTATTTTAATGGGGCAATAAGTTTCTTTGTGTTTGTGTTCTAGTGTACATTTAAAAAAAAAATGCAGAGCAAAGATGCTATTCGAGCAATTCAAAATATTTTTTCATCATATTATAATGTATTTGAAATAAGGGATTCTCGCATACATTTCTGGGAAATGTGGTTGCTTAACCGGTCATTCCATATTATCATGCAGCGGCGCAAGTTCTTAATCCGTTTGCATGTTCGTAAAAACCCTGTGGTGCCAGCTACGAATAGTACGAACACATCTCATCCCGTGGGTGTCGTAAAAGGCGACTAAGGGATTAACCAGAGGATGGGCAGCGGCACCCTTCGAGTACAGTAACAACTCAAATGCGATCGCCGACCCACCTGCCAAGCGTGGCTATTATGGCAAAACCCCCCAATATATATATATTTCGCATGGTTAGTGGCCACCCTTGTGTCAGTTGTTCAAGCCGCCCAAAGACCTCCGACTTGGCTTAAGGACTGCTGTCTAATGACAACAACCGGGACCGACGATTTAACGTGCCCCCCGTAGCACGGAGACGCTCAGTTCAAATACCACTATGCGGTCACCCATCCAGAGACTGACCGCGCCAAGCGTTGCTTAACCTCGCCGATCGTTTACCGATCAGTGAGTGTATCTGGCTATGAGCGCCATGAGCCCACAACATACCCCAGACCTGCTGTTGTTCTTCTTCTCTTAGATTATGGCTTCTGTAGAGTATCTTCCACATTTTCGCCAATGACAAGTAAAAGGCAAACCTGCAGTTATTGCGATCTTTGGGGGATGCTTGTGTCCAGTAGTGGACTTTATTTGGCTGAAACGATGATGATAATTCGTAAAAAAGGGGAAAATAAAAAGGATTCCAATAGCAGCGTTCATCATATCAGAAAATAATTCAGCCTATAGAATAAATTTAGTAATTTGTCGTTAATATTGTATTTATGATTTTTGGCGGTACGGTTGGTGCAGTGGCTGATACAGTCGGCTGCTGCGCACCGGGTCGTGGGTTCGATTCCCGCACGGAACAAATATTTGTATGATCTGCAGGTAGTTGTTCCGGGTCTGGGTGTATTGTGTGTGGAATTTGTGTCTGTAAACGCACCCACGACACAGGAGAAATCCTAGTGTGGGGCAATGTTTTTTTTAAAAAAAAAGAGCGTCCACTGCTGAACAACCCTCCCACAGATTTCCACAGCGACCGGTTACATGCCGCCCGCACCCAATGACTCCTAGCGACCTTCATCAGGTCGTTTGTTCATCTTGTTGAAGGCCGTCTGATGTGTGGGACCCATTGCTCGTAGAACTGATGGTCGTTGGGACAAAAAGGTTCTTGAGTGGACATTGCGCACTGGAAAACACTGCTTTGGAATGCGCTTCCTGTCCAGGTCAGAATGGCTACCAGTAAAGACGTATTTAAACGAAATATCCGTAAGTATTTTCACAATAATTTGGCAAAATCATCTCAGTAATAATATATCTATTTTATATATTTAATTATATATTATAATAATATGTATGGATTTATATATTCTAGATATGCATGTATGTTTATTGTATTTATAAAATTTGTTTATTCTGTTCTCAGTTTCTTTTCATAAACCTTATTGCACCTGCCATGTCATCTTTGCATCACCCTAAGGTTGACTGGTAGAGAATGCATAAGGCATTAAGTCCGCCTATGTACATTTGTTGCATAAAGTTTAAATAAATAAATTTGTCAATAAATTTACAATTTATTTCTTTAATTAAAATAGTCAGAATTACGGGATCTGTTTTGTGTAACTTGCCATATTAGAAGGATTGTAATATAGTACAAAGCTTGCACATAACTTTCCTTCGAATAATACTTAACCTTTTCTCATTTCTCTTAAGCCTCTCAAGAAAAGCCTACACCGCCCTAAAAACCTTCCATTAACCTCCAGAAATATCGAAAGAATTTTCCTTCCTAACCTAACCCCCTCACCACGATTTGCCGGTCTGAAGTGCCCCGAAATATTTGGCGAGCCAAGTGCCCTACACAATGTACCGTCACGTTGTCTTCGTCAAAAATGCTGTCGAAAAACTCTAAGTGGGACCGCAGTAATTAAACCTCGGCAGTTGACGGAGAAATGCGTCGATGAGATTGTTCAAAGGGCTCGGGCGTTGTGAGGGTTGAATGGGAGTGCGCAATTATTTTTTACGTGTTAAAAGTTTTTGTATAGCTGTAGGTGAGGCTGGAAATGTGGGATCTAAATGAAAACCAAATTATCTTTCCCGGTATGCCGTTCGCTTGCGAGGGCTGGTAATCATTAAAGATTCTCCGGCACTTCAGTATTTGACTTGCGAAATAGCTATGCATACTGAAAAAATTAAAACTTATGCCTGATGCCGAGTACAAACTGACCAAGCCCGTGATGTGTCTTTGGTGACCAAACTCAATTTCCATAGATTTGGATTCATTCATTCAGATTTGTAACTGTTGCTTTATTCACTTTTTTATTTATTTACTTTGCCGTGTGGTGCTTGCTCAGAATACCACCACCCCATCTCCTCCCCTGGGTGTCGTAAAAGTCGACTAACTACACTTTGTGTACATTAACAACTCAACTGCGATCGCCAACTCGTCTGCCAAGCGTGGCGATTATGGCGAAACCCCCCCATTAGCTCACAACACACCCAAATCGGTCATTGTGGTGATCATTGAAGGAGGCCCGTGCCCAGCAGTGGACTTCATTCGGGCGAAATGATGATGACGATGAATGTATATAATTCCCGCAAGAGTACCTGTGGGGGCCACGTTTTTACACTCACCTCCCGTCCACTAGAGGGTGTATCCACTTTACAGTCATCCCCTCCGAGATGTGCCTAAAGGAGGCCACCAATGGGCGGCTCTAGCGTGATCTTAATAGGACCTAGGGCCCCCTTTCCTATCGAAGATAACCGCTCCTGTGGTTTTAGCCGGTAGGAGTCCGGCATACCCCTCCGCCCTACCCCGGGATGGAGGAAGTTTATGATGAATTTCAACCGGGTTTTAGCATGTCTTTAGTATTATGAACACCAATAACACATATTGGGTTTAAAGATTGAAATCACTCATAAATTACGGTGCATGGCCCATATTTACGGGCAACACAGTGACCTCAATTTCCTCACGTAAATTATGCGATATGTTATCTGTGTACATCTGACGCGTGACGTAAGTAGGTACTTATTCAGTAACACTCAAACCAACACTTACTCGCAGGTAGAATGTGAAACGAACCGTGCCCAAATACAAATGACTTTATCTGGAACTAGCTATGCCCGCGGTTTCATCTGCCGTTTAATTTAAAGAAATCGGATTATTTATAAATCCGTCCGGATTAAGATTATAGCACCACTCCATCTCCTCCCGTGGATATCGTAGAAGGCGAGGAAGGGAATAAACCAAAGGGATGGGCAGCAGCATCCCTTCTGTGAAGCAGCAACAATTCTGTGCTGATACCTGCCTGCCAATCGTGGTGAGTATGGAACATTCCCACCAAAATGACGCAAACGGCCAATCCGGTAATTTTTATGGGGGAGGCTTTTATTCAGCAGTGGATGGATTCGGTCCTCTATGGGGGAGGGCTTATTCAGCAGTGGATGTCTTTTGGCTGATACGATGGTGATGGCATACGGCCATTTATACGTTCACTGCTGAACTTTCACGACTTTGGGGGGCACTTGCCAATACTCACCACGCTTGGCAGGCGGGTTGGTGAGCGCAGCATGGCTACCACTTCAAAGAAAGGATGCTGCTGCCCACGCCTCTGGTTTAGATTACCTTAGTCACCTTTTACGACATCCACGGGAGGAGATGGAGTGGTGCTATATTCTTAATCCGGACACCACGTGGACTGTGATGTGTGGTGATATCGTACTATTACTTACCTAAGTTTACTTATACTAACTATATACTACCAAACAAAAAATATCAACTACACTACAGTGTAATGGTGCAAGTCTCACATGTAAATCTTACAATGTATGGTTGCCCTAAGGAACGAATTATATCGTTCAACGTGAAAAATCTATTTTAATTTGGTGAAATCGAGTGCATAACTGAACGTACGAGAATCGAATCAAGAATAAGATTGAATCGATTTATTCAGTTCATTTGATAAATCATTGCTGTGGAGGTCATAGGTATTCGCTTGGTGTTAAATATTTAAACGACGCGATGTAGCAAAAGTAAAAGAGAATATGCGACAAAGTTTTTAAATTAAATTAAATGTATCTTTGATGTGTGTATACACCGACGTTAGTATATATGATAATAAAACACTTTTAAACGGATTCTATCGCGTATATTTTGATTTTTGATTTTCCTGACGTTTCGAATACTTTGCAGCATTCGTGGTCGCAGGATGACTAAGGTAACAGGCGTCGTTACAGATTTTAAAAAGTTATTTTATTTTATCTACCGTACAATTTTAATCAAAAAATTAGTTTCGATGCACGCAGTAATCACTCACAGTGTCTTGATGTTTCTTAGTGCGGTATCTTGTTTGGGACTTTATTATTTTAATGACTGGATTCCAAACAGGTGGTACCTACCAACCATATTCTCTATTAAAATTAGGATTTTTTTAAATTTCAATAGCCTCACGAAACATTCTAGGTACATATCGGTTCTCTTTCGCGAGTACTTGAGGTTGATCAAAACGAAGATAATGGTTTGGTTTGCCTAAGGCATGTTCACACACTGCAGACTTTGTGGAGCGTCTATGCTTGACGTCAGCTATATGTTCTTTTATTCGGGTGGCTATGCTACGCTTTGTTTGCCCTATGTATGATAAACCACAATCACAGTGAATCTTGTAGACCCCTGCATCTTGTAAGGGTATGTGACATTTCACTGGTTTGAGAAGTTGGCTATTCGAAACGTCAGGAAAATCAAAAATCAAAATATACGCGATAGAATCCGTTTAAAAGTGTTTTATTATAATGTGTAATAATCTTGAAAATCTAAGACATTACTATAGTATATATGACTTTTGTAACAATATTATACAAGCTTATTTTTGTATATACAAAAGCAGATGCACCAAAAATAATTAATGTTTAAATAGAATTAAAACTCATAATTTATTTTTATATTGGGCTTCGCTTCGGGGTAGGGTGAAGGGGCATGCCGGCCTCCTACCGGCTTATACCACTAGAGTGGTCATCTTCGGCACTTAAGCGGGGCTCCAGGACCTCGTAAGACAACACTAGAGCCGTCCAATGGTGCCACGCCGATAGGCACATCTCGGAGGGCGTGACTGTATAGCGGTGTGCACATGGCGGTATGTGACCACGTGCCCGGCCCTCTCTCGATCCCACTCTACAATCTCCTTCTGGAGTATGACGTTCTCGCAGAAGGGGACCACGGCGCTCCAATTTTTAATGCTCTGCCAACATAGCCAATACTACTGCCGGCAGATCTTGCCCGATCTGATCGACCAGGATCCGCCGCTCGGCAGCCCACGCAGGGCATTCATAATTAGCTTAACCATAGTAGTCAGGATTTTTAAGAACATCAGAATATCTGTATCGTGACGTTAGACCATGTGGTATCCTGATTAAGAATACAGCACCAGTCCATTTATACCAGTTTATTTATAAACCAGAGGGATTCGCAGTGGCTTCCTTTTTGTGGAATAGCAGCTGTACTGCGCTCACCAACTCACCTGACAAGTGTAGCGAGCACAAGCAAACCTTTTTTTTGGAAGTTCTACCTGAACTTCCTTCGCCCTGGGGATGGGTGGAGGGGTATGCCAGACTTCTACTGGCTAAAACCAGTCATCTTCGGTACTGAAAGCGGGCTCCAGGTCCTCGTAAGGTCACAATATGATGTGAAAATCTGTGTGACTTACGCCTTATTGTACGGAATGTCACTATCTCCTACTTAACGTACCAGCCACCAATTCAACTAAGCTTGTGTTTTACCTTAATATATAATTACTCATCTAGTTTAAGTCTCCGAAGTGTACTTGCGATGTCTGAGGGTTAACAACTAAAAGCTCTTTAATGGAGTTTTCAATTCAATACTGAGGTTTAAAGAATATTTAATAAATTACTTTGTAATAAATATTTGCATACGCAACTTTGTTTCACATTGTATTGCGTTAGCGTATATTGTTTGAAAAGTATTATGCAAAGTAGAGCTGTGTATTACATAGTAATTCCTTTTTTTAATGATAATTATGTGTATGTCAGATTTGACACTACACACGCAAAACCACTAAACATGGCCTCCCACCGATCACTACAATGAGCCAGTTGCACTCCCTGATTGGTAAACGATCAGCGAGGTTAAGCAACGCCTGGCGTGGTTAGTCTATAGATGGGTGGCCGCATAGTGGTATTTGAACTTAGCGTCTCCGTGCTTTGGAGGGTAATAAAAATCGATGAGTGAACCGAATGAGTTGTACAAAAAAAAGGCCAAAAAAGCCATCAGCTCGGCATGATGTCAGGTGGCAGTACCAGGTACAGCTTCCTATTGTTTTGGTGTGCAAGAAAATTATATTCTGTTCTATTCTACCTAACGCTGATTTTCAGCTGCAACCCACTATGGTGGGAATAGTCCTCATTGTAACGGTAATTAACGCGAATTATCTTGGAATTGCTTAATGTTTCGGCAAGATTGTAGTTTTTTTTTTTTTTCAAAACATTGCCCCACATTATGATTTCTCCTGTGTCGTGGGTGCGTTTACAGACATGAATTCCACACACAATACACCCAGACCCGGAACAACTACCTGCAGATCATACAAATATTTGTTCCGTGCGGGAATCGAACCCACGACCCGGAGCGCAGCAGTCGACTGTATCAGCCACTGCAGCAACCGTGCATTGTCGTAGTCTCAAGCAGAAGTCATTTACAGAAGTCTGTATGAAACGACAAGCGATCAAAAGATAAGTCTTATCGCTCAGCTCACGCATTTGCAGGGAACTTAACTACCCAGGGTGGAGAGTGAGTATGGATACTGTTGTCAGTAAGGACACTGCTGTCCATTCCTCGGGTTAAGAAACCCATAGTCGCCTTTTACGACATCCACTGGAGGAACTGGAGTGATGCTGTATTCTTAATCTTGCCACCACGTGCATTGGAGTACTTATTAATTAATTAATTAGTAGTAATAGTAGTAGTTGCCGTGTGGTGCCGGCTCAGAATACCACCAGCCCATCTCCTCCCGTGGGTGTCGTAAAGGTCGACTAAGGATGATGGGCAGCAGCGTCCTTCGAGTACATTAACATATATAGATAGTTTATGCATGTGAGATTGATGCCTCTAAACTGCTCCGACGTCATGAGAAACCATAGTGTACATTCTCAAATAAATACTGTCTGATAAATATAAAGACATAGCCGTGTGGTGCCGGCTCAGAATGCCACCACCCCATCTCCTCCCATGGGTGTCGTAAAAGTCGACTAAGGGATTAGCTGGAGGATGGGCAGCAGTGTCCTTCGAGTACATTAACAACTCAACTGCGATCGCCAACCCGCATGCCAAGCGTGGTGATTATGGCAAAGCCCCCCAATAATGTGGGCTCATTGGGGCGCTTTGCCATAATCATCCATATCGGTCGTTGTGGTGATCTTTGGGGGAGGCCTGTGTCCAGCAGTGGACTTCAATTGGCCGAAATGACGGTGATGATGAATGGTAGTAGTAGTGTAATTTATTAATTGGTGCAGTGGTGTATACAGGCAGGAGGCGCGCGCGCGTCGCGGGTTCGATTACCGCGCTGAACGAATATTTGTATGATCTGCAGGCAGTTGTTTTGGGTCTGGGTAAATTGTGTGTGGAGTTTGTGTTTGTAAATGCACCCAGGATAAAGGACAAATCTTAGGGTGAGATTCAGAAACGAGTCTAAGTGTGAACTTACGCTTCCATCTGTCAAAATTAGGGGCGTAAGTAGTGCATTTTGACAGATGGAAGCGTACGTTCACGCTTAGACTCGTTTCTGAATCTCACCCTTAGTGTGCGCCAATGTTTAAAAAAAACAAAGTCAAAAATCATAAAAATTTATAAGCCGAAACCCGTCGATCTATCGTTCTTCTTCTAAGTACCTACTGTGTATTTCTTTGTCTACATTTTATTTATTATTCTATAAATAAGCTGTAGTTATAACTTGTTTGCGCTATTCTTGTTGCTGTTTGTGTAGCTTTGTATCTTCTAATGAATCATTTATTTTCTTTTAATTCCCCCCAAAATGATGACACAATAACAATCTATGGAGGAAGCCTTTCTTCAGCATTAAACATACTTTGGTTATATTATGTTTTTTGGTTTGGTTATTATAATGATAACAACTTAGCTGAATAACTGGAGACTACCAGCTTATATATAGGGTCTTATAATAAAACACTTTGAAACGGATTATATCGCGAATACTATAGATTTTTCTTTATATAATAATTTCGGCCGAATGAAGTCCACTGCTGGACATAGGCCTCCCCCAAAGATGTCCACAACGACCGATATGGGTGTGTTGTGGGCTCATTGGGGGGTTTTTGCCATAATCGCCACGCTTGGCAGACGGGTTGGCGATCGCAGTTGAGTTGTTAATGTACTTGAAGGACGCTGCTGCCCATCCTCCGGCTAATCCCTTAGTCGACTTTTACGACACCCATGGGAGGAGATGGGGTGGTGGCATTCTGAGCCGGCACCACACGGCTATCGGTGAAATTCGTAGTAAGTCATGGTTGATAAACTAACCATAGCGTTACCAGGAACATTTAAAAAATGCTGGTTTATTAAATTTGGATCAGAAAAATAATGAGGAAGACCCTGGGTTTTGTTATTTGGTAGAAGCGTGGTTTTCTTTATATAAAAAATCTAAATTATACGCGATAAAATCCGTTTAAAAGTGATTTATTATGAGTAATAATCGCGAAAACCTAAGACATTACTATATAGGGTCTTACTTTAATAATGGAAAATATTTTAAGGCTAGGCTCTATGAGTGGTATAGAATTCATTTCAAGTATCAACAAATACTGGTGGCCTACTAAACAACCACATTGTTGTTCGACCGGACCATTTTCGAACACGTTTCCGTGTTATTGTGTGTGCGTGCTCGGTGACAGTGCCACAGTATTTTTAGAAAGACATAATAGTGATAGTTACCTTCAGTTTTTACGTGGTTAATTGCACTTTTATGCAAACGGAAACATTAATTATTTAAATTAATTTTGATTGAGTATAAAATAAAGGCTACACCAGGTTAAAATTAATTAAAGTAATTAGTTAATGAATGTAATTCTTGCAATGATGCAACTTGCATTATAGAATTACCTACAAAAATATTTTCCATCATCAAAGTAAGACCTTATATATTTCTCCTATTATATTCCGATTAAATTCCACCGCAAATGAATTGGAAAATCCAAATAGTTACACATTATAAATATAATTGGTGCAGTGAAGCGTAGTCAACGTTGATGATTATCGCTAAAATCATTATACACGCCACAGCGCCCACGCATTCTGTTGATTGATTGCAGAGTAATATTGAAATTTGAAGTTTAGTAGGTACACTTACTAAATTGAAGAGAGACAGATGTTACATACAACGACAAAATATATGCAAGCCGTGGGCATAGGTATAATCGTGCTTTTGTACCAAATGTTGGATTTGGATTTTCATCATTTCGGTCGAATGAAGTCCACTGCTGGACACGGGCCGCCGCCAAAGATCACCACGACGATCGATATGGTGAGTTGTGGGCTCATTGGGGGGTTCGCCATAATCGCCACGCTTGGCAGGCGGGTTGGCGACCGGGCACGGTTGTTTCGGCGCGTACCTGCACAGGATAGGACGCGAGGCCACGGCACAGTGCCACCATTGTGATAGCGACCAGGACACCGCACAGCACACGCTCGAGGCGTGCCCTGCGTGGGCCGCCGAGCGGCGGATCCTGGTCGATCGGATCGGGCAAGATCTCTCTCTGCCAGCAGTAGTGTCGGCTATGTTGGCAGAGCACGAAAATTGGAATGCAGTGGTCTCCTTCTGTGAGAGCGTCATGCTCCAGAAGGAGACCGCAGAGCGGGATCGGGAGAGGGCCGATCCCGCTCGAAGAAGAAGGAGACGGCGCCGGGGTAACAACCGCCCTGGCGCCTAATTCCGATACGCCTGAAAACCCCTGCCGTTGCTATAAGGTGGGGGACCTCTGGGTTCGCGGGTGCGTAGATTGGGGAATCTGCGTGCCCACACCAGGCGACCCAAGAGAGGACGGTGGCACGCATGTGGTCGCGCGCTGCCGTGGGACGCTTTGGGGGATCCTTTACAATCCCCCTGGGATCCCCCCTCTCCGAGATGTGCCAATAGGCGTGGCGCCAGTGGGTGGCTCTAGTGTGATCATACGAGGACCTGGAGCCTCCCTTAGGTGCCGAAGATGACCGCTCCAGTGGTTTTAGCCGGTAGGAGTCCGGCATACCCCTTCGTCCTTCCCCGGGGCGAAGGAAGTTCATGATGAATTTCCACTGGGCAACAATAAAAAAAATAAAGGCGGGTTGGCGATCGCAGTTGAGTTGTTAATATACTCGACGGACGCTGCTGCCCATCGTCCGGCTAATTCCTTAGTCGACTTCTACGACACCCACGGGAGGAGATGTGGTATTCTGAGCCGGCACCACACGGCTTTTTACAGTACAACACAGTAAAAGGTGTCTGATTCGTCTTTAGAGTCAAAAGAAAGGCAAATTTGAAATATGTAATGTTTGCAAGCCACGTGGTGGAATACGGTCAAGAACTCATATATTTGTAGATAACTATGTACCGTAGAATATTATTAAGACTACAAATGGTATTCTACTATGCACTGTATTCGCAAACAAATATATGAATAAAAATAAATAAATAAAAAATAAATTCTCTTTTTAAAATCTAAGGTGGTCCTTTACAAGATTACGATTAATAGCTTCCATTTGATTGGTCATTTTAAAATTTCATTTGTAGCAGGAACCAACATTTCTGATTTGACAAATAGTCGACGAATTAGGTCAAATAGTAGATGCGTTATCTATATTCATACCGACATTTTTTTCTCTTCGAAGATAAATTAGAATCTATGCAACATCTATCTTGCGTCCACCACACCGGTTTCTTTTAACTGGCAACATATTTAGGTTGCGTGAACCTTCGATAATTAAAAAGCGAGCAATCTTATCGGAATTATTCGAGGTTATTCGTATAATAGATGTGGGAACGTAATGAAATGTTACCATTTCTATTTATTTAAATAGTCGTAAATGTTATTTTAGTTTAATTAGTTTAGTGTTTATTTACTGGTTTAAAGTTTGTTTATTAGTTTACTTCTTATGTGAAATAATGTTGAGATTAAGTTTAGCGGTGTCTAAAACTACGTAAGTCTTTATACATCAAATATTATCCTCAAGTTCATATATATGCCCCGCGGCGTTCTCCGCGTTTACAGACTTTATCCCGTTCCAGTAAAAAAAACTTGAAGTCTGTCTTATAGCTGAGTGCCTGTACTACCAAATACATTATGTCGATACGACCACCAATATTCGTTTGAGGCCTGCGTTCATGTAGCAATCAGCCAGTCAGCTTCTCCCTTTATATATACACACCGGCACAATTAGCGGAACAGAAAAAAAAGTGAGACTATGAGATAATAACGCATATATTTGACGAAAATGTAATTAGACACAAAATAACAAATTGATTAACATCTTTTAACAACGACTTTGAAAAGTCTTCGTTATTTTTTATTGAAAAATAAAGAAATTTGAAATAAGTGAAATTTTTAGATGATTATGAACCATCACAAAAAATAAAAAAAAGTAAGCATTAAATGATTTAACAATAAAATTCAAGCAAAATTAATAACGAGTGTTTCCCCCTCTTGCTCTGATTACGGTTTCCATTCGTCTGGGCATGCTACAGATTATGTTATCGATGATTTCTTGAGGCAACCGCTCCCACTCCTCAAGTAATGCGTTTCCAAGTTCATTCAGATTGTTGGGGGGTGGCATTCTGGATTTAACCCTTCTTTTTAGCAAGTCCCAGACATGCTCTATCGGATTCATATCGGGGGAATTTGGCCACTGCATCACCGGTATACCTACGTGGCTCAGATATGCGTGTACCGATTGTGCACTATGAGCACGAGCATTATCTTGAATTAGAATAAAGTCGTCACCAATAAATGGGGCAAATGGTACAACATGTTCTTCTAAAATGTCTCTGATGTATCGATCTGCTGTCATGGTCCCTCCTGTGACTATCACTAACTCCGTGCGAGCTCCCAAACATATCCCTCCCCAAACCATAATCGAGCCGCCACCATAAGCCACTGTGTGTTCAAAATTAGACTGTATGTGGCGTTCTCCTTTGCGTCTCCATATTCGCTGTCTCCCATCGATCTGTTTTAAAAGAACTCTGCACTCATCAGTAAAGAGAACCTGCTGCCATTCGTTCAAATCCCAATGACGATGTTCTCGCGCATAGCTTAATCGGTTTACGCGGTGACGTCTCTCAAGTTTTGGGCCTTTGGCAGGTATATACGACCCTAAACCAACTTCTTCAAATCTCCTGCGAACTGTACGCTCACTTACTCGTACTCCTCGAACGTCTTCCAGTTCATTTCGAGCTTGTACAGCCGTTAATCGCGTATTCCTACGAACTCCAAGTTGTAAAAAACTGTCATCTCGCCTCAATGTACATCTTTTTCTACCTTGACCCCTCCTCCTCACAAGAGAATTAGACGATCTGTACCGCTGGATGCTGCGATGAATCGTTGATACTGGTCGACGAAGCCTTGAGGCAATCGATCTGTAGGTATGGCCATTTCTTCTCATTTCATCAGCCCTAATGATTTCCAGTGATGTTAAGTCAGGCATAATAAAGAGCTTTTAATAAACAAAATTGCCTATAGAATAACAAATTTATAAAAAACCATTAAGTGCAATTTTTCAAAAAAATTACAATTACGTAGTTATTACTCGAACAAGTTGACAAAACGTATTGTTCGGGAAAATAAAACAAATGAATGAAAAAAGTGTATGTCATCTAATTTTCTATTTTCAAATTTGACAATAAATTAAAAAAATATCATAACTGGCCAGTTCCTCAAGTAAAAGATTTTAAAATCCTGCTTTTTTTGTGTTCCGCTAATTGTGCCGGTGTGTATATATATTTAGGTAGACTGAAACATTATATGAATGTAAAGAGCGATATTCATTGTATAAATAGTAGAAATAAACATAAATTAGTGGTACCTAAAGGACATGGGTGGTTTTGGGCCTAATCTGTTACAGAAATGAAAGCTTAATTAAAAATAAATGTATGTTTTTACATTTTTAATCACAATTTATCTTTGAGATGCACAATTAAAATAAAAAGTGTAATAAATAAAAAGACACAATGAATAAACCAGTAACATTTCAATGAAACGCATACTATTGTCTATGGCTTTGTGCCAAATATGTACAATATGATCTCTTGGATACCGATTTGTCTGGAATATTGCGAACAATTCCTTAATGTATCAATACGTATAGGTTTTATTTATGTGATAAAATAAAATATAGTAGCTATTGGATCACACCACCATACTTAATCTCACTGTCACAAAAACGAGGATTTTACGTAAAAGAAATTGAAATTAATAAAATAAAATATTGTAATTAAATACTCATGAAATACCCTATCACACCATACCAAATTACCATTACCAAACCACCATTACCAAAACTTATTAAATGTAACGACCAACAAAATTTGGGCCCATGCGTTGAATGGGCGATTGCCAGTCTCCTTTAGGTTGTCAAAGACCAATAACTCAATCTTAGGAAACTGTACTCGATTTTACAACAAGATACTCAAGCAATTATTGATCTCACAGACGGGAAGTTTAAAGCACACACATAGGATTAAAGACTAAAAGACGATAGTGACATATAGCATTAACTATTTTCTACACATGGCGCTTCCCTGGAAACCAAATATATCTGAAGAACTAATTGTGTTGTATAGCTGCTATATTTATTTTTCAAAATGTATTGATAAAAAAGTTTTAAACAACTCGTATATGTTCTTCATATCTCGTTCAACATTGTAATCACAACTATTTTAAAAGAGTATCCCATGGAGGATGTGGCCGGCTCTTCTCCATAGGATCAACTGATTGGAACCGTGCAACTTAATTTTGACATTTCATAAGTGCCAGTACTTGGTTTATATTAAACTAACTGGGACCCACGGTTTCCCCCGCCGTTTAATTTAGAAGAAATTTATAATTATTAATAATTGAAATATATGAATAATTTAAAGAACTTCGGTATAGACACTGGACATAGAGTTTATATATTGGATTTTATGGGTTTTAATTTTATTGCGCGGAACCCTAATTATTTTTCTGAAATAAAAGTAGCCTAAGTTATTTCTTATAACATAAGCTATCTGTCAGTGAAAGTCCCGTCAAAATCTGTCCAGCCGTTTCGGAGATTAGCGGGGACAAAGAGACAAAAATATTTGATTTTTTGTTGTAAAGAAATGTTGTTATTTTGACATTACAACAGACACTTTGTATAGATATAATATTTGATTTTTGACTTTATACACCAAATTTTTATTTGTAAACTGTAGATTTGTCCAATGAGCTTGTTTTTTTTCATGTATATAATAGCTGAAAACTGAGCCACCTATTACGTTACATTTAAAGACATCATTTTAAAACTTAAATCACGTACAAAGCTTTATATACCAATACCATCTTGCACAACTTTCTTCCAACTCTATCACACGAACGATTCGAGTAGGTATTTAGAGCTATCGACATTCGACAGCACACAATAAAATCCTCCAAAAGTCACAACTACATACAAAAATATCTTACCTGGTTTATCCAAATCGCTCAAGAACTCCTCGGTGTCCGTATACGCGGTGGTTCTTCCGAAAGCCGCGAGGACCGCAAGCCAGGCCCACGCGGCACACTTGAGCCTAGGCCTGGACATGGCCTAACCTGGCCTTAACGGACCTCACTCTGACATCACACACTACACTACACTACACTGCACACGCAACTGGCACCAGGTTTGAAGGTTACCTGCAATAAAAAGAAAATTGTGATATTAGCCATTTAGAGTTTTCATTTTATCGTGAAACTTAGTACATGTATACGACTGTCATAACTTTCGATTCTACCCGTATTTTGGTTGACGAATTAGAACAAAAAGTGGTTGTTGTGACTTAACTATAACAGTTAGACAAATAGTCACCAGACATTTTTAGTGGGTAATGATAAGTACTATAAAGATGTCGTACATTATTTTAAGTATCATCAATAGTTTTCATTTTAAACTAATTAATTTAATTTTAATATTAAACTTTTATAGGCAAGTTTTTGATGCCTTGGGTTACATATTGCAATTTTCATAAGTAACTACTTTTTTTTTTAAATATAATACTACCTATGTTACTCACTGACAATGTAACTTTCTAAAGGTGAAATAATTATAAAAATCTGTTTAGTCGTTTTTGAGCTTATCACAAACATACGAACATCAAACCTGTAATGTTGTAGTTCAGATCTTCGAAAAGTTACATGTAAACAAAATAAAATCGTACAATAATTTACTATGTCATTAGGAAAGTACGAGAAATATTTATATTATTTAAATTGGTGAGCACTGCTCTATAATTGATTTGATTACTTACAAAAATAGTTCTACTCGCGTGTTTTGTGTTGGAAATGGGCCACCCCATTTCGATAGCTCGAAATTCAGGGGTTAGATTTGTACATACATTTTTCCTAAATAATTCCGTTTTGTAGAAGGTTATAGCGAGACAAGAAAAATTGACTTTCTATATTGAATTGAACACGGCAGCAATAAAGTTGAATATTGGTTGAAGGAATTGTTTGGAAAAATTATAACTGAGCACCAAATATGTCGACAAAACAATAATTAAGCCTGCGAATCAATATGTGAATGGGGAATTTGATTTAAATAAACTTTAATCCAACTTAATGAGTGAAATTCCCACTTGGCAATAAATGAAATAAACCATTTATTACAGACAAACTCCGAAACGCAATTTGGAAATTATATTATGTGATACCAACCGGCGGGATGGGTCGACGACATTGTTAAAATTCAGGTCGTACGTAGCCTGACGCCTTAACCCGGAATGGATAGAACAAACGAAGAGAGGCCTATGCCCAGCAGTGGGATAAGACAAGCTGCACGTGGTAATGATGACGTTGATATCAGCCCATAGAGAGCCCAAGCCTCCAGTTTTGAATACGGGCGTATCAATGGCCCTTACAGTGATATCAACTGCAACAAAGATTTATATAGGTATAGCTATTACAGTTATTTTTATTTCTATTTACCAGATAATTAACCGGGCCATGTGGTGATGGCTAAGAATAGCACCACCCCATCTCATCCCGTGGGTATCGTAAAATGCGACTGCGGAATTAGCCAGAGGATGGGCAGTAGCGTCCTTCAAGTTAATAATAACAACTGCGATCGCTAACCCGCCTGCCAAGTGTGGTGGTAATGGCAGAATTCCCCAATGATACACAATATAAACCCAGACCGGTCATTGTTGCATTTTTTGGCTTTCTAACCAGATATAGCTGAATATTAGTGTTGTCCACAGAGCGTCTGCTTTTTACCTCCACAATACAATTAAAGAGAGAGACAGAAAATAAAGATATTTTAAAAACATATTATAACATCTACGCAGTGACAACCAATATTTGTATGATCTTCAGGTAGTTGTTCCGGGTCTGGGTGTATTGTGTGTGGAATTTATGTCTGTAAACGCTCCCACGACACAGGAGAAATAACACTAGTGTGGGGCACGTTTAAAAAAAGTCTAGTAGTTGAAGGCTTTACCTTCCATACAGAAAGGTCAAGTTCGATCTCGGTCCGCATCTCAACTTTTCAGATTCATGTGCCCATCAGAATTAGATTATCACTGGTAAATGAAAACATCCTGAGGAAACATGCACACCTGAGAGGGCTCCAAAATGTGCTCAATGGTGGATGTAGTCTGCCAACCCGCACTACGTCAGCGTGTTGGACTAAGGCCTAACCTTTCTCATCGTGAAAAGAGGGACAGTTAAGGGCTGATTATCTTATGTTGTAACATCTAATTCCGTGTGGCTTCCGTCAAAGAATGGACCCCCTCTCTCCACACATGGGTATCTTAACACGGCTAAGTGTTGATATCAAGAGGATAGGCAACTTCATCTTCCCGTGTGCTGATAACAACACACTGCGACCACCAATCACCCTGCCAAGCGTGGTAATTATGGCAATAATTGCACTTCTCTGTAACGCTCAGTGAAGTGATCATTGGGAGGCCCGTGTGATATGCCCAGGATGTGTATGTGTGATACAATATCTTTTTAAAAATAATAGCCCAACGGCATTGGGAACACGGTGCAAGCAACAAGCAGTCAATGCGTCAAGGTTGGTGCAGTGGCTGATCTGCAGGTAGTTGTTCCGGGTCTGGGTGTGTTGTATGTGGAATTCAAGTCTGTAAATGCACCCACTACTCAGGAGAAATCCTAGTGCGGGGCAACGTTTTAAAAAACAAAAGATAAAAGATAAGTTCCTAAGAACCTCGTTTTCCTGACGTGTCTTGAATTATGATATATATTGGATAACACGATTAGTCCTTTTCCGCAAAATATGCTAGCATTTAGACCATGATTTGGAAGACTTTTGCCATAGCCAATCCTATTGACAGCTCAACTGCGATCGCCAACCCATCTGCCAAGCGTGGCCATTATGGCAAAACCGCCAATCAGCACACAATACACCCATATCGGTCGGTGTCGTGATCTTTGGGGGAGGCCTGTATCTAGCAGTGAACTTGATTCGGCTTAAATTATCTATCCTATTTATCTTCCCTGAATATTCCGAAATCTTAACAGATAAATTTATGACAAATAATTGAACAGGAAAATGAATTGGTAAATTCAATATGGAAGTGTAGCAACTCAAATTTTAAATTTCGAAATAGGGATTGATTACGCAATATTTTGGGCGATGTTTACCTCAAATCTTTCACAACCCATATTGGAATTAAGGTTGAAGGTATAACCTACTTACGAGTTGGCAGTATTATTCTCAATCCTTTGTATTTCCAGTCTGAGGCCTCTCAAAGAGGGTTGAAAAGATTTCTTTGTAGAAGATTTGATGTGTTGACATCGACTAGTGAGTGTTAGTTGACAAGAAATTTATTTTACCGTCGGTTTTGAGGAGTCTAGAACAATTTTGTGAACAAAGGGCAATGGGATCAGCTGCTTGGCTTCCCACACTTTATTAGGCGATTTGAAGTTGGTGAGTACTGGCAGATTCCCCACAAAATTACGACAGTTGTGGAAATCTATGGGCAGGCCTTTGTTCAGCACAGGCGCAGGTTGGCGGATTGATGGTCACAGTTTAGTGTTATTAGCCACGGGAGGATAAAGCTGCCCATTCGTTTGATATCAACCCTTAGTCGCCTTTGACGACACCCATGAGTAGAGAGGGGTGGTATATTCTTTGCCGGGAACCACACAAAATGTTAGTATATTTACAATTTGACACCACGGTTGGTGCAGTGGCTCATACAGTAGGCTGCTACGCTCAGGGTTGCGGGTTCGTTTTCCGCACGGAACCAATGCCTGTATGATCTGTAGGTATAGATCTGTGTTCCGGGTCTGGGTGTATTGTGTGTGGAATTTGTGTCTGTAAACGTAACCACAACACAGGAGTAATCCTAGTGTGGGGCAACGTTATTAAAAAAACACAGGTCGTTGTCACATTATTATTTATAAAAAAAAAACTACTATTTTCCTCTAACAACGAATAAAGAAAATAAAAATTTAAATACTGGACTACTTATTACTAGCACCGTCGTCAAAACATGCAAATATCCTCCGTCGTCCCCAAAATGAAGTCGTTGGCAAACGCAGGCTCTAGTCCGTGTAATTTGTATTCCTGACCACACACTCCTGACAGGGCTACCACACGACCGATACATTCAAACTTTAATATGTAAGTTTTACAGTGAAGAAGCAAATCAGCACTGACCCAACTTTAGAGGTAATCCATCATATTAGCTCGTTTATTACAACAAAACATGGGCATTCCAAAACCGCCACAATTATACCGGGGAATTTAATATAGTTACCACGTCAACGACTTGGTGACCGCAGTAGATATCTTATTTTTCATACCAAACGACCCCCGGGAAGATGGCGGCGGGTACGTGGTCACGTGTCACCGTGTGCACAACACATCAACACATCACACAGCCAAGCTTCCGGCGTTCTTTTACAGTCCGGTCCGAGATGTACGCTCGATGGCGGCTTCTTCACAGTCGCCTCCCCTCCGCTAGATTAGTCATCCACTCCAATATATGTCTACAGGCGTGGCACCAATGGTTGCCTCCAGTGTTATTGTTCTAAAGTTCTGGACCCCGTTTAGTGCCGAAGATGTCCGCTCCGGTGGTTGGAGCAAGGTTTGGGGGGCTTTACAATCCTCCCCGACAAGTGTCTGGGGGCGGCCTTTTTAGAGTCACCCCTCCGAGATGTGCCTGAAGGCGTGGCACCAATGGGCGCATCTAGTGTGATCTTACGAGGATCTGGAATTCCTCTTCGGTGCCGAAGATGACCGTTCCAGTGGTTTTAGCCGATAAGAGTGGCAGACATACCCCTTCCCCCTTCCCCGTGGTGGAGGAAGTCCATAGTGAATTTCCACTGGGGACCCATAAAAAAGGAGGTAATTGGAAAGAACACCGTGGAGTTTCAGCCAGTAAGAGACCAGCATCACCACCACCACCACCACCATTAAGGTGGAGGAATTCCATATAGGATATCCCCACGACAAAAAAGGAAAAAAGGGTTGAAGTGATTGGCCCAGCAACAAAGAAAAGTGTCCCAAACAAAGAAAAACCTACTCAACAGTGGGCAAAATCAGGATGTGGTTATTGATGATGATGTAAGAAGTATAATATAATAAACACAGTTTCATTTTAAAAAGATCCCAAAAAGGTTTTTTTTCATTGATCCGGTGGATATACCTCATGTACTTCCTTCGCCCCGGGAAAGGACGAAGGGGCATACTGGACTCCTACCGGCTAAAACTACCAGAGTGGTCATCTTCGGTACCGAAGGGAGGCTCCAGGAACTCAAACAATCTCCATCTCCACCCATTGGTGCCACGCCTTAAGGCACATCTCGGAGGGGATGACTGTAAAGCGGGCATCCCCTCTAGCTGAGGGAAGGCGACTGTATAGAAGGCTCCTCCCCAGGCATCTTTCGGGGGGATTGTAAAAAATTCCATCAGTATGCGCTGTGCTGCGCACACAGCGGTACGTGACCATATGCACACCGCTGTAATCCCGGGGGTCACTCGGTTTGAGCACCCAGATTTCCCAATAAGCACGCTAAGAATATGAAAATAAGACCTACATTAAAATTTCGTTAAAAAACGTTTTATTTTTAACGGTTACCCACGTTCTAGTGTCTCCTGTGTCGTGGGTACAGTTTACAGACATAAATCTCACATGGTTAGTACCCAGACCCGAAACGAATGTTTGCAGATCATACAAATATTTGTTCCGTGCGAGGATAGAACCCGCGACACGTAGCGCGTAGAGCCAATTGCTTGGCCACTGCGCCAACCGTCATACCGACATAGTACATTGCGGTTCAGCATCATTTTTTAAATCTGGACAATACAAATGAATCTCCCCCATCTGGTAGCCCTATGCTGTTGAGATGGGTAAAGGGATACCCTTGTCATTTGGAGTCTCCCACACTCCTGCCTATATTTTTTGGGAACTAATGAGTTAGCGGCCAGAATATAATAAAGAAAGCTTGCTTTAAATTACCAAATGGTCTAGACACATTGATAAAGAGCCTTTTCGTAAATTGAACTTTTAGTTCTTTTTTTTGGTTCGTGGACAGAAGCGGAATTTATGTCTTTACAGCCTTAGTAGCTAAGGTTTTTGTTAAAGGTGAAGGTTTTGTGAAAATGTACAAATTTCTTCGTAAATCCTTTCTAAAACGGTTGGTGCAGTGGCTGATACAGTCGGCTGCTGCGCACCGGGTCGTGGGTTCGATTCCCGCACGGAACAAATATTTGTACGATCTGCAGGTAGTTGTTCCGGGTCTGGGTGTATTGTGTGTGGAATTTGTGTTTGTAAACGCACCCACGATACAGGAGAAATCCTAGTGTGGGGTAACGTTTAAAAAAAAAAAAAAAAAAAATTCGGCGTGGATATATATTTTATAGCTCAGGATATTGTGAACAATAAAATGATGAATACTTACACGGTTTTCAATTTTTTTTATTTATTTAATCTTAATGTACAATAGTGTGCAAAAGTGGTCTTAATGCCATAGGCTTTTCCTATCAGACGACCTTGCATAAATTTTTTTTTTCAGCATTTCAGCCGAATGAAGTCCACTGCTGGACACAGGCCTCCCCCAAAGATATCCACAACGACCGATATGGATGTGTTGTGGGCTCATTGGGGGGTTTTGCCATAATCGCCACGCTTGGCAGACGGGTTGGCGATCGCAGTTGAGTTGTTAATGTACTCGAAGGACGCTGCTGCCCATCCTCCGGCTAATCCCTTAGTCGACTTTTACGACACCCATGGGAGGAGATGGGGTGGTGGCATTCTGAGCCGGCACCACACGGCGACGACCTTTGCGTGATGCAGATACAACAAGGTAGATGCACCAACAAATTAAGGGTGAGAGACATAGATGCTATGACATTTATTTACTCATACTCAAATCGGCCATTTATAGTCCACTGCTGAAACAAAGGCCTCCCCCATAGATTTTCATAACTGTGTCTTCATTTTGGGGGGGTATTTGCCAATACTCACCACACTTGGCAGGCGGGTTGGTGAAGTATGTATGGCTACCGTTTCACAGAAGGGACGCTGCTGCCCATCTCTCTGGTTTAGATTCCCTTAGTCGCCTTTTACGACATCCACGGGAGGAGATGGAGTGATGCTATATTCTTAATCCAGACACCACACGGAATAACATACATCACATTTATTTACGCAGAATATAAGTTTCATATATATATATAAATATGGCTACTATAATATTACTCTCAGCCGTGTGATGCCGGCTATGAATAACACCAACCCATTTCATCCGTGGGTGTCGTAAAAATCGACTAAGGGATTAGACGGAGGATGGGCAGCAGCGTTCTTCGAGTACATTAACGACTGGTGGTACGGTTGGTGCGGCAGCTGATACAGTCGGCAAAAATGTAGACATTTGTGTATTAAAATATTAATATCTTCTGAAGTTTACGCGAACAGCATCCTTTGAATCGAAATAGCTTACAGAAATATATCGCGTTTATTTTATTCTTTGGCCGTGAGGTGCTGGCTACGAATAGCACCAACCCATCTCATCCCGTGGGTGTCGTAAAAGTCGACTAAGGGATTAGATGGAGGATGGGCTGCAGCGTCCTTCGAGTACATTAACAACTCAACTGTGATCGCCAACCCGCCTGCCAAGCGTGGCAATTATGGCAAAACCCCCCAATGAGCACACAACACACCGATATCGGTCATTGTGGTGATCTTTGAGGGAGGCCTGTGTCCAGCAGTGGACTTTGTTCGGCCGAAATGATGATTTTATTCATTCTATACACCTACGTACAACATCTATACGTTGACGGCACGGTTGGTGCAGTGGCTGATACAGTCGGCTGCTGCGCACCGGGTCGTGGGTTCGATTACCGCACGGAACAAATTTTGCCCGCTAACGTTAACGCTACTAGGATTTTAATTTTGAGAAAAGGCGTTACCGCACTTCCCGCAACAAAGAGTACGAAAAACTGTAATACATTTATTATCGCTTACATTCTACAATACAACAAACGAAAGTAAAACAACTCGTATATTGAATATTCAAATTCCATTCCCGAGATTTAAGCAAGACAAAGTAATTTAATATCAACTTAATAAACTCTGAACATAGGTAAGTGATATTTAAAATTTAAAGCAGTTGCCACTGAAGAAGTCGAATAATATTAACTGACATTATAGAGAGCTGCAAAAACTTCATTCTTATTCAGGGGTTGGAGAAGAATTTTCCGCGGTAGTGTGCCGAGTAGGATGGGGTACAATAAAAGATATGCTACATAAGTAATTCATTTTTAATTATAATATACTGGTAGTAGGTTTCTTATTGCAAGAGTCTGGCTAGGTAGATACCACCGCAATCTTCCCCGAAAATCGTCCTTTACAATCTATACAATCCTCCCAAAGAAAAGCCTGGGGGGCGGCCTTTTTACGGTCGCGTACCCTCCGCTAGAGGGGGTGGCCGCTTTACAGTCATCCTCTCCGAGATGTGTCTATAGGCGTGGCACTAATGATCGGCTCTAATGTGATCTTCTGAGGACCTGGAGTCCCCCTTCGGTGCCGAAGATGACCGCTCCAGTGGTTTAAGTCGGCGTGCCCCTTTGCCTTTCGCTAGGCTAGGAAGTTCATGATGAATTTCCACTGGGGATTAAAAAAAAACCTACTACAGCTTTGTCAGATGTTTTGTCGCTAAACAGTAGTGTTTATACTTTACATTACTGTGCTCCGGTATGAAGCGCACTGTAGCTAGTGAAAATACGGGGCATAAGAGACTAACTAATGTCTCCAAATGAGAAGTGCAGTCTGGTCCCACGTAAGAGTAGTCCTGGGTAGCAGCACAATTGTTATGGACAGGCATGAAGCTTACCACCAGGTGAATGATTTGCTGGAAAAATCACCATGTTGGATACAAAACACTGAATCTTTGAATCTGAGTTGACTGGGCAGCTGGAAGACTTGCAAACGTTTTTTCGTCAGCAGTACCGCAGTGTTTCAAGAAAGTCTTACAGAAATTTAAGTTACAAGACCATACCTCTGTGCTATATGGATTCACCATATTGCACAGAGATGTGGTCACTCACTAAAGGCCTCATAAGAAAGCTCGAAGTCAATCAACGAGCTATCGATAGATCTTTTTTGGAGATATCTTTATGCGATCGAATCAGCAATGAAGAGATCCGTAGAAGGACTAAAATTGCTAACATAGCTTAATTTGTAAGCTGAAGTGGCAATGGATGGAGCACATAGCTTGTAGAACTGATAGTCATTGGGGCAGAAAGATTCTCGAGTAGAGATCAAGCTTCGGAAAACCGTACCGTGGGACGACGAGATGGACGAGACGACCTGGTGAATATAGCTGGGAGTCGTTGGATGTGGGCAGTATGTGACCGGTCGTTGTGGAAATCTATGGAGGCCATAGTGTAGCTGTGGACATCCTTCGGCTATGATGATGATCATGATATTGATGGGAATGTGAAGTAAATCCACCCGAACTGAAAGGATCTTAAAGGTATTAAATCTATACAAATAAATAAAATTGAAGTGTCTGTTTGTAATGTCAAAATAACAGCTTTTTACTAAATGCATATGAAAGTATGTACGTTACATCTAACAAAAACACTATTTTAAAATTGTTGTCTGTCTGTTTGTTCCGGGCAATCTCCGAAACGGCTGGACCGATTTTGACGGGACCTTCACTTGCAGATAGCTAATGTTATAAGGAATAACGTAGCCTACTTTTATTTTAGAAAAATAATTAGGGTTCCGCGTAAAAACATAAAACCCTTGAAATCCAATATATATATTCTATGTCAAGTGTCTATGTCGAAGTACTCTAAATTTCTTTTAAATTAAACGCGGGTGAAACCGCGGGTCCCAGCTAGTACTATAATAAAACACTTTTAAACGGATTCTATCGCGTATATTTTAGATTTTTGTTTTTCCTGAAGTTTCGAATGCTTTGCAGCATTCGTGGTCGCAGGATGACAAAATCTAAAATATACGCGATAGAATCCGTGTAAAAGTGTTTTATTATAATGTGTAATACTCGCGAAAACCTAAGACGGTATTAAATACGTTTAGATTTAATGTTGGCACTATTGTATTTTTTTTTGTTTACTACAGGAGAAAACAAAATCTAAAAATACGCATTTAATCCGTTTAAACGTTTATATTATAATGAATAATCATCACAAAAACATTAGACATTACTATGTTGATTACAAGATACGAAACATTTTACTTATATAAATATTTTTTACTTGTTTCTAACTTAAGTCGAATTGCAGTCTGCAAAATCAGCAGCTGTGTTAGCTTCAATAAAAATAACGAGACATTTAAAGCTACATAAAGCTTTATTTTACAACAAAATAAAACATAGTATTATCATTATTTGAACTTTACAATATGCATGAAGTGATAAAACATCGCTTATTCACAGCTATCGCGTCGCTCAACATTGAAACTGACTTTAAAATAGCGGCATACATATTAATTTAACTGCCTTTTAAATGATTTACTGAGCTACATTTTCGCTTAAATTAAGGGTTTCGTACGAAAATGTTTGGAACTCAACGTAATCGTTCATACCTATTGTAAAATTAAGCCAACATAATCTAAATCATTTTTATTGCGTAGACCGACTCAATTTCACGTACAATAAACTTTTGATATAGCGTGGTACCCAAGTAACTTTTAATAAGTATTGCGTTCAGAGCTGAATATTGTTTGGTAGTTCTCGTAAAAATATATTGCTTTAGGATACCTGGTTATAATAAAATGGTATAATATTATGTCGTTTATGACGTTAAGGACTGGTTTGTATGGGATTATGGTGATGAAGGCTTTATTTCAGGGGCTAAAAGGTACTGATATTGTAAATTACATTGGAATTGCTATTTGAAGGTAAGGAATTGTAATAATCTTTGTAGGTCATTTCGAAGTCAAAGCTTTTTTATTTCAATTAAACTAATTACTGGCACCAAAATGTCAGAACTTAATTGGATGATCCTTTGGAAAATAGCAGACAAAAACTTCATGGAAACTCTTTTAAAATGATTGAGATTACAATGTTGATCGATACAAATGATGGTAAAACATATAACGGGAAAAATCTAAGTATTATTTCTTTTTTTTACCTTTGCCCCACACTAGGGTTTCTGCTGTGTCGTGGATACGTTTACAGATATAATTTTCACACACGATACACCCAGACCCGGAACAACAACCTGCAGATCATACAAATATTTGTTCCATGCGGGAATCGAACCTGCGACCCGGAGCGCAGTAGTCGACTGTATTAGCCACTGCACCAACCGTGCCGTCAAATAAATGATGCCGCTCATTATAGTGATCATTTCGTGGACGTTTACGCTGATGTGTGTTTAAATAAAACTGACTTAAGTATTATCTCAACAGGATGGACAGCAAGCTGCCTCACGTACGTATGATCATGTAAACCACTGGTACTCACTTGGATTTCTCCTGTGTTGTGGGTACCGTTAACTTCTCCTGTGTCGTGGGTTAACTGAGATAAATCTCACACGCACAAACACCCAGACCCGAAACAGCTATCTAATCATATAAATATTAGTTCCGTGTGGAGATCGAACCCGCGATCAGTTCCGTAGAAGGCCGATTGTTTAGTCTTCCGTGCCGTCAATTACCGTTATAACCGTTCATTACAGAGATCAATTATGCCGCGTGGTGCCGGCTTAGAATACCACCACCCCATCTCCTCCCGTGGGTGTCGTAAAAGGCGACTAAGGGATTAGCCGGAGAATGGGCAGCAGCGTCCTTCGAGTACATTAACAACTCAACTGCGATCGCCAACCCGTCTGGTAAGCGTGGCAATTATGGCAAAACCCCGCAATGAACCCACAAAACATCCATATCGGTCGTTGTAGTATCTTTCGGGGAGGCTTGTGTCCAGCAGTGGACTTCATTTGGCCGGAATGATGATGATAGAGATCAATTAGTATTCCCATTTCGAAGTTTCTAGACTGATATCATAATCCCCCGGGAAGACTTTGGTGCGCACGTGGTCAAGTGCCGCCGTGTGCGCAGCACAGCGCACAGAAAGGCTTGAGGGGATCCTTTACAATCCTCCTCGAGACGTTGCTGGGGGGCGGCCTTTTTACAGCCGCCTTCCCTCCGCTAGAGAGAGTGACCGCTTAGGCGTGGCACCAATGGGCGGCTCTAGTGTGATCTTACCAGGACCTGGAGAGCTCCTTCGGAGCCGAGGATAACCACTTCAGTGGTTTTAGCCGGTAGGAGTCCTCCCTCCTCCCTTCGCCGCCGAAGAAAGTTCATAAATAATTTCCACTGTAGACGAAAAAAAAGTACCAGTACGTCAATTTATAAAGGTACACCGTTGTACTGCTGATACGCGTTCTAAGTTGACGGCACGGTTGGTGCAGTGACTGATACAGTCGGCTGCTGCGCACCGGGTCGTAGGTTCGATTCCCGCACGGAACAAATATTTGTACGATCTCCAGGTAATTCTTCCGGGTCTGGGTGTATTGTGTGGAATTTGTGTTTGTAAAACGCACCCACGACACAGGAGAAATAGTAGTGTTGGTCTACGTTTAAAAAAATGAAGCATTTATCGCTCAAATATCTTATTTGACACACTGTACTTAAATCCTTACAAGACACTAGGCATAAATACCCTGACATAATGTATGCAAAATGTACTAAAACGTCGCCGAATATATTCAGTGTTCTGTTATATTTATGTTCCTGTTCTGCGAAGTGCTAGAGCTTGGATTAACTGGATAAGTTCCTACAGCTTTTAGTTCTGGTACCTATAAATATACGGTGAAACTATGTTTCGCCTATTGCAATGATGTTATACAGGTTGTCCAGTAAATAGCACGACATACTGCAGGGAGTGAGAGCTTGGGTCAATACCTACCTAAAAAACACAATATATGTTCAGCAAAATCTTACGGATTTACAGTAGTACAAATTTTTCCGAAATATCGAAAAATCTCTACCTTGCCACAGATTTTTAAGCATCTCGTAATGAAAAATTCCTTGTCTAGTTTGTTTTTACCTCAAATTATTTGTGAATAGTTACTTTACTCATTGATAAGTCTTTATTCTATAAAAAACTAAACATTTTTCAAGAAATACAATTTTAATTTTCACAGTACAATCTTCTTATCTAAAATTTTGTACTACTGTAAATCCGTATGATTTTGCTGAACATATATTGTGTTTTTTTGGTAGGTATTGACCCAAGCTCTCACCCCCTGCAGTATTTCGTGCTATTTACTGGACATCCTGTATATTAAAAGAGGTATATATGTTACATACGCGCCAAAAGTAAGAACCAGAACTCTCCCAATTGTAGCACTTTGCAATCAGTTCGCCCAAACCAGAACAACGAGCACACGCTGTCATAATCTCTATTTTTTTTTACTAATTAATTGATAACAATGCCATCGTACGTAGATAGAAAATGCACAAACTATCAAGCAAACATGAATAAAGAACTAGGGATCTCATACCACACGTGAGTAACAAATAAAATAAAATATTAGAATTACTTAGAGAATAATATTCTCGAAGAAAACCCAGGTCAAGCAAAGAAAAAAGAGATAACACATATATTCTATCACAGGTGCGACAAAAACATCGAGTCGTGTACTCATTGTTGTTGTAATTTTAGGTAGCTATCTCTTTTACTCTCGTAGTTTTTGTATCTTCTTTCTAACAGCATAGCGTAGATGTGCAGTTTTGTAGGTTTATACAGCGAGACTGAATTTTGCGCACCATTTAATATGGACGTAACATATCTATGATATATCTATTAAGGGCCGTCACCTATGCCTGTTCTTTCCATCCGTTCGAAAGCGGCTGGCAAGTGGATGGTTGGAAGTCGATCATTGCGTGGATCAATTTCTCACCGGTCATGGTAACTTCAAGAGTAAATTATTTAGCTTCAAGCTTGCTGTCTCACCATTCTGCAAATGTTCAACACCGGACTGTGAATATAAACAGTCTGCACATCATATTCTGTGGGAGTGCGTTCTTTGGCAAGATGAACGCAATGTTATGTTTGACAGCTTGCAAGTTACATCCGGAGTTGTTTACTATGTAGACCTTGTTGTAACTAGGACGAATTTCCGTGCGTTCAGACGTTTTTGCCATACTAACTATTGGAATCAGTCACAATAGCTCACAACATAGGACCCGTAATTAAATATTTATAAACATTTTTGTACCCGTGTGGTGCTTGGCAACTAGGCTTATCCTAGTTGTACACTCCCAATTATTGTGCCTGTGGCCAAGTGTATTCTCTGTCTCCTGCTTGCTATGGAGGGAAGTGGAACGTATAATCTTACCTACTCCTCCTTTTTCTTTTCTGATTAATTTCGTTGCGGGTTCCAAGACAGTTATTCATTTCTCTGGGACACACCGACCTTCATTGGTCGGTGTTCTTTTCGGTGGTCGCCATTGTAGATCCTGGCTTACAGGAGTTGCAGTGGTTGGGAATGTGCGGCGGGCGTGTCCCGAATAAAAAAAAATATCATTGGCCAATGGTATGAAATGTTTAGGCATGTGTACGGTTTACTCACAAGATTATTTCGGGCATACCTCACTAATATAGCTCACGATCTCGCCGAGGGAAGAGCTCATTCGAGTCTGGAATTAGTGGGGTATTCTTGAAGTATGCGCTGATGCAAACTCCATACATATCACGTAATATACTGTTATTTAGGGTTCCAAATCCCATAAAGGACAAACTGAACTCTTGGATCACTATGTCCGTGTGGTGTCCGTCCACTCCATCTCCTGTGAATATCGTAAAAGATGACCAAGGGACTCTTAGCCAAAGCAAGCCGCAGCGTCCCTTCCATGGAATATCCTTCTGACACATTTATGGAAATGTATGTTCCCTTGTTAAGCAATATATGTCCTTTGGCTGATATGATGAAGTGTTTTGGCACAACTAAAGGAATAAATACGATGTGACATCCGAATTTCAAACCCTATGTGGATTTATTAAGTACGTGACAATATTTTTTTCTGGAATATCACACCGTTTCATCTGCAAATAAAAGTTTGAGCACGTATACTTGAGATCATGATTTGCTATTATGGTGCGGAACCCTCTTAGGGCATGCGCCGTACTCACAGGTGACCTTCTTTAATATGATGCTCCTCTACTGTAATATCTCATGTATTGTTTGAACAGAACACAGGACTCGAAAAAACTAGCTGATATAATAATACAGATTCCCACAAAAATAGTGAACTTGAAATCTCTTTAAATTGGGAAAGATTTTCTAATATATGGTCAACTTTCGCTAGTCGCTAGTTTCTCCATGGAAATCGCTTGAAAATTGAGTAATTTTTTTTGCCAGACCGAAGCCTTTGTACTAAATGTTTTTTTTCTTATTGAACACATGTTTTCTAGCTACGTAAAAGTATTACCATATGAGAAGCCCACTCTCCTTAAACATATTGAAAAAAAAATGATAGGTCTGATAGTAGTTTTATGATGTATTTCTTCCTCCCATGGGTGTCGTAAAAGTCGACTAAGGGATTAGCCGGAGGATGGGCAGCAGCGTCCTTCGAGTACATTAACTACTCAACTGCGATTGCCAACCCGCCTGCCAAGCGTGGCGATTATGGCAAAACCCCCCAATGAGCTCACAACACATCCATATCGGTGGTTGTGGTGATCTTTGGAGGAGGCCTGTGTCCAGCAGTGGACTTCATTCGGCCGCAATGATGATGCGAAACGATTGAAAAAAAATGAAAAATGACTTCTGAACCGTAAAAAATTGCACCGACATTCTCAGACTTAAAAGGTTTTGAAATGGCCTTGCCCACGCCCCTATTTGATGTGATCCATACAACCTCTACAAACACATCTTGGAATCTGGCAACTAAAGTCGTGACTATTCATAAGTGCTAATAATAGTTTAAACGAATACAAATCTTTTTATCTTATCTTTTGTCTATTTAAACATTGTGAATGTTTGTAAAAAAAAGAGTTTTAATGGCCAATTTTATTGTTTTAGCCGGTAAGAGTCCAGCAAAGAGGAAGTATATAACGTACTTCCACCAAGTGAAAAAGAAGGTAATGGAAGCAATATATACTCGCACTGTAAGCTGTTGTTAGTATGTTCATAATGTACTCGTAAGTTACAGAAAGTTGTAAAGCTTTTAGGTTAATCTGTTGTGGGCGATAACATAGAACCTTGTACTAATACATAATAGATTTCTGTCTGTAGTTTGGGTTCCACTTAACCAGAAAGTTATTAGAATTGAAATTCTTAGTCATAGTTCAAAGTTTGCACTTAGCACGAATCTACATTACATTAATATCACATTTCAATCATCAAAACACAGAGAAGAGTGTACTACCGTAGATACATGTCTGACATTTTTAGGTGGAGTTCCTGCTGGAGCATCAATGGTGATCTTTGGAGAGGCCTGTGTCCAGCAGTGGACTTCATTTGGCCGAAATTATGATAATGTATTGATCGCATTCATAGGCCTGCATTTACATCACTTTTAATTTGCAATTTTATTGCAATAAATTATGATTATTTTCACACATTTTAAAAGAGTATCCATGGGTTGTCAGCTCCCATCGATAGAACCAACTACTCGCAACTCTTTTAATTCTGAATTTTCATAAGAATTTCATAATTCATTGATTTTCTTTGAATTTTAGGGCATTTTAGATCAATATCTGGCTTGCGTGTTATCTACAAGATCTACTAAGAAGGTGACTTTCGAAACTAATTTATCAATAAAAAAGAAAATTAATGTATAATGATGGAATATAATCAGCTGTTAAAATTGACGTCAGGCCCTAAATGTGCATAATATGTTAAACTTAACTCGAAACCTGTTTTTTTGTGTGTCAGCTTAAAAAGAAAATGTTTGACCTCCCAGTAGGTGAGATGAAACACATTATAGGTAGTACACAGTGGTGAATGGGTTATTAATTGCCTCAGTGTAAGCTAGAAACATAATTATAAAAGAAAATCATACACAAATGCAATCAAGGTATACAATAAACTTATCTAACTTCTCAATTCCAATATCTAAGCTCCAATCATGTCAGAAACCTTCGCTCCTCAAACAATCGTCTCTTACAATGCCCGACGCACCGCTCTGACTTTATTCACTCTTCCTTCTTCGTACAGTCTATTCTTCTGTGGAATGCGCTCTCTGGATATCAGGATGGCTACCAGTCGCTACTATTTTAAAATAAAAGTGCGTGAGCACCTTATCCATACATTGACAGAATCCTCTCAGCGGTGATGTTGCAATAGTGTTGTCAATGCACCTTCAATATCTTCATTCTGCATCACCCTAAGGTAGACTGGTAGAAAATGCCTATGGCATTAAGTCCGCCTCTGTACGTGTTTGTGCATAAAGAATAAATAAATAAAGAAACTACCCACCCGCATTAAATATTTACCTTCGACGTTTAAAAGAACTCTAACCAAATGGCTATTAGGTAAATGATGCCTTAGCCATAATATGGCAGATCAATAAATTGTAAATAATGTTGAAATACTAATTACGTCCACTGCTGGACAGAAACCTCCCCAAAAGATTGCCGCAACGACCGGTATGGGCTTGTGCTGTGTACTCATTGGGGGGGTATGCTATAATCGCCACGTTTGGCACACGGGTTGGCGATCGCAGTTAGATTATAAATGTACTTGAAGGACGCTGCTGCCCATTTTCCAGCTAATTCCATAGTCACCTTTTACGACACCCACGGTATGTGACGGGGTGGTGGTATTTTTAGCCGGCACCACACGGTAATATGTACAAGATGTTTCTTGCAATAACTTTAATATTACCGTAAACGATTCGGTGAATAACAAAAAACTCATTTATTATTTAAATGGACCTAATTTAGGTTGTTAGGTAGTTTTGTACGAGGTACCGTTAAATGTCAACACAAAAAGGTTAAAGGGACAAAGGGCAAAAAATCTAGGTAGTTTAAAAATCCAAAATGATTCTCAGAATTTTACCCTTTACTTTATTATAGAAAATAATTCAGCTTAGAGAATCAATTTAGTAATTTGTCATTCATATTTTATATATGCTTAAATCAATTTATTTGAAGACATTCTATTGTTTTTTTCCGTGTCGTTCCCGGTCAAGAATCATCATCAGTTCTGCCAAATAAATCAGTTTCTGGACACAACCACCCTAAATATCGCCACAGCGCCGGATCTGGGTTTGTGTTGTGGGCTCATTGGTGGGGCTATTGCCATCATCACCACGCTTGGCAGATGGGTTGGTGATCCCCTATGACCACTCATTGTAGTGATCATAAGTGATACAATACTGACGACTGAATTCTGACGGCACGGTTGGTGCAGTGGCTGATACAGTCGGCTGCTGCACTCCGGGTCGTGGGTTCGATTCCCGCACGGAACAAATATTTGTATGATCTGCAGGTAGTTGTTCCGGGTCTGGGTGTATTGTATGTGGAATTCATGTCTGTAAACGCACCCACGGTACAGGAGAAATTCTGGTGTAGGGCAAAGTTTAAAAAAAAAACGTCGAAAAGTGGTGAGGGTGCCTTAGATTCCGATTTGTGACCAAGTGCATCGTCGAGGCCATCCTACCACTCTTCGGAGCCTGGCTATAACTGCTGTAAAAGTGACCAGGATACCGTGCAGCACACGCTCGAGGCGTGCCCTGAATGAGCTTCCTAGCAACGAGTCCCAGTCGATCAGGATCGAGCAAGATCTCTCGCTGTCAGCAGTAGTGTCGGCTATGTTGGCAAAACGCAAAAATTGAAGTGCAGTGGTCTCTTATGAGAGCGTCATGCTCCAGAGACCTCAGAGCGAAATAGGGAGTCGAAGCCGGAACGCACGTGGTCATGTGCCGTCATGTGAGCAGCACGATGCACAGCGAGGCTCCAGGGGGATTCCTCTACAATTCCCCTCGAGTGCCTGGGGGTGGCCTTTTTATCGTAGCATCCCCATCCCTACATGGGTTGACCGCTTTATGCCATCCCCTCCGAGATGTGCCCTAAAAGCATGGCACTAATAGGCGGCTCTAGTGTTACCTTGAAGACCTGAAGCCCCATTCGGTACTGAAGATGACCGCTGCGGTGATTTTAACCCGGGTAAGCGCTACCGTCCTTCTTCGGGGCGGGGTAGTACATGATGTGTTTCAACCGGGTCAAAAAATGGTACAAACTCGTCACTTTATTCTTGGAGCAAGTATGTCAAAACACAGCACCAGCACTAAAGTAACCTATAATCCTCAAACACATACATCAAATGCATAGATTGATGGCACGGTTGGTGCAGTGGCTGATACAGTCGGCTGCTGCACACCGGGTCGTGGGTTCGATTCCCGCACGGAACAAATATTTGTACGATCTGCAGGTAGTTGTTCCGGGTTTGGGTGTATCGCACCCGCGACACAGGAGAAATCCTAGAGAAAAAAGAAAATAGACAACAAAAATCAATCCTTCGTTTGTATTTCCTCTATCTCAATTCAACCCACCCGCTGTTTCATAACGGCCATTTATACGTCCACTGCTGAACAAAGGCCTCCCCCATAGATTTTCACAACTGTGTCATCATTTTGGGGGGTATTTGCCAATACTCACCACGCTTGGCAGGCGGGTTGGTGAGCGCAGTATTGCTACCGTTTCACAGAAGGGACGCTGCTGCCCATCCCTCTGGTTTAGATTCCCTTAGTCGCCTTTTACGACATCCACGGGAGGAGATGGAGTGGTGCTCCACACGGAATCCGGACACCACACGGAATACCACAAAACAAACCTAACCCGCTGTTTATCCAACCTTATTATTTACACTCTTCCCAAACATTTCGTTTAAAATACAAACAAAATAGATTCCCTAACATGGTCCATATAACCGTTTATTATTCTCATTCATACATAATTTATATGTAATTATTCCGTACGATGTTATTTTATCGCAAAGGAAACACTACTGGAAGACTTCGTGTTTGCCGAGTCTATTTATGTATGAATAATTAATTAATGTTTGGAAAATAAATACTTGAGATCGGCTTTTTAGTACGTCCATACCAGTTTATGATCTGTCTATGAGATACAAGGTGACAGCTGAACAAATTTCTTGTCGAGTGTGAAATGGAATGATTGATACAAGTCTCAAGTAAACTCACTCACACTCACTCGATAGGTTTGCAAACTGGAATTGCTTTACTACTACTTATGTTTACTCTTTATCGGGGACCAGTGGAAATTACGTGCGGTTCCCGGCAATAAATATAATTGAACAATTTTATTTGCAAGAAACAGTTTTGACAAAGATTTTGTACGGTTGGACACAGGAAAAACACTAGTGTGGGGCAACGTTTAAAAAAAAAAGGTTTTTGGCCGGTACAACATGTTTCGCGGTATTATCGGCATACAAAATGATATCAATTAGGTATTATATAGTCAGCAACAAAATGAGTAGAAGATTTTAGTTTTTAAATATGGCCTTTATATGATAGTTTTTGTATTTGAAAATCGAATTGATGCACAATAAAATCTTAAACCATCCTCCAAAATCCAAATTCAGTTCGTAGGATATAAAGTGATTCATAGTAAAAGCTTAATTTTTACTGTGAATCAGTTAGTTTTCGAGTAAATGCCATATTTGAAAACTATACTACCACTAGTCACTAAGAAAAAAAAGGTACCATTTAAGTATGTAATTTTTCTACAACCCAACCAGTTTTAATGTGAGAATATCAAGTTTTCAATGTGTAAGACTTAACGGCGCAGAGTGTACGGTAGTGCCTACACAGAAATGTAACGAAGTCATTTGTGAGAAAAAGGTCAGTTATCTAGTTTTGCCTCTACGCTCACGATATAATCTATGTAATTGTCCTAGCACTTAAACTTCAGCTGAAAATCAGCGCTACAGATATTTGTAGCATTTGCTTAGCTGTGACCTTTTAAACACACAATTTATGTGCAAGACTAGAATTCATGTATCTTTTTTTCTTATCAACGTGCCTGGCAAGTGTGTATGTTTCGACTAGAGAATAAATCTGTTAGTGTACATTAAAATAGTTAAGGTGTCGCCCTTATATATTATAGTTATTAACTGTGAATACCGAGAGTATTGCTTGCGCGTTGTCTAGTAAATATATTTTTTTCTTCATTTTTTTACATGAGACAGATATATAACGTAAGTTTTACAGAAATAATGTATCTAACCTTTGGAGGGAATAATAGAACCGAATGTAAGTAAATATGTTCGTGTCCCATTTATTTATATCCATCATTTCTGTAAATTACACGTGTAAGAGGCAGTTCCATGTGGTTTCCGGTAAGGCCTAGACTACTCCTCTCTACCTTTGGGTGTCGTAAATTGCATTCAAATGTTGATGCAAAGAGGATGGGCAGCAGCATCCGTCCGTATGCTAATATAAAAGATCGCCGAGGTTATACAACGCTAGGCGCGGTCAATTAACGGATGGGTGACTGCATGTGGTGCTTGAACTGAGTGACTACGCGCTGCGGAGGGCACGTAAAAGTGTCAGTCCTAGTTGTCGTCTTTAGACGGCAGTCATTAGCCAAATTGGCGGCCTTTGGACAGCTTGAACAACTCTGACACAAGGTTTGGCCACTAACCACACAAAAAGAATAGAAAAAAGAACACATTAAGATAAAAAAGAAAAAAATATTTGTCATAGATATATCACACACGTGTTCCAAAACAGTACAAATAGGTTCATCACAAAAAAAGCTTGTAGAAATAAAAAGTGATAATACTGGATTAGATATGAACAATCATATGTGTCTCACGTTGTGCCATATAGGCGTCCAGCTCAGCATTATGCCAGGCAGAGATGCCTAGCGCTGATTTTCAGCTGGAAGCTGACATACGGATATCAGTTAGCACACAAAACCTTGTGTCGTACTCGTTCTTGATTAATAAATAAACTCAATAGATAAATAACATACGTGATCAAAAACATTTTTTTTTTAAAATAAATAATAATGTTAATGCATTTAGTGCATTTATACTCTCGTCAACATAAATTAATTTTAAGTAAGTGGGTAAGTATTTAATACATTTTTTGCTAGTTAACAGTCTATTTATATTACGAGGCAGTTTCATATTTTATTCCTGTCTCAAAAGGTCCCAGGAGGCATAATGCATTGGAGGCACATATCTATCACCAATCCGCCTAACAATCGTGGTGAATATAGCATTATCCCCTATGCTCATTGTAGTGATCATCAGGAGGCCTATGATAAGTAATGGACGTATTAAAGCTGATGTGCGAGATGTTCTTCAGTCATAGTCTAAAAAGGCTCTCACAGCAGGGAAGCACAATATCATCATCATCATCATCATATCAGCCACAGGACGTCCACTGCTGAAAAAAAGCCGCCCACATCTAACAACTCCCAGCGACCTTTACCAGGTCGTTTGCCCACCTCGTTGGAGGTCGTCCCACGCTGCGTTTTCCGGTGCGCGGTATCCATTCGAGAACCTTTGTGCCCCAACGGCCATCAGTTCTACGAGCAATGTGCCCGGCCCATTGCCACTTCAGTTTACTAATCCTTTCAGCTATGTCGACAACTTTAGTTCTTCTACGGATCTCCTCATTTCTGATTCGATCTCGTAGATCGTACCAAGCATAGCTCTCTCCATAGCTCGCTGAGTGACCTTGAGCTTTCTTATGAGGCCCATTGTGAGTGACCACGTCTTTGTTCCATATGTCATCACTGGTAACAAACACTGGTTAAAGACTTTCGTCTTGAGGCTTCGTGTTGACGAAAAGAAGTTGCGAAGAAAAATATATAGTCATCTAAAAATAATATATATTGCTATCTAAGCATTCTATAAATAACTTCCACATGTAAGAAGCAAAAATAAATACCAATGTAGTATATACCAATACAGCTTCCTGCCTGTATAACATTTATCTTCATTCAACCGCAATATGAAAATCCTGAGCGCTACCTAGCAAGAATAACAGTAGCTAATAAAAATATATGACTGATCTGCATACGCCTGTATAGAAAGCCAATCAATATCAAAGGCTCAAGACGAGTAAATGCCAAACCCGAGGAATTTCTTCAGCCCAAAGTCCCAAAAAAATAAAATTATACAAACTGCACAAATGTTTCAGAGTCAACCCTAAGATAAATGGTGTAATCTTCTTTATCGCAACGAAAAAGACTGAACGATAACAAAGAAAAAAAAGATTTTAAAAGACCATAATTCACTGACTCCGCCCAGAAACCCTTTTTCGGGTGGGTGGGGTATAACGGTATAGATGCGGTATTTCCATTGTGTTTACATCAGTTCCGAGGAAATTGGGATAAGAATCGGTTGGGTACTCAACGTTGGGCGGTTTGAAATATAAAATATTGCTGCACTGTTGGCGCAAGCGGAGAAACTTGTAGATTTTATTAATGGCGATGTTAATTATGTAAATTAGTACGCTAAAGCTTTATTTTTATTGATTGATGTTCTTTATTTCATACGCCCAAATGCTCGGCTTAACGACTACCGTGTAGTAACAGCAACCGCATCGATGACTTTACGAATACGCTTTCCGAAGCACGGAGCCGCTAAATTCAAATACGGTCACTCGTCCACATACTGACCGCGCCAAATATTGCTTAACCTCGAGCGGCGTTTACCAATCAGTGAATGCATATGATGATCAAAAAAATGTTGATCTACTGTCTGAAGTGAAATGATCCAATAGAGATGAAAAAGAGTAGTTTAAGTTGCAAGCCTCACACTGCTCATTAATTTAAAGGAGGTCACCATGGCATGGATTTCCACAATTATCTCGTCACTTTGGATGCATTTTACCAGTGCTCACCACGCTTGATAGGCGGGTTGGTAAGCGCATTTTGGCTACTGTTCCACAAGAACGTGGCTTCCAATCCGGTTTAGAGTTACTTAGTCGCCCTTTACGACATCCAGGACAGGAGAAGGAGTGGTACAATATTCTTAATCCCTACACCACACAGAATGTAGAGCCCCATGCTGTAGTCTGATTCATTTAAAAGCAGACAAATTATTATTATTGACAATTTATCGATTGCCGATCAACAGAAATGCGATCAACTGTCTCAAGTGAACTGATTCCATTGCCGGCGAAAAACAGCGGTATAGTTGCAAGCTCTATAGTGACTTTTCACTTGAAAGCTATAAACAAAACCACAAAATATACAAGAACGCCTTCTTGTTCTTCCTGCCCTGGACGCAAGTAACTTGGGGTCGGCGCAATATTAAATATTGCATATATTTTGACAAAAGGGTTTTACAATCGGCCACTTGCCTGACACCAACCCTCTTTGCATATACTAGTGCTGGTAGTTTACCCGCCACCTATGGGTAACTTAAAGTGATTAATGGCACGCACCTGGTTCCAAACTCCCTTAGTCGCCTTCTACGACACCCACGGGATGACATGGGGTAGCCCTATTCGTGGACGGATATAAAATACAAGACAATAAAAACATACAAGAACTAAACAAAAAAAGTACAATATGATTAAACACGATACTTAAAAACTAATTCAGCTCAACATCCGTTCAGAATAAAGTTTGTAGCTGTGAAAACTATACTTCCTTTATCCACCCATTATTTCCTATCCGTTATGCCTTTGTTTACTCATGCTTTGCGAAAATAGGGCCCTAGATAAAACAGCTATGAACAGGGGGAGTATAAATCATACTGTTTCAATTATACCCGACTCACTCACAGTATAATATGAGTTTCTTTTATATCAGTAAATCATTTCCCACGACTTTGTCTGTGTTATTTTCTGTATGCTGATCGAAGTTGGAAGGGATTTTAGCAGGGTGATGGTATTGATTGGTATTGTATGTTTATATGTCTCTCGGTGTGGTATCCGGATTAAGAATATAGCACCACTCCATATCCTCCCGTGGATGTCGTAAGGCGATTAAAGGAGGTTTTAATCAATCAGATGAAAGTGACGAAGTCAATACAAAAACTAATATCAATAATTTATTTGACTAGAATATTTAACGCCTTTTCTTCTCTATAACAGTAATTTATCTGTACAAATAAATAAAATTGAAGTGTCTGTTTGTAATGTCAAAATAACAGCTTTTTACTAAATGCATATGAAAGTATGTACGTTACATATAACAAAAACACTATTTTTAAATTTATTGTCTGTCTGTATGTCTGTCCGTCTGTCTGTCTGTCTGTCTGTCTGTCTGTCTGTTTGTTCCGGGTAATCTCCGAAACGGCTGGACCGATTTTGCCTTCACTGACAGATAGCTGATGTTATAAGGAATAACTTAGGCTATTTTTTTTTAGAATTAGGGTTCCGCGTAAAAAAATAAAACCCTTGTAATCCAATATATATATATATATTCTATGTCAAGTGTCTATGTCGAAGTACTCTAAATTTCTTTTAAATTAAACGTGGGTGAAACCGCGGGTCCCAGCTAGTGTATAATAAATCTCGTATCTTTATATGTTATAATTAATTTATCTATGTATTTGTATCCGTTTGGCATTCGTGCTTCACTCTATATAGGTCCAGCTGAAAACCAGCGTCGGGCATTGTTCGTCCGGCTTATGCTAAACTGGTCACCCCTTTGGCGCAACCTCGAGACATAATGTGTGCCTCTGTGTATAATTTTGAATGTTGTTTGGCATACACTTTTTTTAAAATTTCCGTGTTACTTTCATGTATTTGTGTTTGTGGCAAATAAATATTTCTTTCTTCATTTCTCCTATATCAGAAGGATCGGCAGCAGCGTCCATACTGCGCTCACCAACCCGCCTTTCAAGTGTGATTAGCCAAAAATGAGAACAAATAGCACCAACATTATAGTCATTTATAGAATTTTCCCATTATGTATTATGCTGCAGAACTGATATCATATCAGCCAACATAATTCCACTGCTGGACAAAGGCCTTCCCCACAGATTTCCACAATTAAGTCATCATTTTGGAGGGAATTTGCCAGTACTCACCACGCTTGGTAGGCGGGTTGGTGAGCGCAGAATGGCTACTATTTCACAGAATGGATACTGCTGTCCATCCCTCTGATCATAGTCTATTAGTCGCCTTTTACGACATCCACGGGAGGAGACGAAGTGGTGCTATATTATTAATCCAGGGGTGCAATTCTCTAACCTCAAACATCCTTGAATACAGAATTGAAATATCAGTGATAACCCAATTTGGTATTTGCTAAGACTGGTCCTCATGGCTCAACGTCTGCTACGTGTCCTTGAATAGCTTCAATCATATCTTAGCTAATAACAAATTTGTTTGCCACCGTTATTTCAATTTTGTATTCAAGGGTGTATGGATGTCTGAGCTTAAGGAATTGCACCCCAGAAACCATACGGATTAAATCATACTAAACGATCATGCTAAAATATTAATACCTATAGAGATTATCTAAATCATCATCATCACATACACCAATGGATGAGCACTCACCACTTTGGTGGTGGAGGTGAAGATGATGATATTTTTTATTTTATTTTTTTAGAGATATTGCCCCACACTACGATTTCTCCTGTGTCGTGGGTGCGTTTACAAACACAAATTCCACACACAATATACCCAGACCCGGAACAACTACCCGCAGACCGTACAAATATTTGTTGCGTGCGAGAATCGAACCCACGACCCGGTGCGCAGCAGCTGACTGCACCAGCCGTCAAGATATGATTATTAAACAATCTTCTCATATTCCTTTAAGCAGATTTTATATGTCAAACTACAATGTCATAATCACAATAAAATTATCGATACAAACAATTTATAGAAATGTCATAGATGCAATCATGAAACTAGTTAAAGATCAATTAGACCTAAAAGTGGACATAAATAAAATTAAATATAACAATAATGTATCTTACATGCACTAACACTGCAGTATGCTTGGATTCATTAAACACACTTAAAGTTTCCGATTAAAATTTAAGTTCAATATTATTGGTCCCAATCTTAAGAAGACATTCCTCTGATTAATATTGACAGAAATTCTTCACTTCAGCGTGATCGAGCACGAAATATCTCCGATGCCCATTTAACCAAAATTGATTTCTAAATCATTCGATGACAAACGTCAACCCTTTAGACACTTTCGACCCTCAGAATGATATCGATACCGTATCTCAAAATTGAATTTCTTAATTGCCTATCCACAACAGAGAAAATACTTTGATGAAGTTCGTTCCTTTCGGTCAACGGGGAAGGTTTCGTGAAATTTCATTAATATTTTTTTACCCTCGCGAAACCACGGGCTGGGTAGAAAGTTTTTTAATCTTGGTTGAGGTCGTCTGCCCTGTGAATTACATTTACGTTCGGCTCACGAACGCTTAATGTTTTTCGTTATTTAATTTATACCTGATATTGGAATGTTGGACGGTTAGATTGATTTAAACATAAACATAAACATAAACATATTTATTAACAAAAACATAAGTACAGTTCATCTATCATAACATAACACATAAATTAACTATAATTAACATCAGTATTTTCAGATAGAGTTAACGACGGTGTCCGTGCTAGTATAAACTGTGTTACAGACACCAACGCCCTCCTCCAACAACTTATGTGTATCGGATTATAACGAAGACAGAGTTATAGGTTCCTTTTGAGTGATTTTTAAAGAAGGAATTTAATGTTTTGTTATATATTACAATATTAAACAGAATTTCATTAATAAGTAAGAAATAATAATAAAAATAACTTAAAATCAATCGTGAGTATAGGTATGTGTCTGTAGGTGGGTATGTGTGTGTTTGTTTGCGTAAGTGGGCGCGAGGGTGTAAGTGGGCGCGTGTGTGTAAGTGGGCGCGTGGGTGAGTAAGTGGGCGCGTGTGCGTGTGTATGTGTTGGTGTGCATGCCTGCGTTTTGAATATTTGTATACTATAATTCACTGATGAATAAACTTTCAGTTTCAGCGTATGTCAGTTCTAGTAGGGATTCTTTTAGTTTTTCTTTACACTTACGTTTCGGCAGGGGATATATGTTACTCACTTTATTAACTCTATTGTATAAGCGACCACTCAGGCACTGATAATGGCGACTAGCTAATGCGGTCTTGGTAGGTACGGCGGGGCATATACGGTCTTTACGCCGTCTGCTTGTAAGAAGGTGAGGGTCATATCGTAATGATAAGTGTTTGCGTATAATGATATGAAGCGCCGAGAGTTGCCTGACAGTCAGCACAGAAACGTCCTTGTATAATTCGGTTGTAGGGTAACGGTATGGTTTATTGAGCATAACTTTCAGGACAGCTCTCTGCGCTCGCTCTAGCCTGAGCATGGTGGTTTTAAATGTGCCTCCCCATACCGGAATACAATAGGTAATAAGCGATTGTACCAACGCGAGATATATTGTTTCAAGGAGTGGCTTAGCAACAACGTCTCTTAGCTTTTTTAAAGGAAACATTAGCTTTCGTACTCGGCACACAGTGTTGTCTATGTGCTTGTTCCAACTAAGAGTACAGTCTATATACAGCCCCAGGTATTTAATATCATAGGCTCTCTGAATTATTTCACAAGTGCAAATCTTGTGATTAGTAATAGAACAACAATGAGCTATTATATTAGGTAAACACGGCTGTGTTTTGGAGTTTGCTGAAAATGCAATATAGCGAGTTTTAGATACGTTAAGCGTAAGTAAATTAGCGGAGAGCCACTGCATCACAACATGAAGAGCGTTTTCAGCAGACAAGCATGTAGTGCCCCACGTTTGTCCACTAATAATTAGTGCGGTGTCATCTGCATATGAAATTATTTTGCAATTTGGAATTGATAGCTGGCAGAGGCTATTCACGTACAAGAGAAATAGAGTGGGGCCAAGTACGCTACCTTGTGGTATGCCAAAAGTGAGGCTTTTATCATCGCTAAGGTAGTTTTCAACTTTGACACATTGACTTCGGTTCGTAAGATAGTCTCGAAAGATGTTTAGAGCAATATCTCTTACTCCGACAGCCTCCATTCTGTGTAGAAGGATGGAAGTAGAAACCGTGTCAAAAGCTTTGGCAAGATCTAAAAATATAACTATAGTTTTGATTTTGGTATCCAGGTTTTTTACTATAGTATCAGTTAATTCAAGTATGGCATCTTCTGTGGATTTCTTTTTACAAAATCCATACTGATTTGTTGCAATAACATTGTTATGTTCTAAATAATTAAGTAACCTTTTGTTTAAAAGCTTTTCTAAAATTTTTGATAGCGTGGTGAGCACTGATATTGGCCTATAGTTTTCGACACGATCTCTATCTCCACCCTTAAAAACGGGAAGCACTAGTGCTTTTTTGAAAGCACTTGGGAAAGCCCCTTTGGAGAGACACAGATTACTAATATGGCTAATTAATGGAATCAAGACATACCGAGCCTCTTTAATGACCGACACAGGAATGCCGTCGTAACCCACGGCACAGTTATTTTTTAATCCCATAATAATAGTGCTTATTTCTGCATCGTCAGTGTCGAGTAAAACCATAGAATTACCCCTCGGGTTTGTAGTACTATCTGGTTGAGGAGTGTGAGTAAATTGTTGACCTTTGCGAATTACAGAGGCCAAGTTATTTCCAACATTTACAAAATAGTTGTTGACAAAGTTTACTGAAGAAGATTGTACACTACATATCTTCAATAAATCAGCCGACGCACTCGCAGGTGCATCAAGGTGCCCTATTTTCTTTATGACATCCCATATTGCCTTGGGATTACCTCCAGCCTTTTGGAGCTCATTTTGATCGTATTCACATTTAATCTTTTTGAGCAAGTTATTACAAAAGTTTCTGTATCTAGAGTATGTTATTTTAGCAATAATATTATTAGGATCTTGTTCAGATTTTTTATGTAGCTTATCGCGATTACGGATACACCTCAGAAGGCCGGGAGTAATCCAAGGCTTAATTATTCTTTTTCTATGCGGTATTTTCTTTATTGTACTGTATTTATTTATTGTTTTATTTAAGATAGAAATCAAAAGCTCAGCACTTTCATGGGGATCAGAGTTTGACATAATTTTAGAAAAATCTGTTTTTTCTAAGCAATTAACAATACCAGGCATATTAATGCGACGGGTTAAGCTCCTTGGTTTTTCAGCAAGATGAGATATATCTATGCACAACAGTATTGGTGCATGATCTGTTAAATATGAATCAATGACGTAAGTTGTGCTACATTTTGTTGTTTTCAACAGAACATGGTCTAGGCAGTTGTCACCGCGGGTTGGAAAGAGGTGGGCCGGCAAAAGACCGTGAAAAGCAGTTAACGTAAGATACTCATCAGAGTTAGAGTCGGTATTGTTAGGATGGATATTTATATTTATGTCACCAACCAAAGCCACCGTGTTAGTTGATGCCAGAGTTGTAAGAATGTCGTTTAGGGATGTCAAAAACCTTTCCGTATGTTTGATGGAAGGCGACCGATAAACAGCAACTATCGCCACATCCGACTCTAGCTTTAGGATTAGGCAGTTTGCGTCCTGAAATACTGGCTCAATTATATTAAAATGCAATTCAGAACGTATATAAACAATGACGCCATCATTTTGATTAGTGAAAGCTGATTTCGTTGATGTGTATCCAGTTATCGTAGGGACAAACGTTACTTTACTCAACCAGCATTCGGAAAGAAGAATAATATCGCACTTTACATTCAGCGAACATAGTAATACCTCCAGGGCGTCAAAATTCTTGTTGACACTTCGGATATTGACATGTAACGTATTAAGGGTCTGCTTAGAAGTGTGTAATTGCTGTAAACAATTATCTGGTTGACATATATACGAACTAGATACCTTATGGGATTCTACAGAATCCGCAAACTTATTAAAGTTGTCCACTTAAGCAGTAGTATAATACATGGGGATGCAAACAATTGGAGTTGAGAATATAATATTTTGGCCATAGATATGAGGTGTTAGTACAAAGTGCGCTGTGAACTGATTAATCAGTAGTACTGTTTTGAGTGTTTCAAATATTTGTGTATAGTAGGCAATATTGCAGTGAAGAGAATGTATGTTTATACGGTGAAAACACCCAGTTATTTTATATGATATTTGCATGCGGATGTGTGTAGTAGTTAAGTAGGTGTGTGTGTCAGTATATATTGAGAGTTTAACTACATAGATAGATCGTAATGTAATGTATGTATGTACATAAATGGTGAATATAATATAACAATGAGGGAAAAGAGTTTGTGCGTTTTTTAAACAATTAATAATAGCTATGGAAATATAATAGTTAAAACTATTACGAGTATAGTGTAGTCATTCCACCAGTTTTATGTTTTTTAAATCAAATTCTGAGTTTATGGAGTATGAAGTAGCGCCCTCTTTCTTGCGTATGTATATCTTGCCATGCGCAGTCCAGCAGAAATTAAATTCATTTGTTTTTGCGAATTCCCGAGCTAGGTAATATAGTCGTTTCGCCTTATATGTTAGACTTTCTGATAGGTAGACAGGTTTGTCTGGGCCTCCCAATTGTAACTTTACTGTGGACAGTTTACTATCTTTGTTAGTTCTGTTAAATTCTTTTAGATTATTAATAATTTTCTCCTTTAATATAACTGTGGTAAAGTTTATTAAGATAGGTTTATTTGATTCTGATTTAGTCTTCAATCGGTAGATATCCTTTATATCGGAATGATTAATCTCTAGATTCAAGGCTTTGCCCGTGGAAATGATAATTTTTGCTAAGTCAGCTTTGGACTCATTTGCGTTGATTGGAATATTTCTCAACTCCAGGCAAGAGGCCCTCTGATTTCTTTCTAGGTTTTCCACTTTATCTTCTAATAACTGGATATATGCCAAGTTATCATTGCGTTCAGTGGTTAACTTACTAAATTCTTTCAACAGGTCATCATATTTCCCAGAGACGAATTCAGCACTTTGTTGTAGGGAAGTGTTTAGTTCCTTTATTTCGCTTATAGACGTCTGTAAGGCAGTATATTTTTCATTATTTTTCCTTTCAAAATCAGTAAATAAGCCCTTGATCTCTGCCATAAATACATGTATGTCATCCACCTGCTCAAATTTGCGTTTACGCATTGTAATGTGGCTGTCTGGCTCTAGGTCTTTAATGGACAAATCCGGTTCAGAGACGCAGTGGGCCGATGGTGACGATGCAGGTGGAGTGCGGTTTAAAGGCATACTAGCAATAAAAAAAAAAAAATTAAAAAAAAAATGTGGACGAAGTTGGGACACGAACTCGGACACCTCAGCACGCGGATAGCGACACTCAGTAAACGCGCCACCACAACAATTACTAAAAACTTCAAATAGCGTTTCTGTATTCTCTCAATCAAAGCTCTGTTGCCTCTGATGTCCTGGTACTTGTATTCGGAGATCCTTGGTAGTACTGTGATAAAATATAAGTATTTTCTGAATGTCCGCAGTGTGCTTGCTCTCTTCAATATGTTTGTTTAGCTTCGCTTTTGTTTGATGTTTCAACTTTCCATGGAACAATATTTACTACATTAAGCCACCAGTCCGGTGATCGTGATTACCAGGATCGCAGGCAGTAAGAAGAGGTGGTAGCGACGGACAACGTCACTTGAAGGGCGGATCTTTAATGGGGCCAGTTACAGAATATTGGTGCGTACCTTGTTGTTGTAATGTACGTACGTGGTAGGCGTGGTGCGACTCGACGGAGATGGCACGATGTCACGGAGTTGACTGTAGGGAGGAGCTTCCGTGTTCCGCGTGCAGCTGATGTAAGACTCCTTGGAGTGTATGCACTCCTATTATTTAGTAAGAATAAATTTTCGAAATAGTGTATAAATATTTTTAATAAAACTGTTGTTTAAGGTCTATGACACGTCTACTCGCATTCGAGGTCCAGGGGGAAGGGGAATTTGAAATGTTGGTATCACATTTGTGGCTTTGGTTGTTTTTAATGTATGTTAATAATACTGAAAGTATTATTAAATACAAGGTTGGTACAAATCTATCCAAATAAAATAAAACGTGTGAACGTTATGGATTTCTGGTTTTATACAGGCTCAACTTTTTTTTTTTTTTTTTTTTTTTTTTTTTTTTTTTTTTTTTTTTTAACCGTTGCCCCACACTAGGATTTCTCTTGTGTCGTGGGTGCGTTTACAGACACAAATTCCACGACCCGGTGCGCAGCAGCCGACTGTATCAGCCACTGCACCAACCGTGTCGTTTCCAACGTTATCATCACTATTAATCTTTTTAACAAGCTTTTATTAGCTTAGTATACATCTATGTAACGGATTTTTTTACTTGATTTTCATCCCCTTCAAAACGTCGTTTGAAACTTTGCACACTTATCAAGGACTGATGTCAATGCAGTAATTTAAATAGTTTGTCCCATTATCCTTTCCAGGATCCTCAGGATTAGTGATTTTTTTATCTCTGATACCCGGAAAAAAATATAAATTCATCGACATACACAAACTAGCAGAAAAAATAATACCTCCATAAGATGTCAATTCAATTTTCTACAGCAAGAGTGCGACGAGACTCGAATAGTTTCTCATTATTGAGATGATTTTATCCGTAATGGAGGAAGAATTTATTTATTTAAAAGTCGAAAGGAAGATGCTTGCGTAAATAATTACCACCCGGAGTTATTGAGACTATGGACAGACGACATGGACATTCAGCCATGCACAAAACAAAAATAAAACACGTTTTGTAGCTAGCCGCACTAAAAAATAGAAAATAAATAATAGTTTAAAAAACAAAAATACACGCTTTTGTAGATAACCGAACTAAAAAGTATTCCATGGATTTTAGCCTCACGTAACATTCTAATTTTAATAGAGAAGATGGTTGGCAGGTACCACCTGTTTGGAATCCAGTCATTAAAATAATAAAGTCCCAAACAAGATACCGCACTAAGAAACATCAAGACACTGTGAGTGATTACTGCGTGCATCGAAACAAATTTTTTGATTAAAATTGTACGGTAGATAAAATAAAATAACTTTTTAAAATCTGTAACGACGCCTGTCACCTTAGTCATCCTGCGACCACGAATGCTGCAAAGTATTCGAAACGTCAGGAAAATCAAAAATCAAAATATACGCGATAGAATCCGTTTAAAAGTGTTTTATTATAATGTGTAATAATCGCGAAAATCTAAGACATTACTGTAAGACTAGTTATCAAACTTTAAGGTACTGTTGCTCGTGACGATTGTGAAAACCGATGACAATCGAGACCGACAACTTAACGTGGTCTCTGACAATTGAAGGAGATCTCTGAGTCTGAATGGTCAACCATTTAAAGCCTAGCCGCGGCAAGTAGAGCTTAACTGAGTTACCATATCCAATTAGCTACCTGTTTAAAGTATAATATATAGGGGCTTGCAAAATTAAATGCTTCGTAATGAACAAAAAATATATGTAAATGTTTGAAGGACACATTCTAAAAAAAGAAGTCTCCTCAACAAATAGCGTCAAGGCTCCCACAATCAAATAAAGTCCTGAATCCCAGACATAAACAGAATTTTACTACATTTCTTCAACTTCAAGGCGATAACTCGAAGCAAACCCTAAAAAATCAAAGTTATCCCAAGATTGGAACACTAAATATTATCATCCCTGGAGGAAACGAGTTGAGAAAAAGGTCGGCGGACCGTGCACAGAAACTTGAAGGATCTGTAAGATAACATCGTTTATTATCAACTAGATTTTGTCCATGGCTTGGCCTTGATATATTTTGGAAATGTGTTGAAAATTTCTCGTTATTGAAGCTGTGTAAAAACACGGTGCAGGCGTGTCGTCTGCTCACTTTCTATATTTTCAGGGTGATACAAATGGAAATGTTCTTAAAACTGTGTATTGGCTTTGATTACTTTATTGTACTTATTACTAGAGTGTCTTAAAACACCTTAAGATGCAGCTGAGCGACTCTCGGGACACCCCAATACCGAGAATATGTTTATATTACGGCTAAAGTATACTAGTTAGGAAAGTTGGAGAAAGTGGGGATAGACTAGTACAGATAGGTGGAACGTAGGGAAAACTCGTGGTAGTAAACGGGTGATAAATATTCTAGCATATGGAGCAACTAAGGAAAAATGTCTATATGTATATTCAGCAATACGCTGGAGGTTTGTTCCTAGATTTGCTTACTTTGCTTACAACTAACAGACAGTCCCACAATACTTTTCAATAGCGCTGATAGTTGCCAAAGGGATAAGGGTATAAGACCTCGGATCTTGCTCCTTAAATCCATCAAGATAGATTTGCTAGAGACTAGGCGTTAAAGAAAGCTTTCAACAAGCCTTTTTATATGTACTCGAAATAACTAAAAACTAGATATTGTTCCTTTATTCCCTGCAAAGCGACTCAAGTGAATTCCTCACGGATATGTATTAAAAGCAGAGCATACATATTAAATTTCATATCTAAATAATTCCCGGTGGAAATAGTCTTGTTTCACATCACTTTCCGTCTTATTACAAAACATGGTTTATCGATAGTCTCGGACTAAAAGTGTGGTTTAATAAAATTTCTTATTACAAAAAGTGGTTTAGGTCTTAGTCTTGGACTATCTATGGTACTAAAGATAAACCTGATGGGGACCTAGTTTAACTCTATAAACCTTTGGTCTAAGTCACAAATATACGTCAAATTCATTGTTTTGAGGTTAGATTTGGTTTCTTTTTGTGTGTTGTATTGTAATATTTCCTGAAATAGTTTAAATTTGCGTTGTCCTAAAGATAGTAATGTGCCGTAATTACAATAGCTGTAGGCAAGTACTAACTTTTTCTTCAGAATTCCAGTTTTCACTTCTTCGTTTTTTCTGTTGTTCTATTTTATTAATATTATTCCCTAACTACTTATCAATAATAAGTACGAAGAAACGTCCAAATCTCAGAATAGTTTTACCTATGTTTAAAGATTTCCGCGCGATATAGACATTCCGTTACGCATTAGTGTTGTTTGAAAGTACATATTTCGGACATGAAATAAATGTCATAAAAGTATTTCTCAGAAAGACAAATAAATGGCATTTATTGAAACAATACAACCATTACTTTCTAATAGTTATGGTCATTAAATACCCTATTATATATGTTAAAATATCAATACCATTAATATAAAAAAATTACAGAAATATTCAGCATTTGGGTAAACGGAACGATGTAACCGAATGCTATCTGATTGAATGAATGTTTCCAAGGAATTCCGTGTATAATCTGTGGAAATAATTTAAGCAAGAACTAAAGTAAGGTACTATCTAGTCCTGACTTATTTTGATATTTGTAATACGGACGGGTTTAAACCACGGTACTAACGTTAGTTTCGTACTAAGTCCAGACTTCATAGTTCTGGTTTAAACCTGAGTCTAACAAGATTTTTGTAATAAGACTGTTTGAGTCTGTCCCTGTCTGCCCTCTACCATAAAACTATTATTATTTTGTATAATTACGGACGAATAAAAGTCAAACCCACATTTGATGTCTAGTTTCTTATAGCTCAAAAACTATAACAATCAATCTAATAGAACTTTTTAATTAGTTCAGTATGAATTACAAGTTTCATGTATGTTCAATGTTTAATAACATACCTTTTTTTATTGGTTCCCAGTGGAAATTCTTCATGTACTTCGTTCGCCCCGGGGAATGGCAAAGGGGTATGCCGGCCTCCTACCGGCTAAAACCACTGGAGCGGTCATCTTCGGTACCTAAGTGAGGCTCTAGGTCCTCGTATGATCCACACTAGAGCCGAAGGAAGCTCCACGTAGAATATCCACTGGACACCAATAAAAAAGGTGGTTTCAGGCGTATAGGAATTAGGCGCCAGGGCGGTTGTTACCCCGGCGCCGTCTCCTCCATCTTCGAGCGGGATCGGCCCTCTCCCGATCCCGCTCTGCGGTTTCCCTCTGGAGCATGACACTCTCACAGAAGGAGATCACTACATTCCAGTTTTTGTGCTCTGCCAACATAGCTGACACTACTGCTGGTAGAGAGAGATCTTGCCCGATCCGATCGTCCAGGATCCGCCGCTCGGTGGCCCACGCAGGGCACGCCTCGAGCATGTGCTGTGCAGTGCCCTGGTCGCTATCACAATGGTGGCATTCTTCCGGGGCTTCAAATTTCAATTAGAGTTTTTACTGGCGGTGGTTGGTATCTTATTGCAAGAGTTCTGCTAACGGGCGAAATTAATAATCAGTGTAATCCAAAATATTTGGATTTGGGATTACGGATTTGTCGGTTTTTATTCATCATCTTATCAGCCACAGATATCCACTGCTGAACAAAGGCCTCCCCCTTAGATTTCCACAACGAGCGGTCACATGCCGCTCTCATCCAACGACTCCCAGTGACCTTCGCCAGGTCGTCTATCCACCTCGTTGGAGGTCGTCCCACGCTGCGTTTTGCCCCAACGGCCATCAGTTCTGCGAGCAATGTGCCCCACACATTGCCGCTTCAGTTTACTAATCCTTTCCACAACTTTAGTTCTTCTACGGATCTCCTCATTTCTGATTCAATCTCGTAGAGAAATACCAAGCATAGCTCTCTCCATAGCTCGCTGAGTGACCTTGAGCTTTTTTATGAGGCCCATCGTGAGTGACCACGGCTCTGTTCCATAACTCATCACTGGCAACCTGGTTAACTGGTTACCGGCTTTTATTGTGTTAAACATAATCCTAATACAAAAACGGATGAAGTTCAAAATATTAGAAATAAAGATTTTGGACTAGATTGGTTATTAATTTCGGCTGTAAGTAGGTACCACAGCGGTGCCAAATATTCTACTGCCAAGCATATTTTAAATATTATTGTGTTCCGGTTTGAAGGGTATTGTAGCTAGAGAAATAACTAACGTTTCGGGGTGAGAGCAGAGTATGGTGCAACGTAGAACTGAACTAGGCAGCATAACAATTGTTATGGGTAGAAGTGACGCTTACTACGATGCGTTGCTCATCTCGTCATGAGATAGAACATAAAAAGTTTTAACAAAAAAAAGACCGATTTAAAATCCTCATATATCATATCGGCCATTTATACGTCTACTGCTGAACAAAGGCCTCCCCATATATCTTCACAACTGTGTCATCATGCTGGGGGGTATTTGCCAATACTCATCACGCTTGGCAGGCGATTTGGTGAGCGCAGTATGGCTACCGTTTCACAGAAGGGACGCTGCTGCCGATCCCTCTGGTTTAGATTCCCTTAGTCGCCTTTTACAACATCCACGGAAGGAGATGGAGTGGTGCTATATTCTTAATCCGGACACCACACGGAAAAACCCTACACCTTATAAAAATATTAAAACCACTAAAGAGAAAAAAAAAGCTTATTTATGAAGCCCGGCGGGGGCCAGGTATAAAATATAACTTCTCGTTGGTCCGCATGAATCTTGGTTGGGGTTGTAGGGTGAGTCGTAGAGTTTTGGAAGTCGGTATTTTTTTTTGTTAAATAGTTTTATTTGTTTATTTTTAGTGTACTAAATGTAAGAATTTTTTCCAATTTGGTATCAGTATTTAAAACTATAAATATTTTAATCGGTTTTCTAATCTTGGAGGAATCGAAACTATTAAGATATCATCTAGATAAGCGCAGTGAAATTATACATGTTGATTCAAGTTGGTTAAAAAACTACTCAATTAAATGTAATTACATTTATATGTGACTTTTATTGCTGAAATGGATTTTTATTGCTGAAATAGTTAAAAAAATGTAGGAGTAATCGGTGTACATACATAAAAAAATACGGCCGAATTAAGAACGTCCGCCTTCTTGAAGTCGGTTAAAAAAATAAAAATGATGCTATTAGAGTTCAAAGAAGCAAAACTTCAGCAAACCCAACCATGGTCATAACAATTTTCTCCATTGTGACTATAAACCTAAATCTTTAGCAAATACGTTGGTCGTTTTCATTGTGATTCAAGTGGGATATAAAAAAGCTTAAATTACTTCGGCTAATGCCTGACACATCTTTGACGGGAGAGCGGAACTTAATGGTTTTATGGGATTATTATGGGGTGCTCCTTATTCTTGGACGTGTTTTATTATGTTTTAGTATGATATACGGATGATCCTGATAATGGTCGAATAAGATGAAGTTTTCGTAATCGTATCTTAGCGGTGTTTTCATTGTGAGAAGATAGAAATATGAAGCATGGTTTTGACGTCAATCGTTTGGGCGATTTACATTTGAATATTGTATCTTATTTGCGAGAGAATGAATAATATGATATGAGCTGTTTGAAGTATTTTGAATTTCTTTAACATACTTTGTATTAAAGCAGCTCATTATGACAAAGCAGATTTGGTTCAGTTGAGAAATTGAAAGAATCCACGTGATAACAACGACAAGCTGGCAAGAAATGGTACAATATAGAACCAGATCTAAGTAATATTCTGCCGCGCAAATGATAAACACAGTAAGTTCATTTGACTTACTGTGTTTATCATTAGCGCGGCAGTATTGTTACTAGAGCTTATACATTATAACCATAGACCAAATTGTTTTCTCTTCGCTCGTAAAACTCTGTACGAAGGCAACCTAAAATGATATACCTGAAGATTCTTTAGAAATTACCACAAATTTAATTCAATTTTTTCATTTTTTTTCATTTTCTAGCGCTTGTTAATGAAAGCTGGTCACGCAGTAGGACCGATCTTTTAAGTAAATTTTTGTAATACAAGTCAGTGTCGAGACGACGACGATTTTCCTGACGATTAGCATCACATTATAGGGCTTTGGTTCGATTGAGGACCTTTTTTTATTGTTACTCAGTGGAAATTCTTCATGAACTTCCTTCGCCCCGGGAAAGAGCGAAGGGGTATGCTCGACTCCTACCGGCTAAAACCACTGGAGCGGTGCATCTTCGGCACCTAAGGGAGGCTTCAGGTCCTCGTATGATCGCACTACAGCCGCTCACTGGTGCTATGACCCCGGGTGGATTGTAAAGGATCCCCCAAAGCGTCCCACGGTAGCACGTGACCACATGCGTCACTCTTGCTCCGTCCGTCTTCTCTTGGGTCGCTCGGTGTGGGCATGCATATCTCGATTGAGGACCTATGCTGCCCACTGCAATTTTATCATCCACGGTTATAATTAAAATTATATTATATTATTCATTTCGGCCGAATGAAATCCACTGCTGGACACAGGCCTCCCCCAAAGATCACCACAACGACCGATATGGTGTGTTGTGTGCTCATTGGGGGGTCTTGCCATAATCGCCACGCTTGGCAGACGGGTTGGCGATCGCAGTTGAGTTGTTAATGTAGTCGAAGGACGCTGCTGCCCATCTTCCGGTTAATCCCTTAGTCGACTTTTACGACACCCACTGGATGAAATGGGGTGGTGGCATTCTGAGCCAGCACCACTTGGCAAATTGTATTATTATTCCATGTGTATTTTTACTATTTAACTGTATATATTGAAAAGTCTGAAAATATTGCGATCGCAGTTTGTTGTTATTTTCACACGGGAGGATGCTGCTGCCTATGACACTCATGGGTGCCGGGAACCACATGGTACGTTTATTCTACAAAACGTTATACATGCATTAATATTTGACGGCACGGTTGGTGCAGTGGCTGATACAGTCAGCTGCTGTGCTCCGGGTCGTGGGTTCGATTCCTACACGGAACAAATATTTATATGATCTGCAGGTATTTGTTCCGGGTCTGGGTGTATTGTATGTGGAATTCATATCTGTAAACGCATCCGCGACACAGGAGAAATCCTAGTGTGTGGCAAGGCTTAAAAAAAAAATCAGCGCTGATTTTGAACGCTCAGAAAAAGAGTGGGTATCGGTGTATGAACTTGAATAGCGCCAAACAGAATTTAAAATTTTCTGATCAGGTAATTAGTCAAGGTTGTTCGACATATCTAGTGTAATTTCTGCAATTTCAATCTTTTAAATAGTGAACATACCGAGTTTGTGTTAGTTATATTAGTACACACATTGACACCTTGAATTGGTAATCTTCTAATACACATCCTTAATATGGAACATTTTATTTTCTTGGCAACATAGTTACTTAGTCAAGATAGAATCATTGTCCTGAAGTTTAAGAAATGCATTAACCTCCTAACTACATTAACATTTACAGAGGCACATTAATTCACTATACATAAGCGAATAATCTATACCAATCTGATCGAGACAGATCTACGTCTGTCTTAGAAAATGTAAAAAATAATAAACAGTCGGATTGAGAGAAAGCCATTAGGATTATAAGATTGAGTGGATCATAAATAAAACCTCTATTTGACAGACTTGGAGATATTGGGGAGTTAGTTAGATCAGACACATTTCAAAGAGAATACGTTTTATTTTTGTTTCATTAATGCAGTTTTCTAAATATCTAACTTGGATTAAGAAAAATGAAAATTAATGACTGCGTACAAAATTGCCGGACTTTGGAATGTCACTTCATTAAAGACCAAACCACTTTACAGTACGTGTCCTGTATTGAAATCTGTTCTATGTTAAACTGCCAACGATATTGCAACACATTTAGGATATCAAATTATGCTCCAAAAGCTAACAGCCGATTCATTAAGTTCATTTCATACAATCAAGTTGATTAAAATTTTGATACAGATTAATCTCACCATCAAGTAAGTTTGTAACAAAGAGGGGGTTATTATTAATACACAGATGACATAATTTCCAACATCCGTGAACTATTTGAAAACTTTCACAATAAACAACTGCTTTGCCAACTTCAAGGCATCATCTCGAATTGTTGGCAGTATAAAGCATGTCAGTTCTACAACAATTGTACCAGTTTCATCTTAAATCCAATTTACCTCACCAACATCAAAAGCAGCAATGATATCTAAAAGAATTATGTGAACAAATTTCTTCGTAGCCGACAAGTATGCATTGAGTTGTTAAATCCCATTTTACTTGCAATATTGCAAAAAGTTATTAACCCAGAGTGGATCAACGGGAAAAGGTTAGGTAACAATAAAAAGGTTCACAAGGTAAAGATCCTGAGTTTTTATTGTAGTGGTAAAGGCTTTGTTTTGACCGCCTTTGTTCTTCGCGAGTGCTTTGAATGGGAAACAATTTTTCAGTCGGGAAAACAACGGATCTTTACAACGTTGATTGTAATAAAATTTCGGTTGATTAAATCTTTTTAATTTTATTCGATGCCGTGTGGTGCCGGCTACGAATAGCACCAACCCATCTCATCCCGTGGGTGTCGTAAAAGGCGACTAAGGGATTAGCTAGAGGACGGGCAGCAGCGTCCTTCGAATACATTAACAACTCAACTGCGATCGCCAACCCGCCTGTCAAGTGTGGCGATTATGGCAAAACCCCCCAATGAGCACACTGATATCGGTCGTTGTGGTGATCTTTGAGGGAGGCCTGTATCCAGCAGTGGACTTTTCGGCCGAAATGATGAATTTTATTCGATTATGAGAAAAATGGTTGATTGATTTATGTATTGTCGGTGACATTATAATAGTTTTTTGAAGTTTGAGCGAAATTTTACAAGCGATTCTATTAATAAGAGATTTCGTATCAAATGATATTACCTATTTTAAATTTCAGATGCAAGGCTACAAAGTCCAAAGTTAATAATTTTTTGAGGAATATTTTACATTTTATTAAATACCTGTTTTCTTGTTTATAAACTAACATGTATATAACAGGGGATTAATTGTATTAATTAAATTGCGGGGAAGTTTCATCCGACTAATTTTTTACAAGATTATTGTATGGGCCAAGCATTTTTATTTTCAGTAGTTGAAGTATTTTTAGTGATTCACTAGAAAAAAGCTTTAATGGTCTATTACACAGCATAATCTACCTTCATGCCAATTTTCATTAGAATCTGTACAGCCTTCAGAACGTGTTGGGCCCGCGATTTACCATAGTAGTAAGATTCGATTGATTAGGATCTTCACCAACCCTACTACTTGTGCCATAACCGATTGCTATTATCAATTAAGCCGACTGCTGGATGTAGGCATTAAGCACACGGTCCTATTCCTTCCATATCCAAATGATCCAGCCAGCCTATGTTTTATATAACGAATTATACGCGTTTTCCTTTTCAGATATATGAAACGTGAGTCGGTGTTTCAGTCTTGACATTTCTTATTTTCTTCATTTACATCGCTCATGACTAACATTTGTACAAAAATAACCTCCATTATCGTAAAATGACTGTCTGAAATCCGTCAAAATGAATAAATAAAAGTACCAATCCACGTGTAACATGAAATAAGCAATACAATGATAAATCCTGAAAAGGAAAATCAGAAAGGAAATTTAATCGTAATAACTCAAGAGACTGTCCTTGAAAGAATCCTAATAAAACATTAATAAAAATCCGAGATGTCTTATAAAATATAATTCTTGGAGATGACAAACAAGTGTACTTCCAAATGAAGTCTGTCCGAAGTTATTAGCTAAGACAGTTACAAAACGTTTTTAAATTTTATTCTCTATCTTACGAGATATTTTTTGATAAATACTAATAAGAGTTTGTTTCATGCAATTGAATTCTGTGATAAGTTTTAAGATGAAATGTAAAATTATATTGTCCTTTCTGCCACTCTCAATCCAGATCAAGATCTGCTATGAAAAATATATTTAGAAATTTTGTCAAGCTAGTACAATACTACCTGACTTCAAGAATCACAGCTTACACTAGAATTACTTAAAACCTAGTTTACGCCATTTTCAAATGTACAATATTTTATGAAATCAAAACAACTTTCGAATGCACCACAAAGTTCACAAAGGAGACAAAAACAAACTCTGAAAGCAACTCATAATTTGAAACAATATCAACCAACCCATATCACAGTGAAATTTAATATTGCAGTACAGGGCAAGACATATTAAATCCAAATAGTAGTAAAGTGAAAACTACAAAATATTGTTTTCGAACAAATAAAACAAAATTCATTTCGGAGGTCAATACAAGAGAGTCTTTGAATTATACCAGAGAGGTACGATCAAAGGTCATTGTTTACTGAGGGGTCTAAATCAAATAGTTTGTCCCATAAATAGCGTGGGTCACGTCTCAGAGTAAATTGGTTAACGGTCTGACTCAACGAAAAATTATTTTCGCTGAAACGCTGGGCGTAGATGAAGAAAATTGTTTGGGTACAAATAAAAATGAAATATAATTTCTGAGGAAATTGAGGTTAAAGTTTTCATCGTTGACGTTTGTGTTAACGAGGTTGGAGAAGACTACTGAACGTTGACTTGGCAAGTGAGGATTTTAATAGTCAATTTCAATGATTGTCCTTTTTTATTTAACCTAGTGACGGGACGAGCATGTCATTCTCATTTTGTGCATGACAATTATAATGCTACTCAGGACTAGTACAGTGTAGTACCACACTGCGCTCCTCACTTGGAGACATCAGTTATTTAAGTCTATTTATCCTATTAATTTCACTATTTACAGTGCCCTTCAAATCGGAATATAGGAATGTCTAAAGTTTTAACACTACAACTTGGCAGCGGAATAACTGACACTGGTGGTACCTTTTTTTTATTGATCCGGTGGAAATACCTCATGTACTTCCTTCGCCCCGGGAAAAGGCGAAGGGGCATGCCGGACTCCTACCGGCTAAAACCACTGGAGTGATCATCGTCGGCACCGAAGGGAGGCTCCAGGAACTCGAAAGATCTCCATCTAGAGCCACCCATTGGTGCCAAGCCTTTAGGCACGTCTCGGAGGGGATGACTGTAGGGCGTTCATCCCCTCCTAGCGGAGGGAAGGCGACTGTAAAGAGGCCACCCCCCCAGGCATCTCTCGAGGGGATTGTAAAAGATTCCCCCGAGGCATATGCGTTGTGCTGCGCTCACAGCGGTACGTGACCACATGCGCACCGCTGTCTTCCCGGGGGTCGCTCGATATGAGCACGCATATTTGATGGTACCTAGCCACACTGTTGCAATAAGAGGCTAACCAACAGTTTTTTTTTACAACGTTGCCGCACACTAGTATTTCTCCCGTGGGTGCGTTAACAGACATGAATTCCAAATACAATACACCCAGACCCGGAACAACTACCTGCAGATCATACAAATATTTGTTCCGTGCGGGAATCGAACCCACGACCCGGGGTCCGCAGCCGACTGTATAAGCCACTGCACCAACCGTGCCGTCAACAGTATAGTTAAAAAATGTTGTTTGTGTCCCTAGTCTTAATCTACTGTAAATTCTGATAGTTATTCAGTACCTTGCATTTTTTTATTGTTTCCGTTTTTCCAGTTTTTGTATGAATAAAGAACATTGTCTAATGTCTATTGGTTGTTGGTGGCCTTTAATTGAATCTTTTAATAAATGTAATAACAATATTCAAGGTCCACCTCTTTCGCAATTTTCCGAGATATAAAACAAACTTTAATAACCCCCGAAGCTCCCTAAAAAGTTACTTGAGAACAAAGGAAATTCGCCAATTTTAGCATCACAGGGACACACCTTAAAGATAATTATGACTTCAGAATCCATTGAAAAGTCCATTTCATCCCAAGTTTGACTAGTTGCGAAACATGAAAATCTAATCAAAACATCTGGAGAGTTCCTAAGTGGTAAAGGTTTGCAGTACTTCAACATTTAATACTTTGATCAATGAACCACGATGTTAAATGGCTTCTTTTGAAACAGAATCGAAACTGGTGGTTCGAGGAAGATTCTATGCTATGTACAGATTTCTTGAAAACTGTGGCGGTCACATTAAATTGAAGTTTAATATATATGTGGAGGTAGAAGTTTCTGCTGAAGTGTATACGAAAGGAATCTTGAATGTCTTAGAAAGAGTTTAAGTCGGTGGGTCGGCAACCGTTTATTATTAATTTATTCATTGCGTGATCTTCAGAATTAAAACTTGCTAAGTGGTTTAAGGAAGACTGTAACAGTTAGCGTTAACGTTACTTTAGTTTGTAAGGGGAAACAAGCATAAATATAGGAGTTACCTGAGTATTCGTGATCAGCTATTCATTTGATGTTTTAAATTTAATTACTAAGGTAGACTTTTACTTCCGTAGCCCTAGCACGAACAAATTGCTAGAAAGTTTTCGTATCATAACATTAATGTGAGTGAATTTTGAATTGAAAATACTTGACTCACACATATTTTTTATTTATACTGAAGACTTTATTTGTTCCTATATATGATACGAATTGTGTTTGTCGTATAAATTTAAACAAAAATGCTGTAGGATAGTCGTATTTTTGATTCATTTGATTATTCTGGACGAGAGGATATTGCACAGTTTATCGAACACTGCCCAGCCGAGCTGGATTCAACGGTTGACCTCTTTCTCGAAGTTGGACATCCAGGTATACATAATCAGCAACAACTTCGAGTGTTGGCTCCCCGATCTTAACGGAAGTTGGTATTACGTGGATATTCGACATGATCTTCATCTTGTCCATTTTCATTTTAAGACCAACTTTTTCGAAGGCTCTACTATATTTATATTATCCACTATATTGGTATGCTAATCATTCATAAGAATTTGATTGGAATTTAGGCTCATACGTTGAAAGTTCAAGCATCATTAGTTTAACGGATGATACCTTAGACCTTAGTCCAGATTAAGAATATAACACTACTCCCTCTCCTCCCTTGGAAGTCGTAAAAGGCGATTAAGAGACTCTAAACTAGCAAGATGGGAAGCAGCGCCCTTTCTTTGGTACTGCAGTTATTCTGCGCTCATCAACCAGCCTATCAAGCGTCAAATACCCCCAAAATGATGACCATGTAGCCTTTGTTTATGCGGGAGGCCTTTGTTCAGCAATGGGCGTCTTTTGGCTGATATGGTGATGATGATGATACCGGGCAGTAAATTAATCGTGTCTAATTAAAATCGATGGCACGTAGAATAATACCGAGCCGGATTATTATATATTTTCGAAATTTTAACGTCGAATTCAATAAATAATAAAAGCGACACCTTACAGTTATCAAATTCGCTTCGATTTAAATCAAAGAGCATTTCTCGAATTCCATTTGAAGGAAACATTAAAATATTTCCGACATTCAGATTTGGAAAGAACGGCAATTTAGGAATAACGGGAAAAAAGGGACTCCGTAGGCTTAAAAGCAGAATACGTTTATAATCCACTGAAATGTGGTTCATTTTGTATTAGACGAAGAGAAAATTAACAGTTGTTAGTTGTTTTCGTGTTATTTTACATATTCTCAATTTAAAAATACTTTAATGTAAATCAGCAGGAATTCTTTTTACTGAATTTGTTTACGTTTAACGCAATATGCAGTCATATTTTGAATAAGTCACAAAATATAGCATCGTTCACATACTTTATCGATCCATTAGTCTCTCAAGTCATTGCAATTGATAAGTAATTTATGAGTATTTAATTTTATCTTTTCAAAGATGAAATATTGTACTTTAAAATTAGCCAGCACGAGAGCATTAGCACTGTAACTCCGTTTACCTTCCTTATTATGGTAGACATTGGATTCGCATTTTCAACCAACAAACGATTCTTTTATTTCAGAATAGCGTCCGGAAATACTAGAGTTTGCAATTACGCCCGCTGTAAGACGACTTGCTTCGTCTATTATTTATGAGAAAACATTAAAAATTTATAAGAGCAAACATCCTTACACTTTGTTTCTTTCTCATGATTCACAGACGTCGCAATCTGAACATTTAAATATTAATGGTTCAGTCAGGGTGTTTTAATTTTGTTCCTATAAACAATTTCGTCATTGTACATTTATTATTTTTATGCAAGGTTTAATTGAATTTCAAATGCACCGGAGCATAGGAAAATATTCGGTCTCAAAATTTACTATCAGTCTTATGAGTTTTCTTCGGTGAATCAAACGGTTTAACAAATAGTCTCCCAGTTTTACATTTGATTATCACTATTCTATTGCTCCCGATGCCTTTTTTATTTTTTATGATCCCGGCGTAAATACTAAATCACATCAACTAACTTTAATGGTATATCCACCGTGACCAATTTTTTTTTGGTTTTTTTGAACGTTGCCCCACACTAGGATTGCTCCTATGTCGTGGGTGCGTTTACAGACACGAATTCCACATACAATACACCCAGACCCGTAAATAACTACCTGCAGATCATACAAATATTTGTTCCGTTTGGGAATCGAACCCACGATCCCTGGAGCGCAGCAGCCGACTGTATCAGCCACTGCACCAACCATGCCGTCAATATTTATCAAAATAAGTGAAAGCAACCATAGTATTATTTTATCGATAATGACAACATCTCTATGCCTATTAATAGAATGCTCACTGCGTTTACTCTTAGTATCGTAACTTGCAAATTGCCCAAGGTTTCGAGGTGATTCCGAATGTAAATTGCCAATTTGGCCAACACGACGATTTTCCCTATAAACAGGTGTTAGAGATAATTTATACAACTGATCAATATTCAATAGATCGGAAGTACGCGGGCGTATTCTGTGCGTTATAAAACAAACATTAAATTAAACGACTTTTTATATAACTAAGTACATTACAGGCCACTGCTTGTGAACTATTGATTTAGAACACTTAGCTTCCATATTCCTATACTAGCTGAGACCCGCGCTTTCAACCTCGTTTAATTAAACAATAATGTAGAGTACTTCGACATAGACACTTGACATAGAATATACATATTGGATTTCAAGGGTTTTATATTTTTTTACGCGGGACACTAATTATTTTTCTAAAATAAAAGTAGCCTAAGTTATTCCTTATAACATCAGCTATCTGACAGTGAAAGTCCCGTCAAAATCGGTCCAGCCGTTTGGAGATACCCGGAACAAACAGACAGACAGACAGACAGACAGACAAAAAATGTAAAAATGTTTTTTTTTTTTGTATGTACCGTATATACTTTCATATACATTTACTAAAAAGCTGTTATTTTGACATTACAAACAGACACTTTAATTTTATTTATTTGTACAGATATATACTTCAACTGTCTGTGTGGTTTCTGGAGAAGTGCCACCATTTTTTTTTTAAAACGTTGCCCCACATTATCATTTCTCCTGTGTCGTGGGTGCGTTTTGACCATTAGGTGTCCTTTTTTCTTTTTTTATTGATACGCTGACATCATCATGTACTTTCTTCACCCCGGGAAAGGGTGAAGGGGCGTGCCGGACTACTACCGGCTAAAGCCACCAGAGTAGTTATCTTCGGCACCGAAGGGGGGCACCAGGAACTCGAACAATTTCCATCTGGAGCCACCCATTGGTGCCACGCCTTTAGGCACATCTCGGAGGGAATAACTGTAAAGCGGTCACTGTAGCGGAGGAAAGGCGTCTGTAAATAAACCAAGCACCTCTCGCGGGGATTGTAGAAGATTCCTCCGAAGCCTCGCTATGCGCTGTGCTGCGCACGCGGCGGCACGTGACCACATGCACACCGCTGTCTTCCCACGGGTCACTCATTGTGAGTACGCAGACTCCGCAATAGGCGCGTTCGCGACCCCCAAAGCCCCGCCACATAAACATGACACCCGCTTAGGCATGTTGGATACGGGTGCCACGGCGATTTTTACCCCGGCTCCGTGTCCTCCTTCTACGAGCCGGATCGGGCCTCTCCCGACCATTGGATGTCCTACTTAGAATGCGACTGTGGTTACCCAAAGTAACCAATGTCACATTTGGTGGTGCACCCGTTGTATCCGCATACCTGTATGACCATATACCATTCCAGAATTCTTTTAATACTGATTAATATTTTTTTTTGTTAAATCATGGTCGCACTAGAAGAAGAAGCAGAGTCCTCCCTTAGTGCCAAAGACAATATACGAGGGTCACACTGAATGTTTTTAGAATTGGCCAGTAAATAGATAAAGAATATGAAAAATTTATTTAAATTTCGAATAAAGAACTCTTTGTGAACTTTTTGTTTCTGTAGGGATACATTGAATGAATGTCATTTGTTTCAACAATTTGGTGGAAATTTAAACAGTGCATATTATATATCAAAATGAATTTGTTTAATAACATTTTGTTTTACTATCGATATCGGGGCAATAAAATATTGATATTGGTTCCTCGCTAATAATTTTATTATAAAACACTTAGTTGTTTATTAAACTAATAGTTTAAGTCATATGTAGATAATTAAAAATCCATGCGTGATACATGTATTTTATAAAGCTATAAAATATAAAGTAACAGTACAGAATAAGGTTATAAAGGCAAAATAGAAATTCATTTTTTCATTATCAGCAATACATTTTACCTCTAAATTGCTGTACGTGTCAATGAATTTATTTTGATTCATGATATCAAACACGTTTAAAATTCACATTTCATAGTATAATAGCGATATGCCTTTGACTTTCCAAAGTCAGCAGACGAATACAGTCAATGAGCCTTTACACACCGCAGTATCAAGTATCAGGAGAGAGGTAATACATTTTATCCTAGCTAATTTCCTTTTATCCCTGTATAGTAATAATAATTTGTGGGCAGTTTGTGGCGAGCTGAATGTGAGTGGCGACACTGCCTACACGAATGCTCCAGAGAGTCGGTCAGGGCCTCGTCTCCGGTTTGCCTTTATTGGTTGGTTAGAGTGGTACCCCGTGAGTGCCCGTGGCCCATGGGGGCCGCTAGAGCTATATGCTCGGGGGTGGAAATGTCTAATGGCGTAATAACGGGGAAACCCGCTCCGAGTCTTCGCGACGCGCGATGGTGAAACCGGTGGCGCACCTCTCGACACCCCTTGGCGCTCACACTGGTATTGCTCCTTGTCGCCTGTAGTGGTGGACATTTAGGGTGCCCATCTTGTGAGTGGCAAGTCATCGTCTGCCACAGAATTTCACTTTAACGGTTGAAAGGCAGACGCCGTTTTTCCCGTTTTTCTTAGTATGAAATTCATTTAGCACCCATTGCAATAGACCTTATACTTGTAGTTTCCATTTCATACAATAGTTTTATACCTCCGGGGACAATCTGAGACTGCATTTTATAGTGCAGCCATGGAAAGTCCCCGGTGAGTGTCCCATTACATTTTAGGTTAAAATTCTCTAAAGGGCCTCTGCGTGTTGGACCCATGTCCCCGCGTAAGCCTATCAAAAGACCGGGTTCCCCCTAACAGGGGATATAAATCCGTGATCAGAGAGACATGTAATAATAAAATCCAATTACACACACTGCCAGGTTAAGCTATCGTGCCACAAATATAAAAACCTAACTTTGTGAGAGACTGGTGCCTGAAGTAGGTTTATTATTTAAAACTGTAACACAGGTCATCAGGGCCCTTCCGCAGCTAGTATTGTTACAATGCTTTGGCCTTGTGTGCAAACAATTTTCTTCTACATAATCCAACTATATTTTTCTTGTTCTGTCATTTTGTGCGTATGTCAAACTCTTCTTCGTTAATAAATTTCTTTCATTATTCGGTTATACTTATGGACCTAAAGAGGTAGTGGACTGTATGAGGAACTTTTGAAGACTTTAGAATTACGATATTATGACTACAATTTAGATCCTTGTCTAGAATAAAACAATCTCAACTCCACCAACCTTAAGCTTCTCCCTTATCCTGGATCGGATCAGGCTTGCTGAGACAGCTCGCTTCCTCGTGAATGAATGTGACGTTACTATAGGTTTCTAGAAAAGTCTCGCGGAATCCAAATCGTAGGTTTCACAGAAGAGACGCTGCTGCCCGTCTCTCTGGCTTAGATTCCCTTAGTCGCCTTTTACGACATCCACGGGATGAGATGGAGTGGTGTTATATTCTTAATCCGGACACCACACGGACTTTAATCCGGACACCACACGGACTATCCAGACACCACACGGACTATACTACGCCACAATACTAACTTCTAATTGTTTGTAGTGCGGTTCACACGCTATCTGGAGATGTTCATGAAGGAGCCCTTCAGGCCGGACGGTATCGTGTACCGGAAGTTTCGTGGAAGACTACGGTTGCGCTGCAGTGCAACACGTCACCGTCTATACGTGTGAAATAGTTGTTTTTATTGATTTTATCGTCTCGCTTTATAAGAATTTACTGTATGTGTATTTTTATCTATAGGCTAAGTTAATTGACAATAAAAAAATGATAAAAAAATTGTAATAATAAAGATAAAGAATGAATAGAACAACGGAAATTCTCATAATGCTACATATTGCAATACAGCATACGCAGTATTACAGCGCAGGTTTACTTCATCATCATCATATCAGCCACAGGACGTTCACTGCTGAACAAAGGCCGCCCCCTTAGATTTCCACAACGAGCGGTCACATGCCGCTCTCATACAACTACTCCCAGCGATCTTCACCAGGTCGTCTGTCCACCTCGTTGGAGGTCGTCCCACGGTGCGTTTTCCGGTGCGCAGTCTCCATTCGAGTACCTTTGTGCCCAACAGCCATCAGTTCTACGAGCAATGTGCCCTGCCCATTGCCACTTCAGTTTACTAATCCTCTCAGCTATGTCGACAGTTTTAGTTCTTCTACGGATCTCCTCATTTCTGATTCGATCTCGTAGAGAAATACCAAGCATAGCTCTCTCCATAGCTCGCTGAGTGACCTTGAGCTTTCTTATGAGGCCCATTGTGAGTGACCATGACTCTGTTCCATATGTCATCACTGGTAACACACACTGGTTAAAGACTTTCGTCTTGAGGCATTGCGGTATTGTTGACGAAAAGACGTTGCGATGTTTTCCAAACGCTACCCAGCCAAGTTGGACCTCTTTCTCGAAGTTGGACCTACCTAGCTGGACAGTTTGTCCCAGGCAGACATACTCGTCGACAACTTCGAGAACAGAGCTTCCAACGGAAATTGGGATGGGCATGACATGGGCATTTGACATGACTTTTGTCTTGCCCATGTTCATTTTAAGGCCCACTTGTTGGGAAACTCTGTTGAGATCATCGAGCATTGTGCTGAGCTCTTGCAGCAATTCTGACATGACTACGATGTCATCGGCAAATCGAAGGTGTGTGATATACTCGCCATTGATGTTTCCACTCCAGTAGCGTGAAGGCATCCTCCATTGCTGCGGTGAACAGTTTCGAGGAAAATACGTCCCTCTGTCTTACACCTCTCTGTAATGGAATTGCCCCCGTGCTCTGTTTTTGTACTCGGACCGATATGGTGGCGTTTCTGTATAAGCACTTCAACGCTTCAATGTACCGGTAGTCAATCTGGCACCACTGCAGAGAATGCAGCACTGCCCAGGTTTCGATCGAATCAAAGGCTTTCTCATAGTTCACAAATGCCAAACATAGTGGCAGATTATACTCCTTGGTCTTCTGTATAACCTGCCGCAGCGTATGGATGTGGTCTATGGTACTGAAACCTTTTCGGAAACCGGCTTGTTCGGGAAGCTGGAAGTCATCAAACCTGCGCTCGAGACGATTCGTGATGACCCTTGAAAACAGCTTATATGGCTCAGAAGTTAGATGGGTCTATAATTCTTCAATAGGGTGTTATCACCCTTTTTGAAGAAGAGCACCACCCCACCTCTTTTCCACGCTTCCGCTTTACTTACTGAAAAGATAATTCCGAAATATTTCTTGGGTCAAAACTACTTCAATACAAGGTATCAGCGCATCCCTTAAGCTCGCATGACAAATACTCGTCCGAGACCCGAAATTAATCCTGGCCCAAACAACTAATTTGTTTAATTAAGTCCCCGTATCAAACATATGTAAGTCATGCCCACAGTTTTTGCGGTTACAAAACAGGAAGGGTTTGACCTACGTCAAACTAGTGATGTGGGATATCGGCTATCGATAATTTTGGATAGATTTATCGACTGACTTTTCGGCAGAAATAATTTAAAAGACGTAATCTGTTAATGCTATTCTCTACTTTACTTCTCGGAATTTAACGTAGTGCTGTATTTTCCCCTTTACTGTGCATAAAATGTAATTATTTTCCTAGGTCTGGAAACGACTTTTGATAACATTTTGAAAATTCATCTATACTGGGTGTCCAGTAAATATCACGACATACTGCAGGGGGTGAGAGCTTGGGTACCTACCAAAAAAACACAATATATATTCAGCAAAATCTTACGGATTTACAGTAGTACCCATTGATGTATATATGTTACTATCGTAACTAGATCGGTAGCTGTCACACAAAGACGTTGCCACTTAACATGTGGCCACAGCCATATGTCCGGCCTTATGTCACTTAGTGGCTAGCCTGACGTCAAAGGAGTAACACATACAACTATTTTGGGTATATTATATTAATATCATTTACTTTCATTGTCCATATAATTCAGTTTACCAGTAGTGACATCATATAAGATTGTCAGATATCAAATAACTTGTTTATCACTTAAATAATTTAGTTAATCCATTGTTATTCATATTTGAATATTTAATGCTTTTACAAATAGTTAGTTTATATTTAGTTTTTCAAATAACACTGGTTGCATTTTAAAATATACCTACTTTATGTTTTATTCTCGAATTGTCTTGTAACTGTTTCGGAACCGTATAAAAGTAGAAGCATTGCATTATGAAGATTCATTCTGTAAACGAGTACTGCAAGGTGGATACTCTGCGCTAAAATACACCTGTAATATCATTGTGAAACCGAGTTTAATTTATCCTACGGTCTGTTACAATAGCCATTATCACACGGGAGGAGCAGGATTGCTGCTTATCGTCTTGATATCAAACCTTTAGATACCATGTACACATATGTACTTGCTTAAAAGGAGTCTACAATCACAAATATTTATCATCACTGAAACCTGTTTTGCTAATAAACTATTATTATTTACATGTTTCTCTCTTCACAGGTTTATATCCCCTGTCAGGGGGAACCCGGTCTTTTGATAGGAGGCTTACGCGGGGACATGGGTCCAACACGCAGAGGCCATTCAGATAATTTTAACCTAAAATGTAATGGGACTCTCCATGGCTGCACTATAAAATGCAGTCTCGAATTGTCCTCGGAGGTATAAAACTATTATATGAAATGGAAACTACAAGTATAAGGTATATTGCAATGGGTGCTAAATGGATTTAATACTAAGAAAAATGGAAAAAACGGCGTCTGCCTATCAACCTTTAAAGTGAAATTCTGTGGCAGACAGTGACTCGCCAACTAAGGTAAGCCAGAGTTGAAAATCCTGCGGGCACTCATGGGGTTCCACTCCGACCGACCAATAAAGGCAAGTTGTAGACGAGGCCCTGACCGATTCTCTGGAGCATTCGGGTACGCACTATCGCCACTCACATTCAGCTCACTACAAACTACCCTGCGTTCTGTAAGCTTCTTTATATACTTTTTTATATGAAAAGGTAGGAAGAACTCGAGCAGCTGCTTTAATCTGCCCTCCAGGATTACCTTATCCCACGGTGAGATAACGACTGCCCAGAATTATTATATTTATTATCTTTGTTGAAAACCGCTCGAACATAACAACCCAAATATCGCACTGTTTGTATAAGAGAAGATCAAAAAATAAGAAGAGAATACAGCAACAGGAATTGGCAGTCTTATAGCTGTTATTAAAAAGTCACGAACACTGCTCAGCAGGACAATTGTATTTTATATTGACCAGTTGATATTTTCGAACTTTTTCCGCCTAATTATCGAAAGTAAAATGGGCGATAATTACAGTTTTTCATTCAAACGGGTCCATTCACTAACTCTGAACAGGCTATTTGTCATTTAAAAATAGTAACACTGCAAGCGTTGAAATGTCAGACAGCTCAGCATCGGCATTTCATTAGCAATCCTTTTAAGTGTCTACTATTTATTTATTTAATTCAATTGGGTTTACAAAGAGGCCACGCTCAAAGGAAACGAAGTTATACAGGGGAGCGATTGTTTAAGTGTGGTGTCGGTTAGGGGCTTGGAGCGAGCATACTATATGAGTAATGTTATTGGTGACATCTTATCAATATAGACGGCACGGTTGATGCAGTGGCTGATACAGTAGACTGCTGCACTCCGGGTCGTGGGTTCGATTCCCGCACGGAACAAATATTTGTATGATCTGCAGGTAGTTGTTCCGGGTCTGGGTGTATTGTGTGTGGAATTCATGTCTGTAAACGCACCCACGACACTGGAGAAATCCTAGTGTGGAGAAACGTTTTTTAAAAAAGAAAACAATGGAGTACGCACCCAAAACACAAACAAAAAATACATCTCACAGCACAAACACCCAGACCGGAGACAACTATTTGTAGATCATACAAATATTGTCAATTACCTTCAGCCAATCGCTTTCAGTTCACAACTCGTACTGTACCCATCAGAAACATAGGATTTTATAGCAGCAGAGCTCTCGATATTCTTTGTTATAAAACAGTAATAGACCAATAAAAGTTTAACGATAGCCGTTGCGGTTCGTCTTTGATATAGTTCGCATCATGATTTTTATCTTAAACCAGTTTATATATATTTATTGTTGAAATGGCGAACTATATGATTTTGTTAGGATATAAATGAACACCTTAATGATGTTACGTATTTACGATAACGTTTTCTTTTTTTTTAACCACCCATCCACGAGATGATTAGTTCATTCGCCTGGTGGTCAACGTCACCCATGCCTCTGGAAAACATTTTTTTTTTTTTACTTTATTTTCTTCTAAAACATACACACATTTATAGTAAATACAAATTCGCCAAACTGCGTAGAATAGTTTGTTGGCGAAGGAGACGCTCATCATTTCGGCCGAATGAAGTCCACTGCTGGACACAGGCCTCCCCCAAAGATCACCACTACGACCGATTTGGGTGTGTTGTGTGCTCTTAGTATGTATATTTGGGGGGTCTTGCCATAATTGCCACGCTTGGCAGACGGTTTGGCGATCGCAGTTGAGTTGTTTATGTACTCGAAGGACGCTGCTGCCCATCCTCCGGTTAATCCTTAGTCGGCTTTTACGACACCCACGGGAGGAAATGAGGTGGTGGCATTCTGAGCCGGCACCACACGGCATTACAATTTTGTCTATACGTAAATACTTTTACACATATTAATACTTGCACAGTTAAGTAGTTATTAATAATTCGTAGTAGGCCTTATGGTTCTTAATAGCATGTTATTCTTATGTCTTTAGTTTAGGGTTGCAGTACATTTATCAGAGTTTAAGTTGCTTAACAAGTCTATCCTAATAAATATCGCGGGTGTCAAGTACTGTCTAGTTCTTTTTCCACAATAATTGTTTACTGACGGTGTTACAAATTTTCCCTCTTTGACTTGCCTAGTATAGTATTTAAGCGTTCTGTGTTTTTTGTGTTAAAATTTTCGGAATTGCTCAATGGCTATGAGGTATTCTACTTTAAGATGAACAGGAAATATTTTACATATAGAAAATAACTTATCATAATTGGAATTAACTTAAAGTCTTCATCATCATCATCATTTCAGCTGAATGAAATCCAATGCTGGACAAAGGCCTCCCGCAAACATCACCACAACGACCGATAGGGGTGTGCTGTGCGCTCGTTGGGGGGTTTTGCCATAATCGCCACGCTTGGCAGACGGGTTGGCGATCGCAGTTGAGTTGTTAATGTACTCGAAGGACGCTGCTGCCCATCCTCCGGCTAAGCCCTTAGTCGACTTTTACGTCACCCACGGGAGGAGATGGGGTGGTGGTATTCTGAGCCGGCACCACACGGCAGCTTAAAGTCCTAGTTTTTATAACGCTACCTAGGAAAAGTCTTGCATCGCACCACACAGCGCTCGTCACCTCGAAGCGTTTGTTATTTAAGCTCTAATGCCCAGTAATTTCACTAGCTACAGTGCGCTTCAAGCAGGGACACATTATCGTTAACAATTTAAATACTACTGCTTGGCGGCGAATGTCTTACAGTACGGTACCTACCTATCCGGACTGTTGCAAAGTAACCTACCATATTCCAATACTTGCGTCTTCATACAGTCACAAACATGCATCCTCATAGCCTTTATAACGGAGGACTAGAAAATACTATAGTACGTGAACTATCTCAGCAATGGCACGCCAATTGACACAGAACATGCTCGGAATAACTCTGAAGAATCGTATTGACGATAGTCTGAACGAGAGTGCTTTCTTTCGATTAGCTATGTTCAACGGCTTTGGTAAAATATACTCACTACGGTTGGTAATATTGAAACTTGGACGGTTAATTGCCAAATTTATTAAACACTGCCGCTTGGCAGCAATATGTGGCACTGCGGTGCTTTATCTCTTGTTGTTCCCCAGTGGAAATTCATCATGAACTTCCTCCGCCAACATAGCCGACATATCTTGCCCGCTCGGCAGCCCACGCAGGGCATTCATAATTAGCTTAACCATTGTAGTCAGGATTTTTAAGAACATCAAAATATCAGTATCCTGAAGTTAGATCATGTGGTGTCCGGATTAAGAATACAGCACCAGTACATTCAAACTAGTTTATATATAAACCAGAGGGATTCGCAGCGGCTTCCTTTTTGTGGAATAGCAGCTGTACTGCGCTCACCAACTCGCCTGACAAGTTTGGCGAACACAAGCAAACCTTTTTTTTTTGGAAGTTCTAACTGAACTTTCTTCGCCCTGGGGAAGGGCGAAGGGGTATCGGACTCCTACCAGCTAAAACCAGTGGAGCGGTCATCTTCGGCACGTAAGGGAGGCTCCAGGTCCTCGTATGATCACACTAGAGCCGCCCACTGGTGCCACGCCTATTGGCACATCTCGGAGAGGGTGACTGTAAAGCGGTCACCCCCCCAGGGGGATTGTAAAGGATCCCCCAAAGCGTCCCACGGCAGCGCGTGACCACATGCGTGCTACCGTCTTCTCTTGGGTCGCTTGGTGTGGGCACGCAGATTCCCCAATCTACGCACTCGCGAATCCAGAGGTCCCCCACCTTATAGCAACGGCAGGGGTTTTCAGGCGTATCGGAAATAGGCGCCAGGGCGGTTGTTACCCCGGCGCCGTCTCCTTCTTCTTCGAGCGGGATCGGCCCTCTCCCGGTCCCGCTATGCAGTCTCCTTCTGGAGCATGACGCTCTCACAGAAGGAGTGGAAGTTCTACCTGAACTTCCTTCGCCCTGGGGAAGGGCGAAGAGGTATCGCACTCCTACCAGCTAAAACCAGTGGAGCGGTCATTTTCGGTACCGAAGGGAGGCTCGAGGAACCCTAATAATGTCAATCTAGAGCACCCATTGGTGCTACACCTTCAGGCATATCTCGGAGGGGATGTCTGTAAAGCGGTCACCCTCCCTAGCGGAGGGAAGGCGACTGTAAAAAGGTCGCCCCCAGGCACTTCTCGGGTTGAATTGTAAAGGATCCCAAGTCTCGCTGTCGAATGTGCACCTACCACTTTTTTTCTGTAAAGTATCTTGGTCTAGGAAAATTTCAAAAGCAATTTCATTGAATCTTATTGGATATCACTTTAGTTGGTTACAAAAGAAAATAAAAAAAATAGAGACAATATTGAATGTCGTATAATTTTGTTGCAAAAATTGTCTTCATTTCAATTTGGATACACAACAGCAAGGCGCAATGCACACAGTGAAGACAGGATATGGACACGGACGAAACGCGGACGCTAGTCCTTAACTCGTCTATAACATATAGCAATGTACATACAAGCGACAGGATGGACGGAGCGTAGACGCGGGAGGGACACGTCCCTTTCCCGTCAGTACCTTGTCACTTCAGTTGCTTTTGGCTAGTGTAACTCCATTTACGTTTCGCCTTTGTCCTTTGTGTTTGTATTGATAAAGTCATGTCCGTATCTCGTCTACGTCTATTCTACGCCATTGCATTGCGTCCAACAGCACTGCAAAAATATTGCAGATTCAAGAGTTTGGTATGGCAAAGGCACTAATGTCACGCTGGAATCTTGCAGCCTGAATTGAAAGGCAATCTTCAGCGGTTGCTGAACCGACTGACCGCTCCAGTATTTTAGCCGGTAGGAATCTGGCATGCCCCTTCACCCTTCCCCAAGAGGAGGAAGTCCATGTAGAATGTCCACTGGACACCAATAAAAAAAAAGGTAGAGTACCTTTTTCGAAATAAATATCTTAAAATAGCTCAAGTTGATAACTCTCGTTGTTTAAGTCCACTCCAACATTTTCCGTGGTCATCTTCTTTCATCATCTTCTCTCTTATCAGCCGAAGGACTTCCACTGCTGAACGAAGGCCTCCCCCATAGATTTCCATAATGAACTGTTAGACATAGGCCGGTTGTTTGTTTATTTCGTTATTGGGGAAATTTTGCCAGTGTTCACCACGCTTGACAGGCGGGTTCATCACCGCAGTTTGGCTTCTGTTCCACAGAAGGGACGCTGCTGTCCATTCCTCTGGTTTAGAGTCCTTTAGTCGCCTTTTAAGAATCCACAGGAGGAAACGGAGTGGTACTATATTCTAAATCCAAGACACTACACGGAAAAAAGGCATCTTTCTAGTTGGACTAAATAAATATGATGGTTTTTTTTTAAATAATGTTAGAACGAAAGTAACTAATTTTATTGGAACGGAGTTCCCTATCGCACGTTATCGTTCTGTTTTGTTGGTGGGCTGAGGGGCTAGACCGAAAAAAGTGTAACAATAAAAAACGACACCAAAAACCTACATCTTTTTGCAGTGATTTTTGAGGCATTTCCCGATCACCTAGGAAACTAAAACGTTTTTCAATCGTTTCAGCTTGCCGTCGATTCTGAGAATATGCAATTTTAACGTTTAATTACACTTTTTTATTAATATAAATAAGCATTTTTGCGTGATAAACTTTATTCCCATTTATTAACATTTTATGATTCCTTTAATTATTTTATATTGACTCGTATTTTTTATTTAATCATTACTTAATACAAACACAAAAAATATATAGCGAAATGAACTCCGTTCAAACCGGGTGTCCATAAGACACCTCTCACATTTTTTTTATCACCCAATACACAGCACGGGTCAAAACAAATATTTGTATGATCATCAGATAGTTGTTCCGGGTCTGAGTGATGTGCATGTGAAATTAATATCTGTAGTCACGACACGGGGAGGTAAAAGAGCGGGGCTTCGATAAAAAAATATGCTTTGGCACTGAAGACAGCAATAACCGTACGACGTTGCCGACATATTTTTTAGAATCATTTTCATTTTTGATAAATATTTTATGAATATGTAAAGATTTATTCATATAAACATCGTACGACGTTGCCTTATACTTGACATTGGCGAAATTGTGGACGATACTCTACAGAATGCCGTGTGGTGCCGGCTCAGAATGCCACCACCCCATCTCCTCCCATGGGTGTCGTAAAAGTCGACTAAGGGATTAGCAGGAGGATGGGCAGCAGCGTCCTTCGAGTACATTAACAACTCAACTGCGATCGCCAACCCGTCTGCCAAGCGTGGCGATTATGACAAAACCCCCCAATGAGCCCACAACACATCCATATCGGTCGTTGTGGACATCTTTGGGGGAGGCCTGTGTCCAGCAGTGGACTTCATTCGGCCGAAATGATGATGATGATGATGATTCTACAGAAGCCATAATCTAAGAGAAGAAGAAGACAGCAATATATTTCACTTTAAGGTCACATTTGTACGTCAGTGACTGATGGCGCGTTAATTCCCGCAAGCGCCACTATAACTTCATACCCTGAAAATTAGTTGCTGTGGAAAGCTGTGGAAATCGCCAATCAGCCATACATATATTGACAAAACATCGCCATTTGTTGTCATACTTTGCTCACAATCTCACTTGCCAAGGTACGTATTTGTGGGACACAATTGTTGGAATCTATGAGGAGGCCTTTGTGCAGCAGTGGACTTCCTTTGGCTGATATGATGATCCTGTGGTTAACATGACCTAAAGGAATATGTGTGTACTTACACTACATAACGAAGGATTTTAAGTCTGCAGTAACCTGTAACAAAAGTAAAATACCTGTTAATATAATTAACATATTAAAATATTTTGGACGAGAATAGTTTTTATTGTTATTATATTAGTTTAGCTTAGTGCAAATCAAAGCCGTCATTAACAAACAACTGGCAATACTTGACATTTCTAAACAACCAGCTTCAGATCATATTGCAAGAAAAATACAAATAAAAAAACATTTTGACATAAATAACAAGTTGGTAATATTTTTCCTGTTAGCTTCCAAGTTGGAAGCAATCAGAAAAGTTTTACCACTTATATAAGTTGACAAGTAAAGTTCAACCGAAGATATGTTTATGAGATTTTCGTACGATATCATTTAGATTTGGAATTTTGTCATTTTGTATGTTATTTATAGGTACATATGTTTGTGCGGAACTTTTCAATAGAAAGATAGAAAGAAAGAAAATAAATTTATTTGGATAGATAGGGCAACACACATCACTCACAGAAAGCATAAATTGAGTAGATAAAGCAAAATAGTATACAAACAAACCATTAACAAACATATTGAGACATCAACATACAACAAACCATGCAATATGAAGATAGCTGGAAGAATACATTTATTATCTATACAAATAAATAAAATTTAAGTGTCTGTTTGTAATGTCAAAATAATAGCTTTTTACTAAATGCATGTGAAAGTATATACGACACCTACAACAAAAAACATTTTTTTTATTTTTTGTCTGTCTGTCTGTTTGTTCCAGGTAATCTCCGAAATGGCTGGACCAATTTTGACGGTACTTTCACTGGCAGATAATTGATGTTATAAGGAATAACTTAGGCTACTTTAATTTTAGAAAAATAATTAGAGTTCCGCGCAATAAAAATAAAACCCTTGAAATCCAATATATATATTCTATGTCATGTGTCTACGTCGAAAAACTCTAAATTTCTTTTAAATTAAACGCGGGTGAAACCGCGGGTGAAACCGCAGGTCCCAGCTAGTTTATAAATCTTTAATGGTTAGTGGTGTGCGTCGCAATACCGATCAAAAAGAGACATTTCTCAGCCTAAAGCCACATCGCAGTTAGCGGTGCGGGGCTGATTTTCAGCAATACCTCGTAGTATGCATAATATGTAATTAAATAATGTTACTACTCTATTGTGCTGTGTGCGTCACACAAAGCTGCAACCACAAAAAGAATAAAACTATCCACAATGCACAATGCCGCAGCCGAACGTATATTAAAGTACATATTTAGACTAAAGTAGATGTATATTTATGCATAAATACACTATCCATTATATGTATATTAAGCATATTATATATATTAAATTTTTACATAAACCGTGTTGTGGATTACCATATTACCGCCTTTGCGTGATTTATTTTCAGAATTGACGATTTGACTTCAAAATTACACCAATATATTCTGAGGTGGCGAAAACACTGATGTTTAGTATTGCAATATAGCGAGCTCTAGTGTGGTCACCGTGATATAGTACGCAAAAGAGAGACGAAAATATACGATTGAAAGGGGTACGCTATATTTTATCTATATATCTATAGCTATATTACTATTCCGTTTAAACATTTACCACTAATAAGGGTACATAAAATAGTCGATTAGCAATAAAAGAAAAACCGAAGACCGTAGCAAGCATGATACAGAGAAAAAACTATATGCCAGAGGCATCATAATTGGGAGTTTATAATTGGGATAAGCCCAGTCGCCAAGCATTTATTTACGAGTCGAGTAACTGATTCCAATATTGTATGTTTAGCAAAAACGCTTAAACGCACGGAAATTCGTCCTAGTTGCAACAAGGTCTGTGTAGTAAACAACTCCGGATGTAACTCGCAAGCTGTCAAATTAATATTGCGTTTACCTTCCCAAACCAAAGAAGAGAGTCCCGCAGGATGTGATATGCAAATAGTTCATATTCTCACTATAGTTGAACATTAGCATAAAGTTGAAGGAACAAGCTTGAAGCAAATAATTTAATTTTAAAGTTACCATGACCCGTGAGATGTTGAGCCACGCAATGATTAACCTCCAACCATGTACTTTCCAGTCACTCACGAACGGTAGAAAAGAACTGGTAAAGGTGACGGCCCTTAGTAGACGCGTCCCACCTGCATTGCTTTTTGCGAAGAGTTCATCCCAAACACCAGTCTGTGGTATACACAATCTACAGATTTTAACACGTTTCACGTCACGTTATGGATCACGCTATACGTCTTCTAGGAGTTTTTTGCTAGAGAGAAGAACCGGCCTAAATAACTTCTTAGCGCACTGTCTCCCTAAATCACTGGTACTTAGTGTAATCATTTCTTCAGATTCAGAAGTAAACAATACTACGGCTAAGCGTATAACATTCCATGCCACAAGTGATTAAGTATGCGTAACAGTATCACCTTGTATCATAACCTTATTGTCACCAGGATGATGTAGCAGAATACCACCGTTATCAATCATTATTTATGAACTCAGAAGAGAGATCATTAACGAGCTGTTATGACTACAGTGAAAAAAAAAACATTATGTTTCCATATCAAGCCCTTTCTCATATTAAACGACCTTGGACTAATTACTAGCATATTTTATATGGAGAGCTAGGAATTATAGTTTCATTATTGACTTAAATATATTGACATATTATGAGTATTAAAAAAAATGAATTAATGTATTAATGAATGTATGAATTTGTTGTCATCAGATGCAACAATGTCTTAAATATATATGGTTTGGTCGAAAAATGGTTTATACATAAATAGTATTTCATAATTGATGTCAGTATTTTGTATGACTACATCTTAATGACATGTTAAAAATGTTATATGTAGGCCTCTATGTTCTTATAAAATGAAATAATAATATTATATATACGTCAAAACAATATAGTATAAATGATAAATAATTAATTGTGATAATTCTTCAACTATTTTTGACTTGATGAATACATATTTTCATAAGTTCGCATACCAGAAATGGTTATATATGGATTCTTAACACTGTAAATTTCATCTTTGTGTACCCATATTTGTGCGAATAAATTTCTGATTCTGATAAAATGAAAATCTTTTTTTATGATATTACCTGACAAAGCCGTGTGGTGCCGTCTCAGAATACCACCACCCCATTTCACCCCGTGGATATCGTAAAAGTCGACTAAGGGATTAGCCGGAGTATGGGCAGCAGCATCCTTCGAGTACACTAACGACTCAACTGCCATCGCCAACCTGTCTGCTAACCGTGGCGATTATGACAAAACCCCCCAATGAGCCCACAACACACCCGTATCGGTCGTTGTGGTGATCTTTGGAAAGGCCTATGTCCAGCAGTGGGCTTCATTCGGCCGAAACGATGATGATGATGATGACCTGTACAATGCTATCACCTACATAATTTTTTATTAGCCACTTTTGAAGGGTCTTGATTTCATACTTTATCTTTGTTTTTTTCTGAGGCAAGAACAGGTTTTCTAGAGTTGAGCATTGCCCACCCATGTTCCTGGGTATGAGCATGCCAGTACTATTTTGTACGTGTTATGGCTAGAGGTATTTAGTGGCATGATGAGGATGACGTTTTCCGTAAAATTACATTTCTCGAAACCATTTGCAAACCTGTTTTGAACAGTTACATTTTCATTCGTAAAGGCTAATGGAAAGATAATATTTGGAATCACACTTGGTATTATACCACCAAATATTATTTTTCAATGGTATGTCATGCTAATTCAGTTGACTCGGTTTAGCAAATATTGCACGTAAAGGTGTGTTGGACATCATATTTGTGTTTGACTTCAATCCACGTATAAAAATTGTTAACGAGTGTTTTCAATATTTGCCACAGAAATGAACAAACCAACTGACTTATTTTTTTACCAAGGCTTGCCTGGCCACCGTTATGAAGTATAATGTAATGATTTAAAAATATATGCATGTAATTATGTACATATTACTCTTATGAATACGTTAGTTTATATGGTTGAGACTCCATCACACTTAAATAGATAAAGAGATTCTACTGAAGTTTCGTATAGAGAAAATATGTCGTGGAAAAGGATAATAAGAAACTTTTTACTTGAATTATCCTAAAATATATTAATTAAAAAACAATACACACTAAACTGTCGCCTAGCGAAGCAGGAAAGTAGCGGCGAGTTTATTAAAACTTTCGTACATATAGTTGATTTTTCTTCATAGTAACTGCCTCTTTGGTCTAGTGGCCGCAAGCATGGCTGACAAGCATCAATTCCCGACTTCGATTCTTAGATCGATTAAAGTTTTATAGGGGTTATCTTTTACAAAATTGCCAGTAGCAGTGGCGGCAGTTGGGAACTGTGCCAGTTATTTTTTTTGGACACGAGTTTCCCTGTGTCGTAGGTACAGTTTACAGAAATAAATCTCTCCCATTTAATGTATGTCATCATCATCATCATCATTTCGGCCGAATTAAGTCCACTGCTGGACACAAGCCTCCCCCAAAGATCACTACAACGACCGATATGGGTGTGTTATGGGCTCATTGGGGGTTTTGCCATAATCGCCATGCTTGGCAGACGGGTTGGCGATCGCAGTTGAGCTGTTAATGTACTCGAAGGACGCTGCTGCCCATCCTCCGGCTAATCCCTTAGTCGACTTTTACGACGAGTTGGGGTGGTATTCTGAGCCAGCACCACACGGCATGTATGTATTGTTTATGTATGTATTTTATCCTTATTATGTATATCTAATGTTTGAAATTATTATATCATTATCTTTCTATTTTAATTATTTTACAGACTGTGTCTACGTTTCAAATTGCCCCCTCCTGTCGCAGGTCTGCTGGCAGAAATGTCTTTAGAAATAAGCAGTGCCTTTGTACTTAAGTACCTATATACCCTGTATTTTTGTCTTTTTTTGTGTGTACATAAATCTATATCTATAAAAATGAATGTTTGTCTATATGTCCTTTATTGAATCGTAAAATATGCATTTGATCATGTCATGATCTACAACAGTGTTGTGCATGAGCCCACAAAGGTTTCTGAGTTAGTAAGACCAATCTTTGACAGATGGCGCCACTAGATAAGATAAGATAAGATAAAAAAGATTTTTATTCATTTAAACCATTTATAGCACTCATGAATCGTCAAGACTTTAGTTGCCACGTTCCAAGATATAGATTTCCTATGGAGAAGAACGGGCAAGAAACTCCATGGTTACTCTTTTAAAATCATGTTACAATATTTATGTGTACAATGTTGTACAACTATCATTCCAATGAATTTCATTTCTATATATATAAAATTAAACGGCGGGTGAAACCGCGGGTCCCAGCTAGTAATCTATACAAATAAATAAAATTGAAGTGTCTGTTTGTAATGTCAAAATAACAGCTTTTTACTAAATGCATATGAAAGTATATACGGTACATATAACAAAAACACATTTTATAATTTTTTTGTCTGTCTGTCTGTTTGTTCCGGGTACGACGGCTGGACCGATTTTAACGGGATTTTCACTGGCAGATAGCGGGTGTTATAAGGAATAACTTAGGCTACTTTTATTTAAGAAAATAATTAGGGTTCCGCGTAAAAAAGTAAAACCCTTGAAATCCAATATATACATATATATATTCTATGTCAATGTCAATTCTAAATTTCTTTTAAATTAAACGCGGGTGAAACCGCGGGTCCCAGCTAGTAAATAAATAATTGAAGTGGTAATATATTCTTTATTCAGACGACATACGGACTTCTGCTGTATCTTTGAAGAATACTTCTATATATTAAAGCCAATTCACAAATCACACGGCGACGCAGACATGCTCTGTCAGCGCGGACTACGCAACTATATTTTACTACCATCAATTTGTATGGTCCGTCGACATCTGAATCGGCCTTAAATCAAGTCACCAACAGTACATACATATCATCATTGGCCGTGTGATGCCGACTCAGAATACCACCTCCACATCTCCTCTCGTGAGTGTCGTAAAAGTCGACTAACGGATTAGCCGAAGGATGGGCAGCAGCGTCCTTCGAGTACATTAACAACTCAACTGCGATCGCCAACCCGTCTGCCAAGCATGGCGAGCGTTTTTCAGCGGTAATTAATGAAAAAAAGATGAATGAGTTAATTTTACTTAAATCCTTACTCATCCCACTAGTGTGATCAGTTATTTTATAGACGAGATTTGCATCCGGTAACGCATTATTTTATAGGAGGAAATAAGCAAAAAAACAATTTTGAAATTATTAAATTATACTAGATAGGACTTTCATTTCGAAAACGATGAGTAGAAAGTTGTTATTTTCAGAATTACCTTTAATATTTGTTCAGTATTCTCAAGCCACTTCAACTTATATTTATGAATTATGGGTCGACACAAAACATTGTTAATAAATATCAATACAATGATGTATTGACATCTGCCATAACAGGAGTCATAAATCAATAATAAAATCACACAAAATGGAGTAACATACAATCCACATCCATTAAAAGTATGTGGTAAAGCATCATTAGAAATCTCCCGACTCACGCAGTAATGGACCGAGTCGACGTTTTGACAGGAGCGCGCGAAAACCCATGATTTATACGGGATCTCGTATTTTCGTATTGAAATAAAAATCATTTACACGAACAAGGAGTTATAGAGAATGGATGTGTCAAAACGCGTATTTGTTATGATTGTACTTACCTTGAAGTAAAGAGAGAATTTTGATTGCATATACAATTCCAGGTACCGATAATAATAAATAAGTTAAATAAAATAACTTTTTAACAAAAAAAAAATACCAATTTCAAAACACCTACACGATATAAAAATATTAAAGCCATGTATAAAATATAACTTCTCGTTGGTCTGCATGAACCATGGTTGGGGCATACCTGACCTCACCCGACTACATAAAGTTTTTTTTTCCTTTTCAGTGGTTTTAATATTTTTATATCGTGCAGGGGTTTTGTAGTCGGTATTTTTTTTGTTAAAAAGTTTTATACGTTTCTTTTTACTGTAAACATATGTAAGAATTTTTTCAAATTTGGTACAGTATTTAAAATTAAAAATAAGAATGACTTAAATCGGTTCTCCGATCTGAGAGGAATCTAAACCACTAAGACATCATCTAGATAAGCGCAGTCAAATTAACCTGTTTATTGAAGCTGGTTAAAAATCTACTTAATCAAATGTGATTAAATTTATATGGGACTAATCTGATATCTAATAATATCTAATAATCTGATCTCATACTGAGCGACCCCCTTGAAGATGGCGGCGCGCACATGGTCCTGGGTCCATGGATCCTTTACAATACCCTGAGCTGTCCTGGGGAGCGACCTCTTTACTGTAACCTCCCTTCTACTAGGGCATCTCCTCTACCGACATGTGCCTAAGAGCGTAGCACCAATGCGCGGCTCTAGATGAAGATTTTTCGAGTTCCTGGAGCCCCCTTTCGGTGGCTAAGATGACTACGTCGGTGGTTTTGGCCGGAAAAGTCTTCACATTAGGTTTCTTACGAGTTTATTTTTCTTCTGCAACTAGCTAGCATGATGCGGTTAATGCTGGCTCATTGGTTTTTATGAATTTATGTCTACCCTTGATACAGGAGAAATATTAGTGAGGGACATGTTTTAAAAAAAAAGCGGTTTATTTTAGATGTCTCAATTCAAATTCGAACAGTGTAAATGTCTCTTTTTCAGTGAGCAATTCCGTTGCAGTACAAAAACTAAGACGGTCAAGTGCGAATAGGACCTTCGGAGGGTTCCATTACATGTGAAACTTAGATTTGTTATGACAGTATGAGTCTATAGAAATCAGTACTCAGTGTTAATTTGAACTTGATACTTCAAACCGTCTCTGAGAATAAGGGCCTTGACACATGGACAGGCCAAAAGACGGATAACCAAGTGGCCCTACAAGGCTTCCGTTCATTAATTTTGAGGTACGGAATCCTAAAAACTAACTGACATACAATTGCCCTATTTCAGTTTCTCAATATTAAAATATCACAATATAGTATATACTACTTGGTAAACAACTCTATAAATATTAAAAACTTTCTACTTTAATACAAAATTCTCACACAAACTTTTTAATTTAGGACCAAAGACAAAAGCGTAGCGAGGTCTATTCGAAACTTTCTTAAATGGATTTTGAATTCATATCTTCACAGAAAATTCAAAAGTCTTAAAAAAGGGCCTAAATTTCGCGCTAGCACCTAGAAAAATCCCTTATGAAGACATAATATGCAACGTTGAGGACTGTCTGATAAAAAAATAACGTGAAAAAAGAAGATTTGGAGGCGATTCGTCAAGATATATCAGCAGTGTTACGTCGAGGCAAACCGCCCAAACCGAATCTTTCTCGCGATGAATATCTTGCGCTGAAAACCGTTAATGAAGACCCAGACCTGACTATCCTCCGTGCCGATAAGGGTAATGCTACGGTTATAATGAACACGTCCGATTACAAACATAAAATTCAAGAACTCCTGTCGGACAAAAGTACATATAAAAAGGTAAACAAAGATCCAACTAACAAGATTCTCAAAAAGACCTCTGAGTTAATATCTAAACACTCCGACATCTTAGAATTGGACGTAAAAACATTAATTCCATCTTGCGCAAAACCACCAAAGCTGTATGGGTTGCCGAAAATTCACAAAAGCAATGTTCCCCTACGACCAATAGTTAGCCAGATTGATACACCAACTTACAAACTGGCACAACATCTAGCGAAGATACTCTCAAAACTTCGTGGAACGTCTAGCACATATGTGAAGGATTCCTATCACTTTGTCAGCCAAATAAAAGACCTTGAACTGGCTGAAAGCGAAGTGATGGTCAGTTTTGATGTGCAGTCCTTATTTACCAATTTACCAGTAAAGGACTGCCTGGATGTTGTTAAGAAAAGGTTAAGTGAGCATGACATGCCTCTTCAATATGCAGAGTTACTTGAGCACTGCCTTACCAACGGCTACCTGTTGTGGGACAATGAGTTTTACCTACAAACTGACGGTGTGGCCATGGGTTCACCGGTCTCTCCTGTAGTCGCCGATATTTTCATGGAGGATTTTGAGGAGAGAGCACTGATGACAGCCCCGGCTAAACCAAATATGTTCAAACGGTATGTAGATGACACATTTACCATCTTGCCTCACAATAGGGTCTCTGCATTCCTAAAACACCTAAATTCAATACACAGTAAAATTCAATTTACTATGGAATTGGAGGATAACAATTGCTTAGCCTTTCTTGACATACTTCTCATCCATAATCCAGATCATTCTGTTAGCCACACTGTGTATAGAAAGCCTACCCATACAAACAGGTACCTTAACGGTGAATCTCACCACCATCCTTGTCAGTTAGCTACTGTGGCCAAATCTTTGTTACAGAGAGCACACGGCATCTGCGACGCCGACCACCTGGCAGGGGAGCTTAACCATGTGAAGCAAGTTCTTCAAAATAACAATTTGAAAGCTCCACATCCCCGTCGCAGAAGCCGCCCGAAACCCACCACGGTTGATCGACGGCCCGCTGTTTTACCATTTATTAAGGGAGTCACGGACAGAATTGGTCATATCTTAAAGCGTGCTTCTATAAAAACCTATTTCAAGCCGCACAAGAAGATCAGCCAACTTCTCAAACCAGTGAAATGTCACATACCCTTACAAGATGCAGGGGTCTACAAGATTGACTGTGATTGTGGTTTATCATACATAGGGCAAACAAAGCGTAGCATAGCCACCCGAATAAAAGAACATATAGCTGACGTCAAGCATAGACGCTCCACAAAGTCTGCAGTGTGTGAACATGCCTTAGGCAAACCAAACCATTATCTTCGTTTTGATCAACCTCAAGTACTCGCGAAAGAGAACCGATATGTACCTAGAATGTTTCGTGAGGCTATTGAAATTAAAAAACATCCTAATTTTAATAGAGAAGATGGTTGGCAGGTACCACCTGTTTGGAATCCAGTCATTAAAATAATAAAGTCCCAAACAAGATACCGCACTAAGAAACATCAAGACACTGTGAGTGATTACTGCGTGCATCGAAACTAATTTTTTGATTAAAATTGTACGGTAGATAAAATAAAATAACTTTTTAAAATCTGTAACGACGCCTGTCACCTTAGTCATCCTGCGACCACGAATGCTGCAAAGTATTCGAAACGTCAGGAAAATCAAAAATCAAAATATACGCGATAGAATCCGTTTAAAAGTGTTTTATTATAAAGAAAATTCAATTTAGTTCCAGCGCGTATGAGTTGGGAGGTGGCTTTTTCTGTTATACAACAACAGTAAATAATAAATGAACGTTCGTTTTATTAACTTTGGTTTCATCAATTTTTATTTTATATTCATTAATAATTATTCAATAATGTTGTCTATTTATTAACCGACTTCGAAAAGGAGGAGGTTTATTAAGTCGAAGCGAGTAAAAAAAATGTATGTACACCGATTACTCCTTGATTTGTCGACCGATTTGAGCAATTATTTTTTTAACTGGTGCAGAATGCTTTCGATTTCGTTCCATATAAATTTAATTACATTTGATTGAGTAGTTTTTTAACCAGCGTCAATAAACAGGTTAATTTGATTGCGCAAATAAAAAAAAATCGACTTCAAAAACCCTACACGATATAAAAAATATTAAAACCACTGATAAGGACAAAATCTTTATTTATGAAGTCGGGCGGGGCCAGGTATGCATGCAGACCAACGAGAAGTTTTATTTTATACCTAACCCAGCACGACTTCATAAATAAAGTTTTTTTTTCCTTTTCAGTGGTTTTAATATTTTTTATATCGTGTAGTTTTGAAGTCAGTATTTTTTTTGCTAAAAAGTTTTAGTGTTTTAAAATGGACTGTATAAAATAAACTATTTGTTGTACTCAAGTAATTGGTTGGTGCGGTGGCTGATACAGTCGGCTTCTGCGCTCCAGGTCGTGGGTTCGATTCCCGCACGGAACAAATATTTGTATGATCTGCAGGTAGTCATTCCGGGTCTGAATGTATCGAATATGGAATTTATGTCTGTAAACGCACCCACGACGTGGAGAAATCCTAGTGGGGGAATGTATTTTTTTTCTAAAAAATGTATATAGCTATAATAGATATGATAATAAGTTTGCCTGACTCTGACCACCACTGACAGACCACCTGACCTGACCACCTGATGTTATGGGCTGATGCCGTCGACGATGGCGCACGCTTCAGCATTTCAGCCGAATAAAGTTCACTGCTGGATACAGGCCTCCCTCAAAGATCACCACAATAACCGATATCGGTGTGTTGTGTGCTCATTGGGGGTTTTGCCATAATCGCCACGCTTGGCAGCCGGGTTGCCGATCGCAGTTGAGTTGTTAATGTATTCGAAGGACGCTGCTGCCCATCCTCCGGCTAATCCCTTAGTCGGCTTTTACGACACACTTTTACACCCACGGGATGAGATGGGTTGGTGTTATTCGTAGCCGGCACCACATGGCAAAACCCGCTTGCCTATTAGAAACCTGTTCACTCATGACTTGAAGATTCCCAGGTTATCACTATCGGAGAACACAGACTCTGGCAAGAAGTTCCACTGTTTAGAAGTTTACGTATTAAATGTGTTCGCAAACCACTCCGTGCTTATTTCAGTAAATAAATAAAATACAAAGGAATTTGTTTAAGATGCAAAGAATAACCGAAGCAAAAATAAATACAAATCGCAAATATTTACTGGCCGAGATGATTTTCTATACAAATAAATAAAATTGAAGTGTCTGTTTGTAATGTCAAAGTGACAGCTTTTTACTAAATGCATATGAAAGTATTATACGGTACATATAACAAAGAAACAATTTTTAAATTGTTTGTCTGTCTGTCTGTTTGTTGCTACTGGACCGATTTTGACGGGACTTTTATTGGCAGATAGCTGATGTCATAAGGAATAACTTAGGCTACTTTTATTTTAGAACAATAACTAGGGTTCCGCGCAAAATAAATAAACCACTGATATCCAATATATATATTCTATGCCAAGTATCTACGTCGAAGTACTCTAAATTTCTTTTAAATTAAACGCGGGTGAAACCGCGGATCCCAGCTACTGTAACATAAACTTTTGTGAATCAAAAGACGCTGTCATGCATACGTGTAATGACAGGCCATAGCCCTTGGTATGCAACACCATAATCGTTTTCATATCAGCCAAAGGATGTCCACTGCTGAACGATGGCTTCCCCATATATTTCCACAATTGTGTCGTCATTTTGAGGAGAATTTGCTAGCACTCACCACGCTTGACCCACCTGGTCAGTTAGCGCAGTATGGCTACTGTTCCGTGAAGAGGCGTTGCTTCCCACTTTTCTGGTTTAGAGTCTCTTAATTGTCTTTTACGATATCCACGGGAGGGGTGGAGTGGTGCTACGTTCTTAATCCAGACAGCCCTTGAAGTGTGTATTTTTTTTAATATTGTAATAGTAAAAATAGGTAATAAATGGGCAACCCCATATTTGGATTTCTCCTGTGTCGTGGGTGCGTTTACAAACACAAATTCAACACACAATACACCCAGACCCGGAACAACTACCTGCAGATCGTACAAATATTTGTTTCGTGCGGGAATCGAACCCACGACCCGGTGCGCAGCAGCCGACTGTATCAGCCACTGCACCAACCGTGCCGTCAAATGAATTTGAATGATCTCTATGGTTTATATGTATTTAACTTGTACTACGTACTAGTAACTACGCTCACAGAATGAGGCACATTTCTTCAATATATTTCTTTGTTCCTCGCAGCATAAACTTATTGGCTGGCTGGGTATCGAAATATCAGTGCGGCTCATTGGGCGTTTTCGTAATATCAGCTGCGTTTATATTTTACGGCTACCCACCGTTTCCGTGTTAGGTTGGATTTTATTGGTGTTGGAATTATGGGATGTAGCTTTTACTGGTTTTATGGGTTTTCTGTAAGTGTAAGTTAAAGTAAACAGTTATTTATTTTATTTAGTAGTGTCGTAGATAAGTTAATAAAGGCAAGAAAGTCAGTTTTGCTGAATTAAAAAATCTAAGATAGGATAGGAGATTTTGAATCGTATAGTGTGATGAAAAATGGATCCTGTACGATAATCGGAACCCAAGAGAACCGGCGAAATCCCACCCCAAGAGAAAGTTGACTCAGAAAAAGGTATCGGGGAGTGTTTGGTGGACCGGTACTGGTGACCATTACAGCTTCCTAAGATCTGCCCAGGCGATTACGGCAGATATGTATTGTCAAAAATTGCAAACCATGATGGAAAAGCTAGTCGTTAAATAACCGAGGCTGGCCAATTGCTATAGCCCACTACTGCTTCAGGAGAACGCTAGATACCACTGCATGACAGATGGTCGCTAAATTAAAGGAGTTGTGATTGGAATGTTTCCGACGCCCACCATACTCCCCGGACTTGCTCCAACATATCACCACTTTGTTCGGAATTTGGACAACATTCTGCACGAAAATAAGTTCCGATAAGGCAGTCCAAACCGCCTTCAACACACTTTCTTCAACAAAGGAATCAATTAACACCTACGAAATGGAAAAATTGCGTAGATAGCAATGGTACATACTTTGATTGATTGATTTCATTTGATCACTACGGGAGGGATGGGCAGTATCCTTTCTGTGGAACAGTAGCCATACTGCGCTCACCAACCCGCCTGCCAAGCATGGTGAGTAGCAATTGTGGAAATTTATGGAGGAGGTCTTAGTTCAGCAGTGGACGTATAAATGGCTGATGATGATGTTCACTCTATCTCGCACCTTGGATATCGTAAAAGGCAACTAAGGGACTCTAATCCACAGGGATGGGCAGCCGCGTCCCTTCTTTGAAATTGCAGCCATGTTGCGCTCACGAACCCGCATGCCAAGCGTGGTGAGTATTGGCTAATTCCCCCCAAAATGACGTCAAAATTGTGGAACGGGGAGGCCTTTGTCTAGAGGTGCACGTCTTTTGGCTGATATAATGATGATGACGAACGTATTACGTTATACATAGGGAAAATTAATGATCGTCAAGTTGTCAATAAAAGTTGCAAAGTCGTCATCAAGGTCGTAACTCATTAATGTAAAAGCAATTCAGTTTAACATTAAACGTTGTAGACTATCTTTTCACTAAAACATATAACAAAGGTTTGAAATAAGCTTAAAAATAGGTCCATTGTGCATATTGAAACGAAGGTCAGGGGAAAGGGTTTCTCTGCAAGGACACGGCTAAAGATAATAATTTATTTCTTGGAATGAATTAAATTCTTGTCATTTCCATTCTGATTTCAAACACGATAAATTGATATTCCCGGAAAACATTGTAGACATTTATGTAATAACTTTCTACCAGAGAAGAGGACACCCATTGTATTTGATAATTTTTAAGTTTCGAATTTAGATTCTGTGAGACTGACGGGCTAGCTATTTGTGTGTCAGTTAGATTTACTTACTGTGGAAATCTGTCACTACCTACTTAGCGTCAGTGCGTTTTGAAGAAGCTAATTCCGCACATAGGCTAACATACACATTACTTCATCATTTCAGCCGAATAAAGTCCACTGCTAGACACAGGCCTCACCCATAGATCACTACAACGATCGATATGATATATATAATCGCCACGCTTGGTAGGCGGGCTGGCGATCGCAGTTGAGTTGTTAATGTACTCGAAGGACGCTGCTGCCCATCCGGCTAATCCCATAGTCCCACCCAAGGGATGAGATGGGTTGGTGCTATTCGTAGCCGGCACCACACAGCAGACACATTACTTAGTAAAAGGTTATTGATAAAGGAAATTGGTTGCGATCTGAACATATTGAAGAAGAACTCTTATTTTTTCCTTTACCGTGATTTAGACATACAGTCTATGGATCAGGTATACGAAGAAGGTATATACGCATCATTCAATGAAAGGTTATTAATAAAGAAATTGGTCGTGAACTGAACATATTGAAGAAGAATACTTATTTTTTCCTAGTATATACTAGATATGCAGTCGCTGGGTTAGGCATACAAAGAAGACATATACGCATCACTTAATGAAACGTTATTGATAACGAAACTGGTCGCGACCCGAACATATTAAGGAAGAATATTTATGTTTTCCTAGTATCGTAATTCTAGACATGCAGCCTGTTGGTCAGGCATACGAAGAAGGCACATACGTGTCATTTAATGAAAGGTTATTGATAAAGAAATTGGTCGCGAACCGAACATATTGAAGAAGAACACTTATTTTTTCCTAGTTTCGTGATTCTAGACATGCAGTCAGGTATACGAAGAAGGCATTCAGGTATTTCAGTACAACGGTGCTATAATACAGGGTACTAGGGATATGGTGCATTTTTGCAGCGCATCTGAGCTGAGCCCCGAGGCAAGGGTTGGTGGTCTTAATGTCACTATCCAGAAACATTGTGCCTCCATTCACCGCAGTATGCGAGATAGCTCCGACAGCATCCTGAACATATTGTCTGGTGGGTGGAACTGTTTTTTTTTTAAAACGTTGCCCCTCTCTAGGATTTCTCCTGTGTCGTGGGTGCGTTTTACAGACATAAATCCCACATACAATACACCCAGACCCGGAACAACTACCTGCAGATCATACAAATATTTGTTCCGTGTGGGAATCGAACCCACGACCCGGAGCGCAGCAGCCGACTGTATCAGCTACTGCATGTTTATGCTGGGAAGCTGGATACGAGTTCACATGATCTCGGTGAAGCAAACGTGTCTTAGATCTAGACGGCATATAATTTGTACTAATTATGTATGACGGATAATCCAGTTAAGAATCCAGACTAAGGTCCATTTAATCCATAAGTGTCCATTAAGAATATATCACAACTCCATCTCCCCCCTGTCGTAAAAGGCAACTAAGGTACCTACTCTAAACTAGAGGGATGGGCAGCAGCGTCACTTCTGTGGAGCAGTAGCCATACTGCGCTCACTAACTCGCCTGCCAAGCGTGGTGAGTACTGGCAAATTTCCCCCGAAATGATAACACACTTATAGAAATCTATGGGGGAGGCCTTTGTTCAGCAGTGGACTCTGTTTGGCTGATATGATGATGGTGATAATAATCATACTGGATGTATTTACTAACAACAGGCTAATGCTAGCTTCGTTAATAACACATTATGGCGCTAAATTTGTCTAAATCGAAGATAATTATTATTATTGGCTTTTCGCTCTTCACGAGTTTGTACCCTGTGACAGGCAATCCGGTCTTTTAATAGGCTTACGCGGGGACATGGGTCCAACATGGAGAGGCCTTTCAGGGAATTTTAATCTAAAATGTAATGGGACACTAAACTGACTAACTGGTTAAATAAAAGTAAAGTTACTAACTCTGCATGGCTGCCCTACAAAAATGCAGTCTGCAATTTTCTCTGGTGTAAAAATGTTGTATTAGATGGAAACTGCAATTATAAGGTCTAATTCAATGGTGCTTACTGGATTGAAAACTTAGAAAAACGGAAAGTATCTTTTGCCATATTATTATTATTATCAAGAAATTGGTTGCGAACAAAACACATCAAGGAAAATATTTATTTTCCCTAGTAAATCTGAAATAACGAAATAAGACCAAATATAAGGAGGGATACATAGGGTCGACGAAGCAACATCCCGGCAATAATCAAGTAAAAAACAAGTCGGGGAACTCTTATAACTAATTTAAAGTTAATTTGTTTATTTCGAAATGCTAAGGTTTCCGAAAATAGCAAAACAATATAGAAAACGTGATTTTCATAATAAAATGCGATTGCCCTGCTTACCAAACTGATGAAGTCTTTAATAAATACCTATTCTTCAATACTGGATAACCTGAACGGTAAATATTGTCATGACTTGATAGTGTCCCATAACAACCTGCCTTTTCTCTTTAAAATTTTCCCGGGCTACTCATTGGCGCCAATTTTATTGGCAATAATACAAGAGTCCTCCTAGGTAGATATCCACTCAGTACCAGATATTCACCGCTAAGTCATCATATCGGCCATACAACGTCCACTACTGAACAAAGTCCTCCCCCGTAGATTTCCACAACTGTGTCATCATATTGGGGAGAATTTGCCACGCTTGGCAGGCGGGTTGGTGAGTGCAGAATGGCTACTGTTCCACAGAAAAGACGCTGCTGCTCATCGCTCTGGTTTAGAGTCCCTTAGTCGCCTTTTACGAACTCCACGGGGGGAGATGGAGTGGTGCTATATTCTTCATCCGGACACCACACGGATATGCCACTAAGTAGTAGTGTTTAGCACGCATGTGGTCACGCGCTGCCGTGGGACGCTTTGGGGGATCCTTTACAATCCCCCCGGGGGGGTGACCGCTTTACAGTCACCCTCTCCGAGATGTGCCTATAGGCGTGGCACCAGTGGGCGGCTCTAGTGTGATCATGCGAGGACCTGGAGCCTCCCTTAGGTGCCGGAGATGATCGCTCCAGTGGTTTTAGCCGGTAGGAGTCCGGCATACCCCTTCGCCCTTCCCCGAGGCGAAGGAAGTTCATGAAGAATTTCCACTGGGAACCAATAAAAAAAAGTAGTACTGTTTAAACTGTATAGATTACTTTGTTCTCGTTTCAAGGGCACCGTAGCTGGTGTAATTACTGGGCATAAGAGACTAACGTCTCGTGGTGACGGCCCTCGTAGTACGACCTGGTGAAGTTGTTGTATGCGGACGGCATGTAACGGATCCTTGTGGAAATCTATGAGGGAGGCTATTGTTCAGCATTGGACGTCCTTTGGCTGATATGATGAGGTCCGGTTTGAAGGGTACTGTAGCTAGTGTCTTCAGGTGATGAGCAAGGTGTGCCACCACGCTGAACTAGTCCTGAATATTATTACAATTATTATGGGCAGCCGTGACGCTAACCACCACGCAAAAGGCTTGCTAATCTCGTCACTACTATACTACACAAAAAAAAACCCATCAACCATCTTCGTTTTGAACAAACTCAAGTCCTCGCATAAGAGAACCGATATGTACCAAGAATGTTTCGTGGGGCTGTTAATTCTAATAAAAAAACATCCTAATTTTAATAGAGAAGATGGTTGGCAGGTGCCACCTGTTTGGAATCCAGTTATTAAAACAATAAAGTCCCAAACAACATACCGCTCTAAAAAACATCAAGATACTGTGAGTGATTTCTGCGTACATCAAAACTATTTTTTGATCAAAATTGTACGGTAGATAAAATAAAATAACTTTTAAAAATCTGTAACGACGCCTGTCACCTTAGTCATCCTGCGACCACGAATGCTGCAACGTATTCGAAAATCAGTAAAAACAAAAATCTATAATGTACGCGATCTAATCCGTTTAAAATTATTTTATTATAACGTACTGATGAAGATTTCTTAGTTCAATCCGTCTGCGCAGTAGTCATTTAGCAACGAAACTCTCAAAAAGATAGCGAGGCAGAGCGTCCTCTCAGTAATAATGAAGTAAAAAACGAGTCGGGCAACGCTCATAACTAATTTAAAGTTAATTTGCTTATCTTGAGATGCTGGGGTACTGCACAATGTACGAAACGTGATCATTTAGTGTATAACCGGCGAGGAAATTGCTTTGGCACCGAATGGGGATGCGATACTTGACTCGACTTTTAAAACGTAAAGTCATACTTTTTGTTTGTGACTATTTGCTATTATTCCAAATTCTCGTGGGTAAAGTAACTGAATCTTATTTTTAGAGGATAAACTGCAGCATCCTGTGGTAAAATAACACTTTGTATTTTTTTTAATTGGCCTACGGCAATGTGGACGCTTAGCTGACTCTGGCTTAGTCGACTTTTACGACACCCATGGGAGGAGATTGGGTGGTGGTATTCTGAGCCAGCACTACACGGCATCGATTTAATTAATAAAATAGTAAAAACATGTTCGTTCTAAATTGATTTTGATGGATTATGTCCCGTAATTGCACTAGCTACAGTGCCCTTCTTACCGGAGCTCAGTAATGTCTAAAGTTTTAACACTACTGCTTCGCGACAGATATCTGCACTGCGGTGGTACCTACCTAGCGAGACTCTTTTAATAAAAGACTTACCACCACTAAAAATATTATGTTTCATAGGTATTTGTACCTCAATCGTCCATATTATTAGGTATCATTGTGGTACTGGCTACGAATAGCACCGACCCGTCTCAACCCCTGGGTGTCGTAAAAGGCGACTATGGGATTAGCCGGAGGATGGGCAGCAGCTTCCTTCGAATACATTAACAACTCAAGCTGTCTGTAAACGCACCCACGACACAGGAGAAATCCTAGTGTGGGGCAAAGTTTTATAAAACCAAAAAGAAAACTGCGATCGCCAACCCGTCTGCCAAGTTATATTTCTGAAGATAAATTCTTCCGTTTCAGCTCCAAAATTAGTTACTCAGCCAAATTGTCGAAGCGTTCAGGTTAAAAAATACTCCCAGCAAAAATTACAGGAAAACAATCTAAAATCTCATTGCAACGCCGTTGCACGACAACGTATTTTTACTATGTTGGAAATACTTATTATTCTCCTTAACTCTGGAAGGGGATTCGGTTGAGTGGCTTTGTTATTTTTTATGCTGCGCGCTAGCTTAGTTTGTTCTTCGAGCTTTTAAAAAATAAACAGAGGCGGCGACGGCCATTTTGTGAGGCGATGAGATATGTTGAACAGGATTTGAGGGTTACTATTAAGTTTGTTTATACTCGCTGATGGATTCGTTGAATGGTGTTAATAATAAAAAATCATTTGCTTGAGTGAAGTTTGTATGTATGAAGCCCGATTTATATTTCAGTACTGAGTAAACTCATGAGAGATTTGTAACTAATTGGCTACCGCGATCGATGGAGGTTAAGTTGCACTTGTCACGGTGATTTAAGGAATGGCGCCAGTAACTGTTATTTATTTACTGATAAGCTTTTTAACTCGAAGACCATGTTAAATGGACGATGCATCATTTTGGCCGAATAAAGTCCACTGCTGGACACACGCCTCCCCCAAAGATCACCGCAACGACCGATATGGGTATGTTGTGTGCTCATTGAGGGGTTTTGCCATGATCACCACGCTCGCCGGGTTGGCGATCGCAGTTGAGTTGTGAATGTACTCGAAGGACGCTGCTGCCCATCCTCCGGCTAATCCCTTAGTTGACTTTTACGATACCCACAGGATGAGATGGGGTGGTGGTATTCTGAGCCGGCAACACACGGCAATTTCAACATACGTGCACAAGCTTTCATGCAATACACATTGTTATTTCTTCAGTCTGTACGTTTATAAAGTATTTGTCTATTGGAACTGCATGTGTGCTGTACTTATGTTATGACCAATATTTGATTCAGCTACCTTTCAAATACATTTCAAGATCCTAAAACCGTTCTACGAATGTCGTAATGAACAAACCTTACAACCTTCAATTTAAATTATGTTTTCCATTAGTAAGTACTTAATTTAGTTTAACGTCTCCACCGAACCGAGATACCGCCGAGTTAGCATTACATAAGCAATAATAATTACTTGTCAATAAACATGTCTGGCGTTTAACTTGAGATTAAAATTGTATAATTTAACAGATATCTGTAGCACGGGTTTAAGATAACATCGGTTTTTAATTGTAACTTTGGAAATATAGAGGTGTAACTTGTGGGCGGGCGCGCTTAGAATTTGAATGCCTTTACTAAAATATCGATATCTTGATGTCTGCGATTTTAATCCAGAGATCGTAAAATGCAATGTTTAAGGCCTCTAGATTTAAATCGTTAGATTGGAAAACACTGGAAAATTTAAACATACATTGCATCATCATCATTTCAGCCGAAAAACGTAACAGAACGTGCTGGACAGAAGTCTCCCCCAAAGATTGACACAACGACCGATATAGTTGGGGTTTTGCCATAATCACCACGTTTGGCAGACGGGTTTGAAATCAAATTTGTTATAATATTACTCGAAAGACGCTGCTGCCCATCTTCCGGCTAATCCCATAGTCGCCTCTTACGGCACCCACGGGATGAGATGGGGTGGTAGTATTCTTAGCCGGCACCACACGGAACATCATCATTTCGGCCGAATAAAGTCCACTGCTGAACACAGGCCTCCCCCAAACATCACCACAACGATCGATATAGGTGTGTTGTAGGCTCATTGGGGGGTTTTTCCATAATCGCCACGCTTGGCAGACGGGTGGGCGATCGCAGTTGAGTTGTTAATGCACTCGGAGGACGCTGCTGCCTATCCTCCGGTTAATCCTAGTCGACTTTTACGACACCTACGGGAGGAAATGGGGTGGTGGTATTCTGAGCCGGCACCACACGGCTCGGCACGGAGAATATAAATAATAAAACTAAAAACACAACTAAGGTATCTATGACCTGTTAGATAATATTCCTGTCAATAGATTTAAAATGAAATTAAAGGAAATAAAATTACCTTTTCCAGTAACTACGGCTACTAATATACATTATAAAATAGAAAATTTAATTTTATTACATTTATAATTTAGTACTTGATTTAGTATTGTTTAGAATTTGACATTGACCTGACATGAATAATCTGTAAGCATAACATTAACATATTATTAAATTGATAAGAGACTTGTAATTTTATAGTAATATATATTGTAATTTCTGACCATAATTTCCCATGTCTACTTTTATTTTATTTTTTTATTGATGTCGAGCGGAAATTCTACATGGAACTTCCTTCGCCTCGGGAAAGGGGGAAGGAGCATGCCGGACTCCTACCGGCTAAAACCACTGGAGTGGTCATCTTCGGCACCGAAGGGGGGCTCCAGGTCCTCGTAAGATTACACTAGAGTTCACATGTGTTCACATTATGTAATCTACTTTACGTGAAGTAATTCAATTTGTATTTAAGTTGATTATTGTTACATGTAGAATGAATGAAATCCCGGCTACAAAACTGCTTAATAAAATAAAGTATTTTAAAACACTGAAAAAGAAACGCGTATTAAAACACGCAAGTTGACCCATAGATGTTTTTTTTTTTTTCAACAAAGACGTTGCCCCACACTAGTATTTCTCCTGTGTCGTGGGTTCGTTTTACAGACATGAATTTCACATACACTACACCCAGACCCGGAACAACTACCTGCAGATCATACAAATATTTTTTCCGTGTGGGAATCAAACCCACGACCCGGAGCGCTGCAGCCGACTGTATCAGCCACTGCACCAACCGTGCCGTCAAGTTGTGTAATAACTGTATGTTTTCAACATCATAAATGCGTGTGGCCACTATTACAAATTACCTTGTCGGTGTCCCAGCCTATTAGTCCGCCCCAAGCCATACCAAAAGCTGGCCAAGTACAGGTACAAGCCGAAATTGTGTAATTAGTGTTCCGTACCGTATTCTAATAAAATTTTGTTTCAATCTTTGGGGTGCATTCTGAATGATATAATATACCTTACCGCCGTAAGGTGCTGGCTAAAATATCACTACTCTATCTCATCCCGTGGGTGATGTAAAAGGTGACTATGGGATTAGACAGAGGATAGGCAGCAGCGTCTTTCGAGTATATTGACCACTCAACTGCGATCGCTAACCCGCCTGCCAAGCGTAGCAGTTAAATGAGCAGACAGCACAAATACAGATCGCTCGTTGTGGCGATCTCCGGGGAGGCCTGTGTCCTGTAGAGGGTGTTATTTCGGCAGAAATGATGGTGATAGATGTGGTGCCGGCTCAGAATACCACCACCTCATTTCCTACCGTGGGTGTCGTAAAATTCGACTAAGGGATTAGCCGGAGGATGGGCAGCAGCGGCCTTCAAGTATAAATGATGAAATTATGAAGTAACTTCACAATAGTATTATGATTTTCCTGTAATGGTGTGTAAATGTAAATAAATGAATAAATAAATACTTGTTATGATGATGAGGATAATAATTTTTATTAGCAAGTATTAATTTTTATTTGCATTGAAAGCATTTTCAATAATTTTAATTAATCACATCTGAATTTCTATCAATCTTAATAATCAGCTTATATTTTAAAGTTTGCAGTACTGAATTATATACGTATTTATATAGAACAGGTTTCTAAAACAGAAAATTTTACGGTATCTCGTAAAATCAAATAATATCACATCTCTAAACTAAATCTTACTAAGCCTTCTGCCCTCATAAAAGTCGCCAGACCGACTTCAAAAGGCTTGCAACAGTAATCGGCCAGTCGTACCAGAGCCTATAAATTGAAGTTGGTACCACGTTCTTACAATTTAACATCATTGGAGCGTTACAGAGGGAATTTCCTGGCATTACCCCTGAAGCGATTTCAAAATATCTTTATCCAATTTATTTTCCTAGTAGTAGCAGAGTATTGTATAGGATTTGTTTCTTTAAAATTTCATCGGAAATAGAAAAGAATATGAATTTATGAATATGACTGTTATAGAATAAAATAATTAAGAGACGGCACGGTTGGTAGCAAAGCAATTGGATTTTTGCGCTACGAATCGCGGGTTCGGTGCCCGTACGTAACAAATGTCAGTGTGATCCATATATCTCTCTCTCTTAAATTACCATATATCGACAGATACGGCACTTACCGTTTACCGCATCACTACGTATTGTTCCCACCAGTCGACGCGTGACCAGTGGTTTGACCCCCGGTAGGACCCACTGCCGCCCCGCGCTGGCAGCGGTTACACCTGAGCGCGGGCGGCAGGTGGGCTCCGTCCGATGGTCATTGACTGGTCGGGTGGTGGCCGATAACAAACACTTGCCACCGCGTAGATAAAGTAGGTACTCTCTGCTAATTGCGCTATCTACCGTGCAAGCAACTAATGAGTTTTTGTAAACTTACCTACTAATGATTAAATAAGCAAAATTATCTAGTACTACTTAAATAGTACTTGTCTAAATAATTTGCATTTTGCTATCTTGTTTGCATCTAAATATGTTTCGAGTTTACGTTGCAATAAGTCTATGTGTATATATTTTACAAACTTTTAAAGGTGCATTGTTAGCCTCATAAAGTGTTTTTATCCCTGATGTCAATGTAGCTTAGAATTAAGTACATTTGTAATTGTTTATTATTGCTGATAAATAAAGATTTTGAAAATGAGTGTGATCCATAGATATTGGAAGAAAGGAGATATGCCATGTAGTTCAAAATGTATGCGAGCCTAGAAATCCAGGTTTCCCCTTACCATTCTTCATAAAAACTCCTTCGAGTACATTAACAACTCAACTGTGATCGCCAACCCGCCAAGCGTGGCGATTGTAGCAAAACTCCCCAATGAGCTCACAACTCACAAAACACCCATATAGGTCATTTTCAAAATCTTTATTTATCAGCAATAATAAACAATTACAAATGTACTTAATTCTAAGCTACATTGACATCAGGGATAAAAACACTTTATGAGGCTAACAATGCACCTTTAAAAGTTTGTAAAATATATACACATAGACTTATTGCAACGTAAACTCGAAACATATTTAGATGCAAACAAGATAGCAAAATGCAAATTATTTAGACAAGTACTATTTAAGTAGTACTAGATAATTTTGCTTATTTAATCATTAGTAGGTAAGTTTACAAAAACTCATTAGTTGCTTGCACGGTAGATAGCGCAATTAGCAGAGAGTACCTACTTTATCTACGCGGTGGCAAGTGTTTGTTATCGGCCACCACCCGACCAGTCAATGACCATCGGACGGAGCCCACCTGCCGCCCGCGCTCAGGTGTAACCGCTGCCAGCGCGGGGCGGCAGTGGGTCCTACCGGGGGTCAAACCACTGGTCACGCGTCGACTGGTGGGAACAATACGTAGTGATGCGGTAAACGGTAAGTGCCGTATCTGTCGATATATGGTAATTTAAGAGAGAGAGATATATGGATCACACTGACATTTGTTACGTACGGGCACCGAACCCGCGATTCGTAGCGCAAAAATCCAATTGCTTTGCTACCAACCGTGCCGTCTCTTAATTATTTTATTCTATAACAGTCATATTCATAAATTCATATTCTTTTCTATTTCCGATGAAATTTTAAAGAAACAAATCCTATACAATACTCTGCTACTACTAGGAAAATAAATTGGATAAAGATATTTTGAAATCGCTTCAGGGGTAATGCCAGGAAATTCCCTCTGTAACGCTCCAATGATGTTAAATTGTAAGAACGTGGTACCAACTTCAATTTATAGGCTCTGGTACGACTGGCCGATTACTGTTGCAAGCCTTTTGAAGTCGGTCTGGCGACTTTTATGAGGGCAGAAGGCTTAGTAAGATTTAGTTTAGAGATGTGATATTATTTGATTTTACGAGATACCGTAAAATTTTCTGTTTTAGAAACCTGTTCTATATAAATACGTATATAATTCAGTACTGCAAACTTTAAAATATAAGCTGATTATTAAGATTGATAGAAATTCAGATGTGATTAATTAAAATTATTGAAAATGCTTTCAATGCAAATAAAAATTAATACTTGCTAATAAAAATTATTATCCTCATCATCATAACAAGTATTTATTTATTCATTTATTTACATTTACACACCATTACAGGAAAATCATAATACTATTGTGAAGTTACTTCATAATTTCATCATTTATACTTGAAGGCCGCTGCTGCCCATCCTCCGGCTAATCCCTTAGTCGAATTTTACGACACCCACGGTAGGAAATGAGGTGGTGGTATTCTGAGCCGGCACCACATCTATCACCATCATTTCTGCCGAAATAACACCCTCTACAGGACACAGGCCTCCCCGGAGATCGCCACAACGAGCGATCTGTATTTGTGCTGTCTGCTCATTTAACTGCTACGCTTGGCAGGCGGGTTAGCGATCGCAGTTGAGTGGTCAATATACTCGAAAGACGCTGCTGCCTATCCTCTGTCTAATCCCATAGTCACCTTTTACATCACCCACGGGATGAGATAGAGTAGTGATATTTTAGCCAGCACCTTACGGCGGTAAGGTATATTATATCATTCAGAATGCACCCCAAAGATTGAAACAAAATTTTATTAGAATACGGTACGGAACACTAATTACACAATTTCGGCTTGTACCTGTACTTGGCCAGCTTTTGGTATGGCTTGGGGCGGACTAATAGGCTGGGACACCGACAAGGTAATTTGTAATAGTGGCCACACGCATTTATGATGTTGAAAACATACAGTTATTACACAACTTGACGGCACGGTTGGTGCAGTGGCTGATACAGTCGGCTGCAGCGCTCCGGGTCGTGGGTTTGATTCCCACACGGAAAAAATATTTGTATGATCTGCAGGTAGTTGTTCCGGGTCTGGGTGTAGTGTATGTGAAATTCATGTCTGTAAAACGAACCCACGACACAGGAGAAATACTAGTGTGGGGCAACGTCTTTGTTGAAAAAAAAAAAACATCTATGGGTCAACTTGCGTGTTTTAATACGCGTTTCTTTTTCAGTGTTTTAAAATACTTTATTTTATTAAGCAGTTTTGTAGCCGCGATTTCATTCATTCTACATGTAACAATAATCAACTTAAATACAAATTGAATTACTTCACGTAAAGTAGATTACATAATGTGAACACATGTGAACTCTAGTGTAATCTTACGAGGACCTGGAGCCCCCCTTCGGTGCCGAAGATGACCACTCCAGTGGTTTTAGCCGGTAGGAGTCCGGCATGCTCCTTCCCCCTTTCCCGAGGCGAAGGAAGTTCCATGTAGAATTTCCGCTCGACATCAATAAAAAAATAAAATAAAAGTAGACATGGGAAATTATGGTCAGAAATTACAATATATATTACTATAAAATTACAAGTCTCTTATCAATTTAATAATATGTTAATGTTATGCTTACAGATTATTCATGTCAGGTCAATGTCAAATTCTAAACAATACTAAATCAAGTACTAAATTATAAATGTAATAAAATTAAATTTTCTATTTTATAATGTATATTAGTAGCCGTAGTTACTGGAAAAGGTAATTTTATTTCCTTTAATTTCATTTTAAATCTATTGACAGGAATATTATCTAATAGGTCATAGATACCTTAGTTGTGTTAGATTGTAGCAAAACTCCCCAATGAGCTCACAACTCACAAAACACCCATATAGGTCGTTGTAGTAATCTTTGGGGAGGCCTGTGTCCAGCAGTGGATTTTGTTCGGCCGAAGTGACGATACACAACCGTCAAACAATAAATTTTAAATTGATTTTCATAGTATAGTTTTAGATGATGTGGCGTGGTGTCCGGATTAAGAATATAGCACTACTCCATCTCATCCATCATCAAACCAAAAGGATGGGCATCAGCTTCCTTTCTGTGGACAGTAACCAGGCCGTGCTCACCAAGCCACCTCCCAAGCGTGGTGGGTAATGGAAATCTACAGGGTAGGCGTTGTTCATCAGAGTACGCCCTTCCGTAGAAATGATGGTGATGATGATGACATAAGTGGTTCCTGGCACCGAATCTCTACATATTACTTGAGTCACTACAAAAATTATCCAGTCGATGATTTTTTATCGCTTAAAATAATCATCATTATCAAGATCTCGACAGCGTGAATAAAGACTCGTCACCCACAAGAACGGCGAACCCCTGGGGGACATAAAAACTTGAAAGTACAGTCGTTCCACAAGTTAATGGTACGAGCCAAAATTATTTCGCGGCCGTAAAAGTTTAACATAATGCACTATTAAAAAGAAAATATTCTGTGACGGCTTGCGCAGTCATTTTGATGGTGCCAGATAGGTTATCAAGAATTTTAGGCTTGAAGAAATATGTGATCCGTAATTCCTGTAACATCAGACAGATTTGTACTTTTTACCGACTTCGAAAAGGAGGAGATTCTCAACTCGATGAGTATTTTTTTATGTATTTTACTCCGAGATTTGTCGACCGATTTGAGCAATTATTTTTTTAACTGGTGCAGAATGCTTTCGAATTGGTTCCATATAAATTTCATTACATTTAATGGAGTAGTTTTTTAAATAGCTTCAATAAACAGGTTAATTTTACTGCGCTTATCTAGATGATGTCTTAATAGTTTCGATTCCTCTCAGATCAATGAACCGATTTGAGTCATTTTTATTTTTAGTGTTAAATACTGATACCAAAACGGATTTGGTATCAGTATTCAACAAAGTTATCCTGCGACCACGAACCCTGCAAAGTGTTCGAAACTTCAGGAAAAACAAAAATCTAAAATATACGCGATAGAATCCGTTTAAAAGTGTTTTATTATAATGTGGAATACTCGCGAGAACCTAAGACATTATTATCATAGTTCTAATTATTGATTATAAAATCAGGTACACCGAAGTTTCATGGAAATCAACAAAATCCATTTAAATAAACAACAAACTTCAAATATATTTCATATCAATGAATTTCAAAATACCAGATGCATTGAAAGCGACATTTGTCTTCGTAAGCTCCCGTATTCGTATAACGTTCATAGATTCTTTTGTGTATGGAATTCGGTTCCGGACGATAAAATATAGGAACATCCCTGGAGCTCACCTGTCGACGATATAAAACCTACATAAAACTATGCGTTTTATTGTTCTGCTTTAACTTTTAGTGTTTTTGCGATGATATGAATATGTTTTGGGTCATGGCTGTTATATTTTTCAAGGATATAAACTCTGGTTTATGGCGGTTCGTGTACGCGATTTTGTCGAGGGTCACCCTTTGCGGTGATATTCGGGGTGAAGCATGAGATACTGGTATTCCATAGAGAAATAACTAGAAATATTACTGCGACCACGAATGCTGCAAAGTTTCGAAACGTCAGGAAAATATAAAATCAAAAATATACGCGATAGAATCCATTTAAAAGTGTTTTCTTATAATATGTAATAATCGCGAAAATCTATGACATTATAAATATTTGATAGAACGTCGACCGTAGTATTGGACTACCAATTTATGGGCCCTGTGAAGATAGCACTTCGTGGGATCGATATAGTTGCATTATTGAGAGCTCATGATTTGTTCTCACCAAAATTGATGATGTCGTAGGAGCCTGATGACAGGATACGCTGAATTTCATTTATGAAATATAGCATACTGTGGGTGCGCGGCTCGCCAGTCGCTTACATATCACCGCTGTGCCACGACATATTGATATGTCGACATAGTTATAGTATTGTGGAAAAGAATTAAATAACTATTATCTCGAGTGGAATAATTCTTTATATACTTTATGTGGAAAAGGATTCAATAACTATTATCTCCAGTGCAAGAAATTCTTTATCATCATCATTTCGGCCGAATAAAGTCCACTGCTGGACACAAAATCACTACAACGACCGATATCGGTGTGATGTGTGCTCATTGGGGGGTTTTGCCATAGTCGCCATGCTTAACAGGCGGGTTGGCGATCGCAGTTGAGTTGTTAATGTATTCGGAGGACGCTGCTGCCCATCCTCCAGCTAATCCCTTAGTCGCCTTTTACGACACCCACGGGATGAGATGGGTTGGTGCTATTCGTAGCCGGCACCACACAGCAGCAAGGGAATTCTTTATATTTCCATCAAATAGGAGCCTAAAATTAACACTCACAACAACGTCAATAATACCACCAGGTAACCTACAACTGAAGTGGCAATGGGCAGGGCACATTGCTCGTAGAACTGATGGCCGTTGGGGCACAAAGGTTCTCGAATGGAGACCGCGCACCGGAAAACGCAGCGTGGGACGACCTCCAACGAGGTGGACAGACGATCTGGTGAAGGTCGCTGGGAGTCGTTGGATGAGAGCGGCATGTGACCGCTCGTTGTGGAAATCTAAGGGGGAGGCCTTTGTTCAGCAGTGGACGTCCTGTGGCTGATATGATGATGATGATGATGATGAACCTACAACGACAAATGCTGCATATAAATAAGGTAATTTGTAGTAAGGTGATCGTCATCATTTCAGGCGAAAGATGTCCACTGCTGGATAAAGGCCTGCGCCAAAAAGCACAACAATGACTCTATTTCTCTAATTTTTCTTTTAAAAAACGTTGCCCCTCACTAGGATTTCTCCTGTGTCGTGGGTGCGTTTACAGACATAAATTTCACACACAATACACCCAGACCCGGAACAAATACCTGCAGATCATACAAATATTTGTTCCTTGCGGGAATCGAAACCGCGACTCGGAGCGCAGCAGCCGACCGTATCAGCCACTGCATCAAACGTGCCGTCGAAATGACTGATCTGGGTTTACATTGATTGTTTATTGGGAGGCTTGAGGGGCCACCACACTTGACAGGCTGGTTACTGATCACAGTTTAGACGTAGGCAAATATGAAAGAAATAATAAATTCATTCTTTATTTGCTGGCAAAACGAGACATCACAAACATAATAAACAAAGTACAAAAAAGAATTAAGCAATTTAAAAAATACCGGTCAAGTACGAGTTAAACTCGCGTGGAGAGGGTTCCGAAATTGCTGAATATATTGCCTATTGTTGCATTTGGTCTTGTACCAATAACTTCCCAAGAACAAACTTAACATCGTAGTTGAAAAACGTGTTTTCCCATACATTCCAACTGCAAACGTAAGTTTGTACGCACAATATTGAAAGATTTACCATGTTATTTTAAGACCATAGACTTCTTATAGATTTTACTGTTATCTATAGGTAAAGAGCTATAACTTACATTTTGTTCAGAATTTTAGGTTCACTAGTTTCGGAGATAAGTGTAAATGGTAAATTTTCATCTATTTTCTTAAATAACTTTAAAACTATACACTTTAAAATCATTTATTTACGTTACACATACGTGTTTGGGTCACAGAAGTCTATATGTGTGCCAATTTTCAACTTAATCGGTCCAATAGATTCGGAGCAAATTGGCTGTGACAGACGGACAGACAGACACACGAGTGATCCTATAGGGGTTCCGCCGTTTTTTCCTTTGGAAGTTTGGGACCCTAGAAACAAGACACAAGCGCCTTTTATTACACCCAAGGGTAGAGGTGGAGTGGTGTTATTCTTAGTTCATACGTCATAGATAATACCCGGAATACCACACCTTTTTATTTTTTTATGGTGCCCAGTGGAAATTCGTCATGAACTTCCTTCACCTCGGGGTAGGACGAAGGGGTATGCCGGACTCCTACCGGCTAAAATCACTAGGGCGGTCATCTTCGCCACCTCAGGGAGGCTCCAGGTCCTCGTATGATCACACTAGGGCTTAGGTCGGGGCTGTACGGCGGATGGTCTAATAATTCTATGTTTTCTTGCTCTAAAAACTCTTTTGTTCTGTGCGCGGTGTGAGAACTCGCATTGTCGTGATGGAGGATGATGCGGCGGTTGCAGTTCTCTCTACGGAGTTCAGAAACGACCTGTGGCAAACAAATGCTAGCATACCATTCTACATTAACCGTTCTTTGTCCCTCAAGAGGAATAGTCGTAACATGGCCGGTTTTGGAGACAAACGTGGCCACCATTTTTTTTGCAACACTCCGTGAACGAACAATTTTTGTTGGCTTTAACTCATTTTCGAACACCTAAACTCATGACTGGTTTTTTGTTTCGGGTTCGTACGATATATCCAGGATTCGTCACCTGATACGATGTTGTATACAGCATTTGAGGATCCTGCGTGGAATCTTTCGAGAGTTCTGACGCACCAAGTAACGCGAGCCGCTTTTTGCTCTTCACATAGCAAATGCGGTATCCATCGGGAAAACAACTTTTTTACACCTAATTGTTCATGCAAGATTATTTGTATTTGACTCATGCCAATGTCTAAAGTTGCCTGAATTTCGCGGTATGTCACATGTCGATCTTCCTCAATCAGCTTACGCACAGCATCAACGTTTTCTTGGGTGACTGCAGTTTTTGGACGACCTTGACGAGGATCATCACTGAGCTTGACACGTCCACGTTGAAATTCAGCAAACCAGCGATAAATTGTGGTTTTGGATGGGGCTTCATCACCAAATGCAGAAATCATCCGGTCAACACACTGTTTTTGTGTTAAACCACTTCGAAAGTCATAATAAATCATCGCTCTTGAATTTTCTCGAGTCAATTCCATTTTCTCAACGACTAAACAAGTTTGACAAAACCTTGTGACAAGACCGTGAACCTTTTTTTAAATAAATAAATGGTATTCGATTTGTAAAACCAAGGAGTTTTCAATTAACAAGATTTTAATATGACAGGAACAGTGGAAATATTCCATTCCCGATACTTTTAGTGCAGCCTATGTAGAATGTAACAACCTTTTCCTTTTACTAAGCTAAAACCAAACGAGTAAAGAATCCATTTCTGTCCAATTGATCAGTCTGCTGTTTTGAAACATTAACGAGTGTCGCTCATGCTCAAACTGGATTTAATTTCATCTGGCATCGAGTACGAATTGGCGTTCAGGATCAGTTATAACGTTGACATATGTCTCGTATACGAGGATTAAATGATGCCATGTTTCTGTTTTAGTACTGTACTTACTTTTTTTGCTGTATCTAAATATTTCAAGTCATTAGTCCTGGGCAAGCAGAATAAAACTCCGCGACAAGGTTAGGTTTTACAATAATCCCCGGACGACGATGAATGAATGTGATTGGCTATGTTTCGAAAATGTCTCCTTTTTAGGTGTGTTTGGAAAATGTGCATGTTACGATATCATCTGGGAGGGACAGGGAGTCCATTATAGATGATCATGCGGGTAGATTTCAATCTATTTATTTATTCTTTCAGCTGATATTACATATTAAAAGAAGTAGATATGTTACATGCGCGCCAAAAGTAAGAACCAAAACTCCCTCAATTGTAGCACCTCGCAATCAGTTCGCTCAAGACAGGACAACGGGCACACACTGTCACAATCTGTATTGTTTTATTAATTATCTAGTAAAAATGCCGTTGTGTATAGAAAATGCACAAACTATCAAGCATAAATAAATAAAGAACAAGGGATGTCATACTAAACTGAATAACAAACTGTATAACATATTTTAATAAAAATACTATTCAAATTATCTATAAAATAATATTCTCGAACAAAACACAGGCCGAGCAAAGAAAAGAGACAACACATATATTCTATCACAGGTGCGACAAAGACATTGAGTAAACGTGTTGTCATTTTAGATAGCTATCTCTTTTTCTCTCGTAGTTACACGTGACCTATTTTATTAATTAATATATCTTATCGCTATCTGATCAACCTCTTGAACCACTATCTATACAATAACTATCTGATCTATAGGAAGTTCGACATTTCACAATAATTAGCCGAACATCAATTTAAACTCTTCAAACAGTAGAGGAACAATTTGAACCTGCAAGATCTCATCTCAACACGCCCTCGGGATCCCAAAACTTGATCTCTAACTAACTCAGTCTTCATTATACATTGAGCAAATACATCTGTTTGCGAAGGATCCCTAAAGGCCCAGTTATCGGAATTTCATTGTGATTAACGTTCAACTTTTCGTTTTATTCGACAACCTTTATTATTTGACTTTACAGTCGGAACTTATTTTTCTGTTTGATTTTCCGTAAATTAATAAGTTGATTAAAGACAAATGTTGGAACTTAAGATGATTCGATTAAAGTTGGTGGAAACACAAATTTGTTAATTACTGTTATATGATTTCCTTTAAATAGTACAGTGCAAGCTGGATACGTTTTCTTCCGGCTACGGCTTTAAGCGCATCCCTTCGCTCTTACAAGTCCATGAGGTATCCCAAGATAGAAAAAAGCAAGCCACCCTTGTGTTCACACCTCATCATTTCGGCCGAATGAAGTCCACTGCTGGACACAGGCCTCCCCCAAAGATCACCACAACCACCGATATGGATGTGTTGTGGGCTCATCGGGAGGTTTTGCCATAATCGCCACGCTTGGCAGGCGGGTTGGCGATCGCAGTTGTGTTGTTAATGTACTCGAAGGACGCTGCTACCCATCCTCCGGCTAATCCCTTAGTCGACTTTTACGACACCCATGGGAGGAGATGGGGTGGTGGCATTCTGAGCCGGCACCACACGGCAGATTCACACCTACTGGCTACAAATACCCCTTGGCACATCCCGAGACCAAATACGCGTAGAATGGAGAATAATAAACTCGATGACCGGGACCAAATATTTTATAAAGATTTTATGTAGCATTAGTTTCCAAAACGAAAAACACTAGGCTCAGTTGCATTTTGACAGTTCCACAATGTTCATCGCTCATCGTTGAGTGATTTTTTTTATAACATACGATACTATGAATAACATTTAAGTTATGTGTTCCAACTATTACGAGCCCGTGGACATATTTTCTTTAAGACATGCTGGTGATAAGATGTGCAAATTAAATGTCTTGCACGACTTGCAGGTGAAATGCCTGGTGGTAAGAGTAACGCTTGCCCATTACAATTGTAATACTATCTAAGACTATTCGTGCATCGTGGAATAGGACGCGAAGATACAGCACAGCGCCGCCATTGCAGAAGTGATTAGGATACCGTACAGCACACGCTCGAGGAGTGCTCTTCGTGAGCTGCCGAGCGGCGGATCCTGGTCGATCGGATCGGGCAAGATCTACTGTCTAAGGCTATGTTGGCAGAGCATGAAAATTGGAGTGCAGTGGCCTCCTTCTGCGAGAGCGTCATGCTCCAGAAGGAGACTGCAGAGCGGGATCGGGAGAGGGCCGATCCCGCACGGAGAAGGATGCGACGACGCCGGGGTAACAACCACCCCGGCTCCCAGGTCCAACACGTAGCAACGGCAAGGGGCCGTTGCTATATGGTGGAGGGCCTCGGGGGTCGCGGGCGCGCAGATTGGGAATTCTGCGTGCTCATACTGAGCGACCCCCGTGTAGATAGCGCGACAGCGAGGCTTGGGTCCTGGGATCCTTTACAATCCTCCCTGAGAAGAGACTGGGGAGCGACCTTTTTACAGTCCCCTCCCCTTCGCTAAAGGGGGTGACCGCTTTACAGTCATCCCCTCTGAGATGTACCTAAAGGCGTGGCATCAATGGGGGCTCTAGTGTGATCTTACGAGGACCAGTCGTGCGTAGAACCACACTGCACTCGTCGCAGCAAGACGTTAAGAATTATTATGCCCAGTAATTCCACTAACTGTAGGGCCATTTAAACTGGAACATATTAATATCTAAAGATTTTTTGTTACTTCTGCTTCGCAGCAACTTATATGACACTGCGATGGTACCTGCCAGTAATAACATTCTCAATTAGACTGCAGATCAGCAGGTGACATTTGGATGTGTACATACACATTTGGTCAATTATGTAAAACATAAACATAGATCGCTCAGAAACCCACAAATCACCATTTCCAAAACTGGACCAAAACGTAACATTGCAAACAACTGCTCACATATTCATACAGACGTACACTACCTTCCATTATCACAAACACAAATCAATTTCTGAATAGATAATGTGGTTAAGCATACAACGGGGAACTGGGATCCCAGCATTTGGAATCCGGAGCCAACCGCAGGAAATTGGCAGGATGGCAATACGTTACGAGTATTATTCATTGCCGTTTCCTGACCGGTTTCCTTTTTACGCCAATTTGAATACAGGGATGTTAATTTTGTTATTGGAAATATTGGAGGAAAAATAGTAATTAGCGTTTGTGATGCATTCAAGCTCAAGTAATTTTGCATATATCATTGATATTTTATAGCGTTCCTTGCAAGTTTCTGACCTGTTGACATAAATGTTGATAGCAACGGCGATCTTAAGACAAATGATTCAGTGACCCAAAATATTTAAGACTTTCCATCTCTTGCTTTTTCTACATATTGACTGATATTTAAGAAAAAAGCTCTCTGAGAATATAACAACAAATCATTGACTAATTCTATCAAACGATAGAATATAGTAGAAAACTAAATCTAGAACAGCGAGTGTAAGTGACATCGTTACAAAATTGATACCATGGATTCAGTACAAGATTCTGAAACCCCTCAGCGATAGAATTTTACGTCGGTCTTTTCATGAATTTCATTTCCAGTTTATTTGACTGGTTCTGGTATCAAATAATTGTTTTTGTCCATCCTAATATATTTTGAGTAAAACAAAATAAACTATTTATTTTCACATAAAACTGCATTATAAATATAAACTAAACGGCTGTTCTTTCACGGATAAGGTTATCGCTCCCGGTTGCATAATAATATCATAACTATCACAGTACAATAATCACGTAACGTTGTTTGTGATACATTGCATATTTAAAAATGTTGCACGCACTGTAACCTATTATTTCCGAGATGAATGGCTTTCCTATTTTTATCATAGACCTAAGCGTAACCTCGTCCTAAAGATTTCGGTACATTGTCATTTACTGCCTGTATATCTATGCTTTTTAATGCGTTTCTTTCATCATCATCATCATCACGGGATGTCCACTGCTGAACAAAGGCCTCCCCCTTGGATTTCCACAACGAGCGGTCACATGCCGCTCTCATCCAACAACTCCCAGCAACCTTCACCAGGTTGTCTGTCCACCTCGTTGGAGGTCGTCCCATGATACGTTTTCCGGTGCGCGGTCTCCATTCAAGAACCTTTGTGCCCCAACGGCCATCAGTTCTACGGGCAATGAGTTTCTTTGCAAGTTTCAAACATGTTGACAAACGTTTTGGAAAGCAATCTTAAGCCAATACGTATCAATAGCTGATTTAGTATATAGGTACATAAATATTTAATCATTTCCATCTTATTTATTTAAGACCAAAATTCTTTGAGAAAGTAATATAAAATCACTAACAAAATTCCAGCAAACGATAAGCAGGAAGCTAAATCTAGAGTATAGGGAATTGCTAAACTAAATTTAATTTCAAGCATGCACCTGTGCTAGGCAAACGAAACTCGCAAAACTTGTAATGAATGTTATCGCATTCTCAGGAGTCTTCCTCAAAGTAGTTCAAATGCTGATTCAGGATCTAGCTTCTGATATTCAATATTAGACGGAGAATCTGTGTCTAATTGCACGTCGTAACCTGTTTGACAAAGGTATAGGACTTACAACGAAATTTATGACTAGAGAAGTTACAACATCACTTGTAGTACTTGTGAGAACAAATAATTATGTTGGTATATGGATGGCAGCTCCCATAACTGCGATTCGAAATTATTTCCTATATTACACTGCAAACCGAGCAATTTTATAATTTTAACGTGTGTAATATCTAGGTATCCGTCTGTGGCATCATAGGTCCCAAACGGATAAACTGTTTTGGATTTAGTTTTTTCGTTTGAAAGGTGTCTTGATCGAGAGTGTTCTTAGCTATGATTCAAGAAAATCTGTTCAGACGTTTGAAGATTATGAGCTCTTTTCTAAGTGATGAAAGGATGTAAGCAACTTCCAAAGGTCTGATCGATTCGATATCATGTTACTTCAGTGATATGGAAAAACATGGTAACCTACTTTTACTCATGGAAATGTATATCTTTAGGTCGGAAGTAATAATTTAAAAAAACAATTAATTTTTAATGCGGTAAAAAATGTTGGTGCTCTCCCCAGGGAGGCTGGCGGGACACACCGAAATCACCGAAATGTCACTGGTTAAAACTAACTTGGCAGTCATCTTCAACACCGAAGGGAAGTCATTTGGGATCTCGGAAATGAACTCTTCAGCCACCTATTTGTGCCACACCAATGTGCACTACACCAGTGGGTGACTGTAAAAAGTCCCCCAACCCCAGCGGTTCCCGGGAAAAATTTGTAAACAGAGGTTTATCTCTTCCCAAGATTGGTCCCTTTACATAATCACCCCATTACTGTTCCACTGCTAGGCCTTTTCTTACGAAAAAGGTTAGGCCTTATTCCCACTGCGCTGGCCTAGTGTCAGTTGGTTGGTATGTGTAGTCCCATACCATTAAGAATATTTTGGAGCACTCTATAATCAGTGCTATACTGATTACATATACTGGTTGCTTTGGTGGAAGATAATTTTTAACAATAACGGTTTTAGTACTAGTGTTCAAAAAGCTTCAAGATACTTGCAAAAAATTCCTTGTGGTGCTCAGTAAATAGACCAGCCCTGGCTACCTATGAGTGTCGTGAAAGGTAAATAAGGGTTTATGTCAAGAGAATGGGTGACAGCATCGTCCCTTGTGGTAACAACAACATACTGCGATTACCAATCCGCCTGCTAAGTGGTAATTATTGCAATATCTCGTGCTCTTTGTAGCGGTCATTGGAAAGACCTTGTGTAGTACTAGATGTTTATGGGCTGAAGTGGGTGCGTGTGTGTATACACAAAAAAAATTGATTGTAGAACTATATCGAACGTTAACATTAAAGATCAGAATAGGATCTATGTATTCCTAGTAAAGCTCAATTATTAAAATTTTCATCGTTCAACAAGTTTTATGAATAAATAGCTAATACATCCATAATTTTCCAGTTGATATAGGTATAAAAACAGCGTATGAAGCTGCCAAACTTGTTCTCTTGTTGTCTCGAGTTTAAGACAAGTTCCTGTAAGTACCCGATATTGTTTTCACGAAGCAGTTTAAGCTTGTTTCTTGTAATTTTCCTTTAAGTTTTATTTGTATAACACGGTTGATACAAGAAAAAGTGTTTAATAAGGAGATCCACTAAGATGCTTACAAAACGCAGGCCAGTTTGTGGCGAACTACCTTAATACCCTTATTAGCTTTATTGGTCGGCTGAGTACCATGAGTACGAAGGACTTTCAACTTTGGCTAGTTGACCAAAGTTGATCAAAGGGGGCCCGCCAGTGCTATATGCCCGGGGGTGGAAGTATGTAATAGCGAATAATGGAGAAAGCCGCTCCGAGTCCCCGAGACCCGCGATTGTGAAACCGGTGCTGCACCTCTCTACGTCCCGAGCCACTCAGGGTTGGTTCTTGTCGCCTGTCGCGGTGGCCATTTAGGAGTTAGTGAGGCCAGTTTTACCGTCTGCCACAAAATTTAACTTTATAGGCTCACAGGCACATGCCGCTGTTTCCTCAGCTACTGATTTCAGTTTATATAACACCCATAGCAATAGACCTTATCGTTGTACCTATTCGGATTATATTAAATTGTATAGATAAAAAAATAACAAAATTGAAACCACCCATTGTACAATTACTGTTCATAGAATGATTCCTAGTAGCAGTTTTTAAAATGGTGTACAATAAAGAATATTCTATTCTATTCTATTATTTCATCTCATACGATAGTTTCATACCACTCGGGACAATTCGAAAGTCCCCATAACGTTCCAGTATACATACCAGTCCAGTTGTAAAAACAGATAAGTTACATGATTACCTGTTGGGCCTTTCATATGAAGATACTAAGCAATTAACCAAACTAATTTATTATAACAAAACACTTTAAACGGAGTACATAGCGTAAATAATAGGTTTTTGTTTTTCTTAACGTTTCGAATACGTTGCAGCTTTCGTGGTCGCAGGATGCCTAACGCGACAGACGTTGTTCCAGATTTTGAAAAATTGTTCCGATGCACGCAGTAATTTTTCACGGTGTCTAGATTTTTGTCGGTATGGTCTGAAGTTAGAGACTTTATTATTTTAATAACAGGGTTCTAAAGTGGTGGTGGTACCTTTTCTTTATTGGTGCCCAGTGGTAAGGTAAGGTAATTGTACGTACCAACCATTTTCTCTATTAAAGTTAGTTTTTTAAATTTCCATAGTATCACGATTCATTCTCGGTAAACTAGTTAAACTTATACGAGTATACATGAGTTTACTATAAAGGCTCGCTCAGTTGTAATGTATTGGAATGTATTAGCAGCTAGCTGGGACCCGCGGTTTTCCCGCGGTTTAAATTTAAATAAATATATATTGGATTTCATGGGTTAATATTTTATTGCGCGGAACCCTATTTATTTTTACTAAAATTAAAGTAGCCTAAGTTATTTCTTATAACATCAGCTATCAGCTAGTGAAAATCCGGTAGAAATCGGTCCAGCCGTTTCGGAGATTAGCGGGAACAAACAGACAGACAGACAAAAAAATAAAAAAGGTTTTTTTGTAGGTACCGTATATACTTTCATATGCATTTAGTAAAAAGCTCTTATTGTGATATTACAAACAGACAATTAATATATCTGTAGTATGTAGTATAGATAACACACTGAAAGCATTAAGAAATATGTGGCCATTAACCCGAGTTCTGCGAGACGTACATTTAAGAATCGTCTAGAACACTGTTAGTCCAACAAAGATTAATATCTTAAACGACACAATAACACAAAATAACATGACCGCAATAATATTTCGCAACGACAGCTTTATTACGACGCATGTAACCCACATTCAAGCAATAACAGAAAGTATGAAATTGTAAGGTGGGCTTTAAACATTTTTTTATGTCCTTAAAGAGGACTAAAATGGAGCCGGATTTACTCAGCAAAATTGTTGTATAGTGCTAAAAAATAAGAATATGATGTCAGTTTGATACTGGTATTTTGTTAGCTGTATAAAACGAAGTCAAAGTTATTTGCAAATTTACTGCTGCTGTGTGTGCTGTGCTGATACAGTCGGCTGCTGCGCTCCGGGTTGCGGATTCCCGCACGGAACAAATATTTGTATAACCTGCAGGTAGTTGTTCCAGGTCTGGGTGCATTGTGTCTGTAAACTCACCCACGACACAGGAGAAATACTAGTGTGGGGCAAGATTTGAAAAAAAAATGTTTTTAAATTTTGTTTAATCTTGCCATATTCTTGGCTGAAATGGTATTGGGTGGGGCGCATAGCTAGCAAAATAGATGGCCGTTGGAAACCAAAGGCTTTCGAGTGGAGATCACGTACCGAAAAACTCAGTGTGGTTGAGAAGAGGAAAAAACTCAACGAGATTAACTGACGATGTTGAAGTTGTTGGGGTGTCGTTGTGTTTCCCTCCAAATGGTGTCCGGATTAAGAATATAGCACCTCCCGCGGATAGCGTGAAAGGCGCTCCAGGGACTACCAGACTAACCAGAGTGATGGCCCGCATCGTCCCTTCTATAGAACAGTAGGAAACGACGGGATAATGGAGATCCCGAAAAAAGAAAATTGAATAAAACTATATTGTCATTTGAGAGAGTTACCATATGCAAAATATTATGATATTCTTCTAGTATAAATATCTCATGACTATAAATTAACATTATGATCTATCTCAGTTTATAAAGCGCAATTTTGTATTCTAAGACGCTCACAAGAATTTATATATTTTGTCTTTGGTTAAAAGACTGAATGTCAAATCAAATCAAATGTTACGTCAAAATGTTTATTATGATGAATAAGAAGAATATTAAATATACCTTTTTAAACAGCAGTTTCAGTTCTAAAATGTGTAATTAATTAATTTATTCGTACTCAGCTTTCACAAGCTTTATCTACCCTCGCTGTATTGCAAAATATAGTATCATTAAAATCATAATACATTTTTATTTTAAAGTATTTATAGTTGTTTGCGCATTTTGGCAGTCTTTTGATTATATTATCGCTGTTATCCGTCGACTAGTCTAAGTGGGCTTGACTTACTATGAGCAATGGCCATACCTTCGTCCTCCATACTTTGACCTTAAAATTATTTTCTAAGCGCGCCTAAAGATGTTTACTTCAAAACTCGTAACAATTTTACCTTACAAAAAAAATCTCCAAAGATAATCCTCTTTCCATGCTTCCCAAGCCTCTTTCCATCACAGGCGAGCAAGGGCCATTATGGAGATCATTTACTAACATATTCTATGTGATTTCCAGATTAAGAATATAGCACCACTCCATCTCCTTCCGTGGATGCCGTAAAAGACGATTAAACCAGACTAATTGACGTAGTGAGTAATGGCAAATTCCCCCAAGATGACGACACAATCCCGATAATCTATGAGGGAGGCCTTTGTTCAGCAGTGGACATCCCTTGGCTGATATGACGATGATGATGATAATAACCTAACCCAGCCCGGGTACCACCGGTACCGGTATTGCCACTAAATATTTCCAAACATAAAAATTAACCACAAACCAGTAATGAGGCGGATTTTTACTACAGTAATTAAATTTCATATCAACGAATAACCAGCACACACTCATGATCACAAAACAAAACCACTCAATAATGCCCGAACAAGTTACGCAAACTAAAAGCGTTATCAATAGATCAATTAAGAACTTTTCACCAGACAGTTTCCTGTTGCCTGCAAAACTTCCACTAGATTCTACTCCAAAGCTATATAATTTGAGGTCTTATCATTAAAAAGTTTCTGCCTTTTAATCTAAAGTCTGTATCTGATACTGGATATGTACGAAGCTAGAACGAAACATGGCCTTGAAGCAGACTTTGACTAATCATCTTCTATTTATATGTGATCATTTCTGGCGACATTTTATTTTCATACCGATGGTTGGTGGTGGTGATCCGATTGACCGTCTGGGGTCCAGCTAAGAATATAAAAAAATACTTGATAGTTGTGTCACTGGGTTCCTATCAGTTACATTTATTCGTCCACTGGTGAACAAAGGCCTCCTCCATAAATTTGCATAATTGTGTGATTTTGGTGGGGATTTTCCAATTCTCACCACGAGTTGGTAAGCGCAATATGGCTACTATTCTAAAGAAGGGCCGCTGCTGCACATCCCTCTGGCTTAGAAGCCCCTTAGACAGCTTTTATGACACCCACGGGAGGAGGTGGAGTGGTGCTATATTCTTAATCCTTAGTCCTTAGTCTTTTGGCTGATATGATGAACAGGTTGTCTTGTTTTAAGTGCATCCTGGTGATGACAGGAGCAACTCTTTGCTTGGCGTCACAACAAGCGTCACACCTGCCCATAACAACTGTAATGCTACCCAAGTCTGGTCCTGCGTGGCAATATACTACGCTCGTTAGCTGTGGCATATCTGCCTTATCTGCTATTCTCTAATTGGGTGAACCCGTATCAGCTTAAGCTGTCAATTTCTTTTCTTTTCGGTAGTACCGCCTTTTTTACTAACCAAATATTTAAAAACTAGCTGGGACCCGCGGTTTCACCCGCGTTTAATTTAAAAGGGATTTAGAGTACTTCAATATAGACACTTGACATAGAACAAATATATTGGATTTCAAGGGTTTTTATTTTTTTGCGCGGAACCCTAATTATTTTTCTTAAATTAAAGTAGCCTAAGTTATTCCTTATAACATCAGCTATCTGCCAGTGAAAGTCCCGTCAAAATCGGTCCAGCCGTTTCGGAGATTACCCGGAACAAACAGACAGACAGACAGACAGACAAAAAATTTAAAAATTGGGTTTTTGTTATAGGTACCATATATACTTTCATATGCATTAAGTAAAAACCTGTTATTTTGACATTACAAACAGACACTTCAATTTTATTTATTTGTATAGATTATACCATTATGTTATTACTAGCTATGGTGCCTTTCAAATCGAAACACATTAATGTGTAACGTTAAAGGCGGCAGAATATCTGGCACTTCAGTGATACCTTTTTTTTATTATTCACCCTGTGGAAATACCTTATCTCCTTCCTCCAGTCCAAGGAAGGAGGAAGGGGTATGCCGAACTCTTAGTAGCTGGAAGCACCGAAATGGCCATCTTCGGTGCCGAACGGGGGCTCCAGGTCCTCGTAAGATCACACTAGAGCAGCCCATTGGTACCACGCTTTTTGGAGGGGATATAAAGCGGCGACCCCCTCTAGCGGAGGACAGGAGACTGTAAAATAGCCACCCCCCAGGCAATTCTCAGGGAGGATTGTAAAGGATCAAGCCTCACTGTGCGCTGTGTTGCCGTCGCTAATATTAAATTGAACACTTTTAAACGGATTCTATCGCGTATATTTTTGATTTTTGATTTTCCTGACGTTTCGAATACTTTGCAGCATTCGTGGTCGCAGGATGACTAAGGTGACAGGCGTCGTTACAGATTTAAAAAAGTTATTTTATTTTATCTACCGTACAATTTTAATCAAAGAATTATTCTAATATCTGGATTTCAAACAGGTGGTACCTGCCAACCATCTTCTCTATTAAAATTAGGATATTTTTTAATTTCAATAGCCTCACGAAACATTCTAGGTACATATCGGTTCTCTTTCGCGAGTACTTGAGTACTATGCGATACTTATGTATGATAAACCACAATCACAGTCAATCTTGTAGACCCCTGCATCTTGTAAATGTATGTGACATTTCACCGGTTTGAGAAGTTGGCTGATCTTCTTATGCGGCTTGAAATAGGTTTTAATAGAAGCACGCTTTAAGATATGACCAATTCTGTCCGTGACTCCCTTAATAAATGGTAATACAGCGGGCCGTCGATCAACCGTGGTGGGTTTTGGGCGGCTTCTGCGACGGGGATGTGGAGCTTTCAAATTGTTATTTTGAAGGACTTGCTTCACATGGTTAAGCTCCCCTGCCAGGTGGTCGGCGTCGCAGACGCCGTGTGCTCTCTGTAACAAAGATTTGGCCACAGTAGCTAACTGACAAGGATGGTGGTGAGATTCACCGTTAAGGTACCTGTCTGTATGGGTAGGCTTTCTATACACAGTGTGGCTAACAGAATGATCTGGATTATGGATGAGAAGTATGTCAAGAAAGGCCAAGCAATTGTTGTCCTCTAATTCCATAGTAAATTGAATTTTACTATGTATTGAATTTAGGTGTTTTAGGAATGCAGAGACCCTATTGTGAGGCAAGATGGTAAATGTGTCATCTACGTACCGTTTGGACATCTTCAGTTTAGCCGGGGCTGTCATCAGTGCTCTCTCCTCAAAGTCTTCCATGAAAATATCGGCGACTACAGGAGAGACCGGTGAACCCATGGCCACACCGTCAGTTTGTAGGTAAAACTCATTGTCCCACAACAGGTAGCCGTTGGTAAGGCAGTGCTCAAGTAACTTTGCATATTGAAGAGGCATGTCATGCTCACTTAACCTTTTCTTAACAACATCCAGGCAGTCCTTTACTGGTAAATTGGTAAATAAGGACTTCACATCAAAACTGACCATCACTTCGCTTTCAGCCAGTTCAAGGTCTTTTATTTGGCTGACAAAGTGATAGGAATCCTTCACATATGTGCTAGATGTTCCACGAAGTTTTGAGAGTACCTTCGCTAGATGTTGTGCCAGTTTGTAAGGTGGTGTATCAATCTGGCTTACTATTGGTCGTAGGGGAACATTGCTTTTGTGAATTTTCGGCAACCCATACAGCTTTGGTGGTTTTGCGCAAGATGGAATTAATGTTTTCACGTCCAATTCTAAGATGTCGGAGTGTTTAGATATTAACTCAGAGGTCTTTTTGAGAATCTTGTTAGTTGGATCTTTGTTTACCTTTTTATATATGTACTTTTATCCGACAGAAGCTCTTGAATTTTATGTTTGTAATCGGACGTGTTCATTATAACCGTAGCATTACCCTTATCTCATCTTATCTGTCTGGGTCTTCATTAACGGTTTTCAGCGCAAGATATTCATCGCGAGAAAGATTCGGTTTGGGTGGTTTGCCTCGACGTAACACTGCTGATATATCTTGACGAATCGCTTCCAAATCTTCTTTTTTCACGTTATATTTTATCAGACAGTCCTCAACGTTGCATATTATCTTCATAGTCTTCATATGGGATTTTTCTAGGTGCTAGCGCGAAATTTAGGCCCTTTTTTAAGACTTTTATTATAATGTGTAATAATCGCGAAAATCTAAGACATTACTATTAAATTGAACTTTTTATTTTTATTGATGTGCAGTGGAAATTCTACATGGAACTAACCCACATAATTTCTACAAATCCTTATCCTTACAACATAATCAAAATATGAGCAGCTTATTCCATTCATGTTGTCCCAACACCAAATGTACGCAATTAATGTCCCATCCACATCAAAATCAAACAACTAGTACAATTTCCGTGAACCGTTATCATTGGCTGTATGATTGCTGTGGCCCATAATGGTGTATGCACATAAAGCACAAACATTTTTTGAGAGATTTCGTTCTATTTAACATACCGCAGGTATATAAAGAAAGAAAGAAACAATTTATTTTTGCACTAATAACAACGCACACTTGACTAAAATTAAATACATAAAGCAAAATTGGAACAACACTAAGCAGAGGAATAAACTGGCAACACATTTTTATTTTATAACAAATATTGGCCAAGGTACTTAGACTCCAGGCCAAAAAAAATATATAAATAAGAAATGAAAATTACAACAAAAATCAGTACTTCAAGTTCTATAAATAAAATGACATATTACATAAAGAAACTGATTGTGCGTCGTGGGAAAAAAAGATTGTCCTTGCAAAAAAGGGTTGTCACTCATCTTAATGAGCCTTAATGAGCTCAATGGGCCTCATAAGAAAGATCAAGGTCACTCAGCGAGCTATGGAGAGAGCTATGCTTGGTATTTCTCTACGAGATCGAATCAGAAATGAGGAAATCCGTAGAAGAACAGAAGTTGTCGACATAGCTGAAAGGATTAGTAAACTGTAAACTGTGTGATTAGTAAAGTGGCAATGGGCAGGGCACATTGCTCGTAGAACTGATGGCCGTTGGGGCACAAAGGTTATCGAATGGAGACCGCGCACCGGAAAACGCCGCGTAGGACGACCTCCAACGAGGTGGACAGACGACCTGGTGAAGGTCGCTGGGAGTCGTTGGATGAGAGCGGCATGTGACCGCTCGTTGTGGAAATCTAAGGGGGAGCCCTTTGTTCAGCAGTGGACGTCCTGTGGCTGATATGATGATGATGATGACTCAGCCTAAATGCTGTCGCATTGTAACTTGTACCAAGATCACCAAGGTCCAAGATCCAACTACAACAACGCTGGTTTTCAGTGACAACGTTGGTGACGAAGTGACGTCTTCCGGCAGTGATGCCACGATTACCGATACACGAAAAAAAAATGTTTGACATAGTGGATTCACTGCAAACAGTTGTTCGAAACAGTGAAATTGAAGTGTGCATTTAAGAATTTGCTAGCCCTGCACGATCATAATTATCGCCTACCAATGATGTACTGTAGACTGGTTGCTTGCCGCTACTTGCTGCTACAGGGGGGCTCACATAGTGTTACTGGTGCGAAAACTAGCTCTTCTGCTGTTACCAATTTGCTGGCACCGTAGGGAGGCTCTAGGAACTCGAAAGATCTCCATCTAGAGCCACCCATTGGTGCCACGCCTTTAGGCACATCTCGGAAGGGATGACTGACCCTGATAACTGACCCTCTAGTGGAGGGAAGGCGACTGGAAAGAGGCCACCGCCCCAGGCATCTCTCGAGGGAATTGTAAAGGATTACCCCGAAGCCTCACTATGCGCTGTGTGCTGCGTACACAGCGGTACGTGACCACATGCACACCGCTGTCTTCCCGGGGCTCGCTCGGTATGAGCACGCAGATTTCCCAATAAGCGTGCTCGCGACCCCCAAGGCCCCCTGCCATATAAGACGACAGGGGTCACCGCTGGGGGTACTACAAACATAACATTTAACGGACACGAAGTTTTTCTAGTCGTTACGCATTTCTATTTAAGCTGGAAGTACAGAATGTCTTCAATATTTTGAATTAGGAAATTTTGCAAAATTATGTTGGGTGTGGTATCCGGATTAAGAATATAGCACCACTCCATTCCCTCCCGTGAATGTCGTCATAGGCGGCTAAGGGACCAAACCAGAGGCATGGGCAGCAGCGTCTCTCCTGTGGAACAGTTGCTGTACTGCGCTCACCAAGCCGCCTGCCAAGCGTGGTGAGTACTGGCAAATAGCCCTCAAAGAGCGAAATATTTGCAGAAACCTATAGGGGAGGCCTTTACTTAGCAGTGAATGTCTTCTTCATCTTGATTGAATTCGTAACAATGTGATATATAACACGGCTCGAGCTGTACCCACGTTGGTTCCACTGTTGATTGTCCGGTATTTGTATTTGTGCAGTTGTACACGCTCCTTTATCGTGGCAATATGGTCGCGCGGGTAAACTAGCGTCATTAACGGGCACAGTTAATTGAGCCGCAGTCAACAAAGATTAAGGGTATGCTGTCTAGCGTTTTTGTTTAGCCGGCTTTTATTGGAAATCGTAATTGGTTCGTGTCTAGAAATTATTGGAAAACAGATATCGAGTGTGTTATTTAATTATTTTTTTTGTTTTTTATGTTGGATTGTAATTGTATACGTATTTTTACTTCAAAAAGGAGAAGGCACTCAATTCGATGCATATTTTTTTTATGTATGTACACCGATTACTCCAATATTTGTAGACCGTAAAAGATGAAGTTGTAACGTCAATCGTTTGCGATAGGTTTATATAGACGGAAAACGTAAAGAAATCAACGGAAACAACTTTGAATTCAAATTATGAGGAGGCCCCAAGCCACTGTAAGTCAAGCTAAGTTGTACTCACTGATCGGCAAACGTTTGGCGAGGCTAAGCTCGGCTTGGCATGGTCAGTCTATGGATGGGTGACCACCAACGTGGTATTTGCCGAGTGTCCTCGTGCTTCGGAAGGCAAATAAAATTGTCGGTGCCGATTGTTATTAAATTCGGTAGTCATTTAGCCAAATCGGAGGCCTTTCTTTGGACAGCTTGAACAGCTCTTACACTTGGCTATAAAGAAGCCATACGACAAATAAAGAAGAAGAATTCAAATTCCGTAGCAGAAAGTAACTAGTTAGTCACAAGAGTGGCTATCACTACAGATGACAGGAAATAAGACCAGCGAAATCCCCCGTGGTATCGGGCTTTGCAGCACCTATTTCTAGATTATTAGCTATATTATCATATTAATTATTTTCTCATTTCCAAATAACACGAGAAATCGAACCACAAACCCAATACCACAAAAAATACACGACACCTTCTTTCCCTGAAAACTTTCAATCTCAACCTATATTTTCAACCCCAATTAGCTACTGAATAATCCAGTTCCCACCATAGTACGGGCCACCCAAACGAGGCTTTCTCGTGACTTACAAACACGTACCTACAAAAAGCTACGGAAAGTTCCTTGAAATCCATTTCGAGCTTCCTATCGCTACCCAAATCTATGCCGAAATGGAAGTGACGAGTCAGTTTTGCCACTACTGCTGTTTAGTCTTATTTGACCTCAATATTTTGAAGGTATGATAAAAGTGTAACAAATCGTTTTTGTTTTTATAGCAATGGTAAACGCGCCATCTTAGGCATCCGCCTGATGGATCGTGTTCACAAAGTCAAAGTGGAATGGGCATTAAATGCCTGAAATGAACAGAAACTCTCAACAGTCCTAAATCCTATTTAGAATAAAATATGAATGCTTGAATTATTCTTGCACGGACGTAATATATACTTAAATAAATACATAAGTAAATATATAAATAAATACCTTTATTATCTTTGTTCTGATCTAGAACTAAAACATACAAAATAAAAAAGTCGCTAAAGAAAACAATGCTAGAAAGGTCAGAATCTACGCTAAAAATGTGGCAAGGTACATAGGAGAGGAGGTTTGTATGCAGCAATTGGTTACAAAAGACTATCTATGATGACTAACACCATTAGAGACTGGATTATATATGACTTAAAATGGTCAAAATATACATGCAAGTATGCATCATAAGTGCTCGAAAAATAAAACATCAAATATAAATAGACTCTAAAAAAATGGATTTTAAATAAAGTGCGAGTTGAACTCGCGTGGAGAGGGTTCCATACGATGAACATGTTATTTACCGTGTTTTTGTTAATCTAACCCAAAGGGCATTGTTAAAAACGGCCTATCAACATTACCTATTACAATTGTGTACATTACAAGTCGCCTACTACTACAATATTATTTCCAAAGTTTTCATTTACATCTGCAGATTCAATTTTGTCTCGAAATACTAGAATGTTCATGGCTCCATGTTCTGATCAGACAGAAGCAGATATTACCCGATAGCAATACTACCTAGTAAAGTAGTAAAATTCATATACTGTAGTATGTAGCTCACACAAAAACTACATTGTCAACGCTAGTCAGACAAATAAATAATTACAGAATTAGAATTTGTTTTTTTGTAAACATAGGTACAAGGGTTGGTATAATAATTATAAAAGTAGTCGTCCATCTATGATTTGCCACGAAGCGTACAAATACATATTAATTCGTGAAGTCTTTCAAAAAAGAAACTTAATAGTCTTCTAAAGTTTCTTTTTTGAGTAGATAAGGAGTATGAGTAGGAATCAAATTATTAAATATATTATTATATGGATATATATTACTATTTAGCGTTACATTAATTTTTGTTTTTATAAAAAAACAACTATAATATTTAGTTAACGCTAATTCCGTGTGGTGTCTGGATTAAGAATATAGCACCACTCCATCTCCTCCCGTGGATGTCGTAGAAGGTGACTAAGGTAATCTAAACCAGAGGGATGGGCAGCGGCGTCCTTTCTGTGAAACGGTAGCCATTCTGCGCTCACCAACCCGCCTGCCAACTGTGGTGAGTACTGGCAAATTACCCCAAAAAGAGATGACACAGTTGTGAAAATCTGTGGGGGAGGCCTTTGTTCAGTAGTGGACGTATAAATGGCCGATGTGATGATTTACGATGAATTTTTTTTATGAATTGTGTGTTGAATACTTAAATGCCTAACATTTATAACCTCAAAATTCGAAAGGTTCCAGGATACTAATCAATTCTTAGGAGTGTCCGTTACTTTTTGTTTGTCGTAAACAAAATCAAGTATATATGGTACCGGATTGTAGAGGGAAATTGCAGGTTTTTTTAAAATAAAACGTTGCCCCACACTAGGATTTCTCCTGTGTCCACCCAGAGCGCAGCAGCCGACTGTATCAGATACTGCAGCTACCGGGCCGTCAGCAATATATTGTCTATTGTTGGATACGGTCTTATTCCAATAATTTAGTCCAAGAACAAAGTTAACACCATAGTTAAAAAACATGTACTCTCATACATTCCAATTGCAATCGTAAGTTTGTACGCACAATATTGAAATAATTACCATGCTATTTTAAGATCATAGACTTTTTATAGGTTTTACTGTAATCTATAAGTAAAGAGCTGTTATCGAGACGTTTTTTTTTTAATTTTAGTCTCAGCAGTTTCAGCGATAGGAGTGGGGGAATGGTCAATTTTCGTCTATTTACTGAAATAACTTTAAAACTATGATGAAGAAGAAGAAGCTGTCCCAACGTAATCAGTACGGTAGCGCGCTCAGTGGACCCAACTTGCTGCTGCGTGCGGCTATACCCTCGACGCAGCTGTATGTGTCACTGCACCACTGTATATTAAACGGCGTGCAACGGTGACCGCAACTACAAACATTGTTTATTCACTGGGAAGATGATGCGGGGTGCGGAGCGATGCCCGGCGTGCCGGCTCACGTCATGTCTAGCGCCATAGTGACGTGCGACGGGCGCGCCGCACCGCCGAGCGCGACACAACCCATACACACATGTTTGTAGTTGTCGTCAGCATTGCTACCTGTGCGAAAATCGAGTCGGGGGAGCCACGGACTGTTGTTGTGTGTCATCTCTGCGTACACGCTTACTACGCAATGTATTTTCTTTTGTGTTCTATGTGGTATGTGTAGTTTAATAAACTTATTTTCTTTCTTTCTTTCTTTTCTCTTCTCTCATTCCACGAAGTTTGAGGAGATCGAGCAGTACATTCGAGTGAAGACGCAATGGACCTTGAGGGTGGAGAAGTTGGAGGCGCGCCAAAATACGAACTTCAAATCGTTTGTGGTGCGAGTCCAGATACACCATCTAGATATGTTCATGAAGGAGACCTTCTGGCCGGAGGGTGTCATGTACCGGAAGTTCCGTCGAAGACTACGGGACACCATGCTGCAGTGCAACGCGCCACCGCTTATACGTGTGGAATAGTGATTGTTTTATTTTATTGATTTTTCTGTATTAGTTTATACGATTTTAATGTATTTGAGTATTACAATAAATAAATACTAAAACATAATAATAAATAAAAACTATTTATTTTAAAATTAATATATTTTAATGCCTTCACAACAAGCCCTTCCCTTTCATATGTTACACAGTACAGTTTGCAAAGCTTTGTTCTTTAATTTTGTATATTGCCCCCAAAATTGACCCCATATTCAAAATTCATTTATTTACGTTACACGTTCCTGTTTGGGTCGCAGAAATCCATGTGTATACCAAGTTCTAACTTAAACGGACCAGGAAATTCGGAGCAAATTGGCTGTGACAGACGGACACACGAGTGACCCTATAACGATTTCACCGATTTTTCCTTCGGCCGCTCTGTACCCTAAAAAATCATTTACCTACTTAATTTCGCCTACTTAATCCGCCGTGTGGTACCGGCTCAGAATGCCACCACTCCATCTCCTCCCATGGGTGTCGTAAAAGTCGACTACGGGATTAGCCGGAGGATGGGCAGCAGCATCCTTCGAGTACATTAACAACTCAACTGCGATCGCCAACCCGTCTGCCAAGCGTGGCGATAATGGCAAAACTCCCGAAAGAGCACACAACACAGCTATATCGGTAGTATTCTGAGCCGGCACCTAATCAGGTGCAAGCAAAGACAAAAACAAATGCCTCTCCCGTTGATTTCTACGACTGGCTACATGTCGGCCGCGTCTACCGACTAATCACTATGACTAATCAGGCATAGTATAATAATGTCGTGGTGATCTTTGGGGGAGGCCTGTGTCCAGCAGTGGACTTCATTCGGCCGAAATGATGACTTAATTTACAAACTTTTACTAATAACAAAATACATACACGAAACTCGTACGTACATACATTAAGTTCATAAAATATTTCATTAGGTTCCCTCCAATCTGTAAACTTATATAATATAAGTATTTAATATCATCTCGTTGATAGTTTTAATCTCGTCAGGTCATCTGAAGATACGACCTCCAGACGACGTGGTAATTATTTGTAACCAATTTTGTATTAGTAACTTATATCGGAGTAGATTAGTTAATTAATTTAAAATTGTTTAATATTGAATAGTAAAGCAGTGGCTTATTACTTAGAAGATAGATTATAAATATTGAAAATAATCTATCTAACTTAAAGCACATCTTAAACTAAATTCCAATTTATGAAATTATGAAAATATTGTTAACGTTATAGGAAAGTCAGAAATAAATCAATATCAAATACCTTCTACCCTTATATAACGTGAAAATTAAACACCATCTCAATGACTAAAAGTAAAATCTAAGACACCAAAAATAAAACATACACAAACCAAAAGAAACACGCAATTCCTTTGATTCCCTCTTTAAAAAAGAAAAACCAGTCCCCCAATAATCCCCTCCCCTGCCCCTCACTAGGATTTCTTCTGTATCGAAGGTACAATCTACTTACACACAACTGACATGCACAAACACCGAGACTAGAAATAACTTTCTGTAGATCGTAAATATTTATTCCGCGCGGGAATTGAACCACGAAAATTGCAACACGTACGCAGAAAACAAATCGGTTATCCACTACGAAAACCATGCCGTCAATCATAAAATCTTGAAAGTCACACAAGAGAACGTGATCATCATATCAGCCACAGGACGTCCACTGCTGAACAAAGGCCTCCCCCTTAGATTTCCACAACGAGCGGTCACATGCCGCTCTCATCCAACAACTCCCAGCGACCCTCACCAGGTCGTCTGTCCACCTCGTTGGAGGTCGTCCCACGCTGCGTTTTCCGGTGCGCGGTCTGCATTCGAGAACCTTTGTGCCCCAACGGCCATCAGTTCTACGAGCAATGTGTCCTGCCCATTGCCACTTCAGTTTACTAATCCTTTCAGCTATGTCGACAACTTTAGTTCTTCTACGGATCTCCTCATTTCTGATTCGATCTCGTAGAGAAATACCAAGCATAGCTCTCTCCATAGCTCGCTGAGTGACCTTGAGCTTTCTTATGAGGCCCATTGTGAGTGACCACGTCTCTGTTCCATATGTCATCACTGGTAACACACACTGGTTAAAGACTTGCGTCTTGAGGCATTGCGGTATTGTTGACGAAAAGACGTTGCGAAGTTTCCCGAACGCTGCCCAACGTGATAACTCTGACAATCTCCAATCAATCAGTTGGCACATCACTAATCCTTTACACACTAAGTTGGTCCCGCACTAAAGCCAATTAGGGAATGCGGCCCGTCCAAACACAGTCAGGTTAATGATTAAAAGCAATTATTGATAGAACCAGACAATCGATTGGACCCTGTCCGGGTTATCCAGCTATGTACACAAAACACTTTGTTTGGTATATGTTAATCAAGCAGTTTGTCACAGTCTTGATAATGGTGACGAAGTTTGGGTAATAAAATGTATCTAAGGCCTACTGACGCCTGAGCTAACTGAAAAAAAAAAAGTGTGTGTGTCAGCTCCGACGCACGACTGGAGTTTACTCCATAAGTACAATTGTCTTAGTCATTAATAAGCAGTGAGGGTATTTTTTTTATAAAACTGCAAATATGTTTGTACCTATTACTATATTTACTATGCTGTTCATATTTATTGAAGTCATTTAGCAAAATACTATATTCATTTTGAAATTATTGAGTTTAATTTATAATAAAAAGGATGTTTATATCATCATTTCGGCCGAATGAAGTCCACTGCTGGACACAGGCCTCCCCCAAAGATCACCACAACCACCGATATGGATGTGTTGTGAGCACATTGGGGGGTTTTGCCATAATCGCCACGCTTGGCAGGCGGGTTGGCGATCGCAGTTGAGTTGTTAATGTACTCGAAGGACGCTGCTGCCCATCCTCCAGCTAATCCCTTAGTCGACTTTTACGACACCCATGGGAGGAAATGGGGTGGTGGCATTCTGAGCCGGCACCACACTGTTTATATGTACAATATATATTCCGTGTGGGGCAGGTGTAGGCAGACAGCATTAAGAATATAGCACCACTCCATCTCCTCCCGTGGAGGTCGTAAAAGGCGACTAAGGTACTCTAAACCTAAAAAAGTGGTGAGTATTGGCAAATACCCCCCAAACAGATGACACAGTTGTGAAAATCTGTGGGGAGGCCTTTGTTCAGCAGTGGACGTATAAATGGCCGATATGATGATATCACATATAAAAATGAATTATAACCTACCTAGTAACTGAATCCACGTGTTCATCGGATTTTCTTCCACCGTTACTCAAACAAAATTATTCCATATTTTATATTTCTTAATTTAATCACTCCATCACGTATTAATAATTAATAATGATGATGTTAAATATCAATATTTATATATATATATATATATTTAATGAAATAATGTAAAACTTTGACATCAAACGTCATTTCACACATACATGACTTTAACACAGAAGGTGCGCTGAAAAACGTAACGCATTTTAGTTAAAGCTCGAAAAAACTTCACTCCTAAATTTTTCATACCGGGGTCCTTATATATAAATCGATTCTTAAGGATTAAACTCCAATAAACTCCAAAAACTAAAACTATTGCGAAGTGCAAAGGATCGCCCATGGATTTATAGGTTTTACAAAATGAGAAAAATAGACAATCACATTTTTTAACGGCATTTTTTTTATTTTTTTAAATTATGTATGTTATTATTCTTAAAAGTAATCTCATGCAGTTTCTGTAGAGAAATATTCTCATTTTGTATTTATACGCTTATTTGCATAAAGTAAATTACGTGATGCGATATTCTAATAAGGATATTCTGTACTTGTTGTATAGTCAATTCAGACGAAAAAAGCACTACATGGTGAATAGTGAGCAAGCCATTCGCCTGGTGGTAAACGTTTCAGATGCTGATTGTATATTACAAGCTGTGACCCGTGGTTTCACCTGCCTTCATTTTTTAAAAGAAGTTAGTTTATTTATATATAATTAGTATACATAAGTATAGGATTTCATGTGTTTTAATATTTTTTGCGGAACCCTAAATTTTATTGGGAAATTAAAAAGTCAAGTTACTCCTTATAATATTAGCTATCTGCCAGTGAAAGTCCCGTCAAAATCGGTTCACCCGTTTCGGAGATTAGCCGGAACAAACACACAGACAAATAATTTTATGATTGGTATTTTGTTATAACTCGGAAGTGTCTGTTGAGCTTGTTCTATAAATTAAATCTTAACCTACACATTTATCACATGTTGATATCACCTTTTCACTAACAATAGGTCCATTAATTACGGAGCTTTACATGTAGCCGCCACTCACACCGTACAGACAAGATCGTTAATACTCTGTGTGGAAGTTGTCACTAATTTGTGCTAGCCGAATGACATGCAGACAAACGGTCTGACTGACGGCCGCTTCATTAGTGAGACGAGTGAAATTCGTATGTATTTCTATTATAAACACGTTTGTATGTAAATGTTCTACGTTCTGCAAACAGGTTCTGTTCCTACACGGTACAAACATTAGTTTGGCCTACTAGTAGTTTTTCCGGGTATGTAAACTGTACCCCTGATACAGGGAAAACTCAGAGCACTTCGACCTATTTATATGTTTACTAGCCGTAGCCAGCTCGCTTCATCAATTCACATCAGCCAAAGTCACTACTGAAGAAAAGCCTCCCACATATATTTACACAATTGTCTTAAAAATTTTGGGGGAATTTGCCAATATGCCCCACGCTTGACAGGCGGGTTCGTAAGCGCAGTATGGCTGCTTTTCCACAGAAGATACGCTGCTGCCCATCGCTCTGGTTTAGAGTGCCTTGGTCACCTTTTACGATATCCACGGGAAGAGATGAAGTGGTGCTATCCGCTTAATCTGGACACCACACAGATCCTATTGCACGACATAAATATTAGTCTCCAAATATTTTTTTGAATTCGTTCAACTATTTGGACATGGTGGAGCCACAAAAACCTTCAAACAGAGTTTCACACTTACAATAAACGTAGGATATCATGAGGTTATTGCTGAAAACCAGCGCTGCTGGCATTAGGTCCATCCGATCTGGAGCCGATCTTGGGTGCCGTAGATGACCGCCTCAGTAGTTTTAGCCGGTAGGAGTCTGGCATGCCCCTTTACCTTTTCCCGGGGTGGAGGAAGTTCAAGACGAATTTAAATTGAAATAAGAAAAGTCCGTCTGATGTCACAGCAATATGCTGAGCAATGACCTGTTTCTATGCACGTACGATGAACAGAACAGACCTATTTATCATGATTCTATTTGGAACTTAGTTTCTATTGATTATAATTGTTAAAATTACGTAGGTAACAAGGATAATGCATGTGTGTTTATAGACCGTGATCATACGATGTCCATAGAGAACATAATTTATCTTGAATCGAATAAATATTTTTAGGTTTACCAGTCTATTTATGCTTATTTATTTTATTTATTTGATGTCGTGTTGTAACTTTGTGCTTTTGTTTAGTTCAAATTACGTTTCGTCTGTATTGTGATTATGTTATAAAGTCGGTAGTGCGTTAAAGAAATATTTCTTTGTTTCATTTTTATGAAGAGTGGTTCATCAAATATAATCCTGTACGTAGTATACTCCCAGTCTAACTCTCATATCTCGAGGGACGAGGCGTCAGGGTCATGTTATGTTAATCTCATATGTTTAGTTAGTTGCTGGTATTTTAAAGTTTGTTGCTTAGTTGCTCTAGGCACAGCTAAACCCTACTCATTTGGTCCAAGTTTATATGTACATGTTTACGTAGTTATGTATTGTTCCTTTATATAAGCGGAGTTTGAAGTGCTATTTGAGGTTTTATCAAAATGTTGAATTGTATTTATTATGTAGTTTAGCTCGTCGAACTGGGATCTGCGAATGGTAGAAATATCATCACCATAACAGCCAAAAGGTGTTTACTGCTGAACAATAGCGTCTCCCACAGAGGATCGTTTACTATCCACAGACGCTGCGGACCATCTATCTGGTTTCGAGTGCCTGTCGTCATCCTTTGCGACATCTACGAGAGGAGAGAGGAGAGCTATTCTTAATCCGGACTCTACAAAGAAAATATAAATATATATATTTTCTTATTTTCTTATACATAGGCTGCACTAAAAGTATCGGGAATGGAATATTTCCACTGTTCCTGTCATATTGAAATCTTTTTAATTGAAAACTCCTTGGTTTTACAAATCGAATACCATTTATTTATTTAAAAAAAGATTCACGGTCTTGTCACAAGGTTTTGTCAAACTTGTTTAGTCGTTGAGAAAATGGAATTGACTCGAGAAAATTCAAGAGCGATGATTTATTATGACTTTCGAAGTGGTTTAACACAAAAGCAGTGTGTTGACCGGATGATTTCTGCATTTGGTGATGAAGCCCCATCCAAAACCACAATTTATCGCTGGTTTGCTGAATTTCAACGCGGACGTGTCAAGCTCAGTGATGATCCTCGTCAAGGTCGTCCAAAAACTGCAGTCACCCAAGAAAACGTTGATGCTGTGCGTAAGCTGATTGAGGAAGATCGACATGTGACATACCGCGAAATTCAGGCAACTTTAGACATTGCCATGAGTCAAATACAAATAATCTTGCATGAACAATTAGGTGTAAAAAAGTTGTTTTCCCGATGGATACCGCATTTGCTATGTGAAGAGCAAAAAGCGGCTCGCGTTACTTGGTGCATCAGAACTCTCGAAATATTCCACGCAGGATCCTCAAATGCTGTATACAACATCGTATCAGGTGACGGATCCTGGATATATGCGTACGAACCCGAAACAAAAAACCAGTCACGAGTTTGGGTGTTCGAAAATGAGTTAAAGCCAACAAAAATTGTTCGTTCACGGAGTGTTGCAAAAACAATGGTGGCCACGTTAGTCTCCAAAACCGGCCATGTTACGACTATTCCTCTTGAGGGACAAAGAACGGTTAATGCAGAATGGTATGCTAGCATTTGTTTGCCACAGGTCGTTTCTGAACTCCGTAGAGAAAATTGCAACCGCCGCATCATCCTCCATCACGACAATGCGAGTTCTCACACCGCGCACAGAACAAAAGAGTTTTTAGAGCAAGAAAACATAGAATTATTAGACCATCTGCCGTACAGCCCCGACCTAAGCCCTAATGATTTCTATACTTTCCTTAAAATAAAGAATAAATTGCGCGCACAGAGATTTTCATCACCTAAAGAAGCTGTGGACGCCTACAAAACGGCCATTTTGGAGACCCCAACTTCCGAATGGAATGGTTGCTTCAATGATTGGTTCCATCGTATGGAAAAATGTGTCAAATTTCGCGGAGAATACTTCGAAAAGCAATAAATACATTTTTAAATAGTAATGTTGTGTCACTTCCTTGATTCCCGAAATTTTCAGTGCCTACATAAAAATGGACAATACATAATGTTCTGAATTTATATGTTCTCTTCTTAAAAAATAGTTGTCATGTGGCCATTACCATTCCAATGAGGAAATCCATAGAAGAACTAAATTTGCCGACATAACTGAAAAGATAAGCAAACTGAAGAATGGGCAGGGCACATTGCTCGTAAAACTGATGTATGGAAATAGGTTCTCGAGTGGAGACCGCGCACCGGAAAACGCAGCGGGGGACGACCTCCAACGAGGTGGACAGACGACCTGGTGTAGCTCGCTGGGAGTCGTTAGATGCCGCCGTCATGTAAATGCTTGTTGTGGCAATTTAAGGGGGAGGTCTTTGTTCAGCAGTGGACATCCTTTGACTGATATGATGATGATGATGATTTCACATTACGTACTCCAAATTTGTGCTATAAATTTACGGTTTCTCTCACCTGAAAAATATTTATGTTAATTAAATATAATATAATAACTTATTGTATACGTCAATATTAACGGCACAATTTGTGCAGTGGCCATTCACGTGGCTTCTCGCGCTACTTGTCGCGGGTTCAATCCCCGAACGGCAAAAAGTATTGTATTATCTACAGGTTGTTGTTCCGAGTGTTTGTGTATGTGATATTTATATCTGTAAACTCACGGCACATGCAGAACATAAGTGCGGGGCATTGTTTTTTTAAACACAACATAGGCACAGAACTATACAAAACGACAAGTTGGAATGAAACAGTTATTCGACTTTTTCCAAGTGCCTGTTTCGACTAAGGGATTAGCCGGAGGATGGGCAGCAGCGTCCTTCGAATACATTAACAAATCAACTGCGATCACCAACCCGTCTGCCAAGCGTGGCGATTATGGTAAAACCCCCCAATGAGCCCACAGCACATCCATATCGGTCGTTGTGGTGATCTTTGGGGGAGGCCTGTGTCCAGCAATGGACTTTATTCGGCCGAAATGATGAAGTTCTTATTTATCGTAGGTATGAAAATAAAACTTTGCAAACAGAATATGTAACTACTGAAGACTAAGAAATAAAAATAAATGGCCTGTTCGAAACCAAGTTTTATTAAAATATATCAGTTTTTTTATATATATTGGAAACCGATTTAGCCACCTTTAAGAATTCAATGCTACACAACACAGATCTAACTAATAAAAAAACTGTTTTCGAATTTATATCAATGAAAAACCACGCGACAATTAATTAGTATCCAACCAAAACACTTGGAGCTTACATGTGCACCCGTTTCGTACACTTACCGACCGTGAGACGGCCCATCCATATGATGGGCACATTTTTTTTTATTCCGATTTTTTTTACAACGTTGCCTCACACTCGGATTTCTCCTGTATCGTGGGTGAGTTTCCAGACATGAATTCCACATACAATACATCCACACCCGGAACTATTGGCTGCAGATCATACAAATATATGTTCCGTGCGGGAATCGAAGCCACGACCCGGAGCGCAGCAGCCGACTTTATCAGCCGCTGCACCAACCGTGCTGTCAAAGAGGCAGATGAGGCCATTGACCGCCAGTTGTTTCGGATTCACCCTATGTTAGTGATATTTTTGATGAAAAATTAAGATTCTATTATTATGCTGACTCGGGTAGAAAATTGAGGACTCATTCACCTCCTAAAACGTTTCAGGTGTTACATTCGGCAACCAGAATATAACCATACATTCCAGTGACTCCCATTACAAATATCTCAAATATCGATACAAGCGCATCACTAGCTTTGACGGACAAACGGCCCGACAGCCGCTTCATTAGTGAGTCGGGTACGATTGTGAAATCCTAATGTAGGTACATTTACTTGGCTATAAGTAATGTACATGTATGTTGGGTTAGGGGCAAATTTCGGGTCCGCATTACGTATTTTCGGGGCCAAAGCCTTTATTCGTTGTAAGAGTTCTGTAACTGGAACACGTCATAATTAATTAATTAATTAATATCTTACAATTATGGTAGAAGAACTAAAGTTGCCGATTTAACTTAAAATATAAGTAAGATAAAATAGAATGGGTCCTACATAGCTCGTAGAACAGGGTTCCAATTCCTTAAGCTCTAACATCCATACATCGTTGAACACAGAATTGAAATAATGGTGATAACCCAATTTGGTATTCGATAATACTGGTCCTTATGGCGTACCTTCTGCAACGTGTCCTTGAATAGCTTCAATCATGTCTTAGCGAATACCAAATTGGTTTTACACCATTGTTTCGATTCTGGGGTGCAATTCCCTAAGGTCAAACATCCATACATCCTTGAATACAGAATTGAAATAACGGTGAAAAATCAATTTCGTATTCGCTTTGACATGATTCAAGCTATTCAAGGACACGTTGCAGATGGTTAGCCACGAGGACCAGTCTTAGCGAATGCCAAATTGGGTTTTCACTGTTATTTTAATACTGCATTCAAGGATGTATGGATGTTTGGGCTTACAGAATTAGACCCCTGATGGCCGTACCGGAAAACGCAGCATGAAACGGCCTTCAACAGACAGACGATCTGGTGAAAATAGCTGGAAGACGTTGGATGCAAGTGGCACATAACTAGTCGTTGTGGAAAACTTTGGGATGCCTTTGTTCAGCAGTGGGACTATTATTATAAACGTCCTTCGGTTGATGAAGATGTGATGGTGACGATAGTGGACATTAAAATATTACTCTAGAGCAGTCTTTCCCAACGTGGGCGATAACGCCCCCTTGTGGGCGCTGCAGGCCTAAAGGGGGGCGGTAAGAGACCCAGAAAAAAAGGGGGCATTGTGTAGGGGTTTGGGGTCGATTTATAATTTCATCTACCTAGCTAGGAAGACTCTTAGACACCGACTGAGCTCTCGACTCTCGACTACATCTTGTGAACATCAACTAATATTAATTAAGATATAGCTCAAACTCGGTTCGATATAAAAGACCGCGGGCAATCATGTTTTAACAAGTTTTTGTTAAATAATCCGAATTGTACATTCCTATACCAATCGGCTGGTTCTATAATACTTGTTCTTGCTTGTCGAGTACGATTGGGCGTCGAATGAGATAAACGAGTTTATGCACGTTTGTCTTATTCCTGTTGGTGCGTGCTGCTTATGCAATCCTATATAAACGACGTAAATTTATTTTATTTTCATTTGCGGTTTCGCGCATAATAGATAAGCAGTACTTGATTTCAACACTTACGTATTTCTTAAAACAAAACAATGTCGGAAGTAAAAAAGAAGAGACGGCAATACTCTGCGGAATATATTAAATTCGGATTTATTGAAAATCCCACAAACCCGTCGTCGCCTTTGTGTCTTCTATGTCTAAAAACATTTTCGAACGAAGCAATGAAGCCTTCAAGACTGCAAGATCATTTGAATAAAATGCATCCAGATAAAACAGAAAAGAATGTAGCATATTTTCAAGACCTAGAGAAGAAGCATAATACTCAGCCAAGTGTATCAAAACTATTTTCGGCGGCTGCTAAGCAAGATGACGACGGACTTCGAGCTTCGTACAATATCTCTTTGTTAATTGCTCAAAAACGCAAACCACACAACATCGGAGAAGAGTTAATTTTGCCAGCAATAAAGGAAGTAATAACTACTGTGCTTCATAAACCGGCCGCAGATATTATTCGAAAAATTCCTTTGAGTAATAATTCTGTGCAAAGACGAATTGATGAAATGGCTGAAAACATTGAAGAATCATTGTGTGATGATTCTGAGGACTAGTAAATTCTCAATTCAGCTCGATGAGTCCACTTTACCAACTAATGAAGCGTTGTTGCTATCTTACGTGAGGTTTATTAAAGATGAGAAAATACGTGAAGAACTATTGTTTGCCAGAAATTTGGAGACAGATACAAAAGGCGAAAGCATATTCAATACATTGGAAAAGTTTTGTGAAGAGAAAGAGATTCCTTTGAAAAATATTATATCAGTTGCTACGGATGGCGCTATGACAGGGCGCCATAAAGGCTTCATAGCATACTTAAAGATTAAAATTCCAGATGTCCTTGCTATACATTGCGTTATTCATAGACAACATTTGGTTGCTAGAAACTTAAGTGAACGACTATTTCAATCACTGCAATATGTCATCAAAGCAGTCAATAAAATCCGTAGCAGCTCTTTGAATGATAGATTATTTCATCAGCTTTGTGTTACTAATGACGAAGATTTCAACCGTTTGTTGCTTCATACTGAAGTTCGTTGGTTGTCAAGAGGCAATTGTCTGATTCGATTTTACAACCTGTTTGACTCTATGATAGAGTTCTTGGAAACTAAAGATACAGAACTGCGCAACAAGCTCATAACATCAAAGAATGATATAGCTTACATGACAGACCTGTATAAAATGTTCAACGACATGAACCTCCAACTGCAAGGCGATGAACTAAATTTAATTACGACAAAAAATATCGTTGCTGCTTTCGCAGCCAAACTGCTTCTGCACAAAAAGAATATGGGCAGACGTGAGTTTCACAATTTTCCGAATTTATCAGTATACTGCAGTAACGACGACTTGTTTGCCTACTGCCAACATTTGGAAAACCTCCACATTGACTTCACCGAATGATAGCAGGACATTTTAAACTTGGAAATACCAGACTGGGTGTTGGATCCGTTTTCAAATGTCAACACAGCAATGTCACCTCAGCTGGAAGAAGAACTTATAGAATTGACAACAAACGAAGAAATAAAAATCAAGTTCAAAAATGGATATCAAGAATTTTGGCTACAACAACCGATCCCGCAATTGTACCCTGGATTGTGGTCAATTGTTCAACGATTTTTGATAGCATTCCCATCGTCATATTTGTGTGAACGTGGATTTAGTGCTGTGGCAACGCTGCTTACTAAAAAGAGAAATCGTTTGCGTGTTACCGAACGTGGCGACTTGCGGCTGTTTTTGAGTAAATTGGAACCTGATATCAACAAACTTATTGAACAGCATCAGATTCAACCTTCACATTAGTTTTTATATAAGAATTGATTGTTTGTTTTATTTTCAATAAAAGATACTCTGTCCGAATACTATAAATTTGCGTTTCAATAATCAGTTATAAGTACTTAGCGGTTTTTAAGTATGTTTAAAAAGGGGGGCGTTAAAAAATAATTTATTCTTAAAGTGGGCAGTAGACAAAAAAAGGTTGGGAACCCCTGCTCTAGAGATTATTATATTAATTACTATTTCATCTGAGCAACCGCAAAATTGTCCGTGTGGTGTCCGGATTAAGAATATAGCACCATTCCATCTTCTCCCGTGGACGTCGTAAGAGCCGACTAAGGGAATCTAAACCAGTGGGATGGGCAGCAGCGTCCCTTCTGTGAAACGGTAGCCATACTGCGCTCACCAACCCGCCTGCCAAGCGTGGTGAGTATTGCCAAATACCCTCCAAAATGATGATACAGTTGTGGAAATCTATGGGGGAGGCCTTTGTTCTGCAGTGGACGTATAAACGGCCGATATGATATATGAACCGCAAAATAAGGTGAATAAACAATAATTCACGGTTTTTTGTAGAAGTCGTTCAAAGGCAGATCTTGTATTAAAGAACAAAAATCCTAATCCTGAATTATGTTATGCCCAGGCACATCCTAAAACATAGTCATTGTACGAAATAGAATCAATATAAATTACTGGGCATAGGAGACAAAAACTAAAGTCTTGAAGGTTACCATTGGGGTGTGGTGCCACACACGATAACATCTTTTACTCGTACTACATCTACGGGAAGAGATGGAGTGGTGCTATATTCTTAACCCCGAGACCAAACGGAAACATGTTTGAACAAACTACAAATTAAAGTTACCACTGCTTATCATCATCAGCGATAGGATGTCCACTGCTGAACAAAGGCCTCCCTCCATAGATTTCCACAACTGTGTCATCATATAGGGGGGAATTTGCCAATACTTACTCACCACGCTTGGCAGGCGGCCTTTGTTCCTTAGATTTCCACAACGAGCGGTTACTTGCCACTCTCATCCAACGACTTCCAGTGACCTTCACCAGGTCGCCTCTCTACCGTGTTGGAGGTCCTCCCACGCTGCGTTTTCCGGTGCGCGGTCTCCACTCGAGAACCTTTTTGCCCCAACGGCCATCAGTTTTACGAGTTCAGTGCCTGCCTATTGCCACTTCAGTTTACTAATCGTTTCAGCTATGTCGGCAACTCTACTTTTTCTGTGAATCTCCTCATTTCTGATTGGATCTCGTAGAGAAATACCAAGCATAGCTCTCTCCATAGCTTGGAGATTGCTCCTGCCCATTCTCTTGGTATCAACCCTTAGTCAGGTTTTATGGGTATTGCCCAGCTATGCAACGAGGTGGTCTATTCTGTGCCGTGAACCACACGGTATCATATAATACAAAAAGTAAAACACTTTTAGCTGACGCAAATAGGTTCCTAGAAATTCTAATTGGTTCGGATTTTATCTCTCAATGTAATACTATTATGTAATCTTCAGTTTACTAATCCTTTCAGCTATGTCAGCAACATTAGTGCTTCTACGGATCTCCTCATTTCTGATTCGATGTCGTAGAGAAATACTAAACATATCTCTCTCGTTAAGTGAACTTGGGTTTTCTTATGAGGCCAACAGTGAGTGACCACGTCTCTGTTCCTGCTACTGCTTATCAATATTAAGGTAATCAGCATCCTTGTGGTGCCGGCTAAGAATATCCCCAACCCATCACATCCTGTCGGTGTCGTCGGCGACTAAGGAATTAATCCTCTTGGGATTAGCAGCAGCTTCCTTCGTATTCATTTACAAATTAACTGCGATCGCCAGTCCACCTGCCAAGCGTGGTGATTATGGCAAAACCGCCTATTGAGCACACAACAGAAACACAAACTGTTAGTTGTGGCGAACTTTAGGAGAGGCCTGTGTCCAGCAGTGAGCGTTTTTCCAGCTGAAGTAAAGATGTGATGTGAATTATGCCCATAACCAAAATGTTGTCAAAAGCATAGTTTGTACTATACTATACAAACTATGCTTTTGCTATGAATATTCAGATAAATTGTCTTCTCTATTCGAAATCTTATTATCTCAGAGATATAAGCAGAGCAATAAATTCAGAGATTTAAGCCATAAAAGTTAAGTCGATTGATTGATACAATATCGTCATTCAAAATAGCCGATAATTCAGTTTAACGAAAATAAAAATATCATGGAAGTAATATAAATGTTGTCAGTTTCGAATTTATCAGCATTTTGTCACAAAACTAATCAATATTATTGCAGTTTAATTCATAAATTGTACGAATATGTCAAGATTGTTGTCACATGTATCGGTAAAGCTGATGAAATTATGTTATGGGAAAATGACAATCAATCTCTTAATCAAATGAGATGGTGGCTTGTGCAATGTTTTAGGTGGACAACTTATTTAATAAATAGATGTTGCTCGCTACTTCGGACTCGGACTTATTCAAACCCTCGCTGGACTTGCATAGCGTTATAAAACAGTATCATCATTAATTCAGCTGAAAAAACGTCTACTGCTCTAGCAGGCATATCTGCAGGCATATCCATATAGGCAAATATCTCCCCAACTTCCGGTTTTTTGGCTTCGCGTAGGTTCTTTATTTATTTATTTTTTAAATAAACGTTGCCCCACACTAGGATTTCTCCTGTGTCATGGGTGCGTTTACAGACATGAATTCCACATACAATACACCCAGACCCGGAACAACTACCTGCAGATCATACAAATATTTGTTCCGTGCGGGAATCGAACCCACGACCCGGAGCGCAGCAGCCGGCTGTATCAGCCACTGCACCAACCGTGCCGTAGGTTGTTTAAAGTTTGTTATATATCTTATCTGTAATTACCTTTCCAGTCCAAAATAAAACGGTTTTCTTTCTTTATTTCTAATCTATCTAATAATCTAAAAGTAGATGCAGCTGAATATCGATATTTTACATGGATTTACTGCCATCAGATCTCTACAATATAGATACAGGGTAATTTTGAAATTCTTGTAATACACCAGTTTTTGATAGGGTATTGGGCTTCTCCGACTACTCGTAACAACCGTCATAGATGTTTATTACCAACGGATTTACGTGATTTCCGAGGCACGAAAAAGTCTCAATGTGTTAAGAATGGTCACCCATCTAAGGACTGACCGCAGCAAGCGTTGATTAACTTCACAGAGCTTTCAATCAGCTCGGCTGTAACTTAGCTACGAGCTCTCCCATTTATCATTTTATCATTTCGCTCCCCCTTAGTTTAAACTCCTGAGGTAAAATCACAGTTATCATATCAGCCAATGAACGCCCACTGCTATACAAATGCTTCCCCCTTCAACGATCGGTTACATGCCGTGTGTCATTTTGGAGAGCATTTGCCAGTATTCACCACGCTTGGCAGGCGGCCCAGTGAGCGCAGAGCTGCTGCTGGCTGCTGTTCCGCAGAAGGAATGCTGCTGCCCATCCCTCTGGTCGCCTTTTATGACGTCCACGGGAGGACATGAAGTGGTGCTATATTCTTAATCCGGACACTAAACTAATATTTAAAAGACTAGTCAAGGAACATTATCTATCACTGTAGTTTCTTCTTTACTTCTTTTATTTATTAATTATACACGGTGTCCAGTAAATAGCACGACATACTGCAGGGGGTGAGAGCTTGGGTCAATACCTACCAAAAAAACACAATATATGTTCGGCAACATTTTACGGATTTACAGTAGTACAACATTTTAAGATAAGAAAATTGTACTGTGAAAATTTAAATAAAAATTGTATTTCTTGAAAACATTTCAGTTTTTAATAGAATAAAGACTTATCAATGAGTAAAGTAACTATTCACAAATAATTTGAGGTAAAAAAAAAAGAAAAGGAATTTTTCATTACGAGATGCTTAAAAATCTGTGTAAAGGTAGAGATTTTTCGATATTTCGGAAAATTTTGTACTACTGTAAATCCGTAAGATTTTGCTGAACATATATTGTGTTTTTTTGGTAGGTATTGACCCAAGATCTCACCCCCTGCAGTATGTCGTGGTATTTACTGGACACCCTGCAATTGTATATTTTTAAGTATTTATTATAATAATATATTTTTATCTATTATAATAATATTTTTTATTTTATATGTATCATGTTATGTATTAACTTAAAATTATTGTTACACCACTTTTCTTTATCGCTTACAAATCTGTCCATCCCAACGTTGTCTGGCAGAAATCGCCGTGTGCAATAAGACCGCCCTTTGTAAATGTCTTTTTCTACATTGGATCTTATTTTTGTTATATTTTTGGTGTACAACAAAGAGTATTGTATTGTATTGTAAACGGCCTAAAAATCACATTTATTATTTCGGCCAAATGAAGTCCACTGCTGGACACAGGCCTCCCCCAAAGATCACCACAACGACCGATATGGTTGTGTTGTGTACTCATTGGGGGGTTTTGCCATAATCGCCATGCTTGGCAGACGGGTTGGCGATCGCAGTTGAGTTGTTAATGTACTCGAAGGATGCTGCTGTCCACCCTCCGGCTAATCCCTTAGTCGACTTTTACGACACCCACGGGAGGAAATGGGGTGGTGGCATTCTAGCCGGCACCACACGGCACAGAAAAATCACATAAATCACAGTAATGCACCCAAATCTCGTCTTGGCAGACGTCACTTGACTTTGGATCCTATACATTACCCCTTTAACTCTGAAAAGAAATAATATAAACTCTCAGGTAACAGCGCTAAATACATAACCTCCTCGCCCATATAAATTCCCACCCATGGGAAGTACCGTGAATGTGATAAAACGTCTGCGATCCAATCACACCAGGCTTTAAGATTCACCGCCCTGAGATTACACCGTGCACCATGGAGTATGGGACGATATTCACGAACGGGGATTATTATGGGGCTAGGAAAACAGCGGTTGTTATCATATTTATACCAAAGTCAAAGTCAAATTGTTTTTATTCATGTAAACCATTTGCTGGCACTTACGAATAGTCAGAATTTAAATAGTTGCACGGTTCCAAGTCGTTGATCCTATGGAGAAGAACCGGCAAGAAACTCCATGGACATACTCTTTTGAAATAATATTTGAAAGTATTACAGTCTTCAATTTAATTGTAAAAACTATGTGAGCATAATGCATGCCAATGTGTGGGATAAATACACACATATTTATGCACAATGATAATTAAATGCGTTACAATTAGATTACTATAACAGTTATTACCAATGCGTATATTAAGCAGCCTTGAAATAAAGCAAGCTATAATTATTATTTTTTTGTTTCGTCATCTTCTTCTTCACAGCTAAAATACGTCCACTGCTGACCAAGTCCTCCTCCATAAATGATCGGTTACAAGCCATGTGTCATCATTTTGAGGGGAAATTTGCCAGTACTCATTGCACTTGACAGGCGGGTTGGTGAGCGCAGAATTGCTGCTTTTTCAAAAAAGGATTTAGTTAGGATTAGGTTTCCTCCCCATCTCTCTGGTTTTTCGACATCCACGGGAGGAGATGGGGTGGTGCTATATTTTTCAGACTTTTTTGTTTAGAGATATACAATACTTATATAAAGCGTTTCCAGTGCTTGAACATTTTTTCGATTCTTAAGTTTTAATAGACGAGAAGAGCAAACTCTTACTTCTCATTCATAATTTCTCGAAATCTAAATAGCTTTGCTAACTATATAGCAAGATGCCAATTGCATCGATGAGCAAAATGAAACCATGAAGGCTGAAGATTTACATAAAATAGACACTGACTCTTTAAATAGACCTTTTTGCACAAAGTCAGTGTGGTGTCCGGATTAAATATTCTATCACCATTCTATCTCCTCCCATGGATGTCGTAAAACTCGTGACTAAGAGACTCGTACCCAGTGGGATGGTCAGCCACACCAGCGTTTCTTCTGTGGAACAGTAGCCGTACTGCACTCACCAACCCACTTGTCAAGTGTCGTGAGTACTGGCAAATTCTCCCCAATGCTAATTGTAGAAATCTATGGGGCCTTTGTACAGCAGTGGAGGTCCCTTGTCTGATATGATGCACAAATGAAAATCAATTTAAAATATACCATGAATAAGATTAATAGTGCTATGTGGTACCGGCTACGAATAGCACCAACCCATCTCATCCCGTGAGTGTCGTAAAAGGTGACTATGGGATTAGCCGGAGGATGGGCAGCAGCAACCTTCAAGCACATTAACAACTCAACTGCAAAACCTCCTAATGAGCACAGAACACGCCCATATCGGTCGTTGTGGTGATTTTTCGGGGAGACCTGTGTCCAGCAGTGGACTTTATTCGGCCGAAATGATAAAGATAAATAGATATTACGATTATGATTAAAACTCTTTGTAAACTCTTTGTAATCAGTTCCAACAGGTTTTATAGCCACATAGGAGAGGGAGGCAAATACCGAACGCTTCGTTTAACCTTCGATTCTTGAATGGAAAATTGCCGGAGGTACTCGTGAAGCCTCGATACGTACCTGCCCACCCGTTGAAGTATACTTTCGTTGTACTCTGCTTTGTTTGGTATATGAGTACTTGGAAGGGTCTTAAGTGGAACGTATGATTATGGTGGATTTTTGGATCTATCATTTCATCATTATCATTGATGGCACGTTTGGCTCTCTGAGTAAGGCTCGGCTCTTAAGAGAATGAGATGAATATACTATGGAAGTGGTAAACAGAGAGAGAGAGCGATTGATCGACGATAGGGAGTAGTAAAACTATATAGAAACGTGTTTTATCTCATTCTCTCACAGCCTATAAATTCTGTACCTATAAATACGATAGTCTCTCTTTCGTTACACATTTTCGTTTCATAAAATCCAATTCACACCGCCCCAAAAGAAGTTTCACTTCAAAAAAGGTTTGGACCCCGCTCGCAACAAATATTTGCACGATTTACAGTCGGTATGAGTAAATTGTACCGACGACGCAGGATATTATTTAATATGCACGTGAAAAAGCAACTGATAAGCACGAATCTAATTCATATTCAGCCGTGATTCTAGATATATTAATTAATGCTAGACTAATACAATACAAAATAAACAGAAAGCTTAACACAAGATTAGGGAATTCCCGTCAAAATACTCCCCCGCGTCGCTGTCGACGGGTAACGTACCCAAAAGACTGACACAATTCCCACGTTGAATGGCTAAGGTAATTCCGAGGAATAAGCTAGCCGTCTACCTGAGGTGTCGACCAAACGCCTGGCGATGTCTTTAAAATCAAACGAGCACTTGATCCCATGAACCGAGTGTTTTGATACATAACGGCCCAAACTTATATTTATTAATTAATTTGAGATGTCCTACTGTAGGGCAAAGGCTTCCCTACCATTATTCCACTTCTCCCTGCCTATAGCTCTAGGTTAACTGGCTGGATGGTGGCGGTATGAGCTGGACTCCTTTCAATGCGACTGGCTCGTTGAATGGAGTCAAGCTCATTCCGCCATCTCCGTCCCAGTCTGCCACGATGGCGTATGCCATTTAGTGTGACCCATTGGGTCGTAATTTTGGCCCATTGGTCGTCTGATATGCGGCAGATGTGTCCAGCTCAGTTCCACTTAAGCGCGGCTTTCCGAGTGACCTCAGATATTTTACGGATTATTATGTTTCTCATCTAGTCTACAAGTAATAGTAAAGTCTATTAAATATAATATACAACATTATTTTAAATATAATTTGAACCTAAACTGTAATAAGAGTAAATCTACAATCAAATAATTTCCAGGTACTACTTAAGATAGGGCTAGACATGTATTATTCTGATCTATACCTACAAAAATAATTGCCACTTACACAAACAACTTTCATATAACGATACCTTCAGAATATCCGAAGGTTATGAAAGAAAAACGTAACAGCTTTCATAACGAAACCAATCTCAGACTATAGTTTTAATTTAAAAAAATTCTAATAACGAACCAAGGGTAGCGCTGGAAAAGCAGATTAGAAATTAATCCTAACTAATGTTATTGATACGAAAATCTCGTGATTTATGACTCAATCACGTTTCAATGAAGGAAGCCTTCGTACATGTTCTTTTTGCTATCGGAGTGAGCTAAGCTAAGCTGATTTGACACAGCATTAATAAAAAATAAAAGAGGTGGCACTTTTCTGACCCAAGTAACCTGTGGTAACTATGCGCTGTTATTTTTTCATTTACTTGTATGTTTGCATTGTACCGGAATTTTTTCTATCTACATCAAGGCAATTAAGGTAGAATAGAATTGCACATTATTAACTATTATACGACTAACAAATAAATTTCAAAGATTCAGCAATGACTTGAACATTGCCAGCATCATTTTTTACTTCATGTCTTACTGAAAGAACTTAAAACTCATAAGTAATAATGATGTAAATATCATCATCACCATTATATCAGCCACTGCTGAACAAAGGGCTCCCCAACAGATTTCCACAACGTCCGGTTACATGCCACATGCATCCAACGGCTCCCAGCGATCTTCACCAGATCATTCGTCCATCTCGTTGGAGGTTGTACGTCGTTTTCGGGTGCCCGGTTTCCACTCGAGAACCTTTTTGCCCCAACGACCACCAGTTCTACGAGCAAAGTGCCCTGCCCATTGCCACTTCAGCTTACTTATCCTTTCAGCTATGTCGGCAACTTATTCTACGGATCTCCTCATTCCTGATTTGATCTCGTAGAACCGTGCATCTTAGATTCTGACGTTTCATAAGTGCCAATGTTTGGTTTATTTGAAATAAAAAACTTTGACTTTGATATTTCCAGTTTCTAGCAAGAGTTCGACTTAGATAAAAACACCAACAGTCCACAGCCGAGTCTAAACTCCCAAAATACACCACAATACAGATGCCTTCACATATAATAGCTGCTCCCTTCAAAGAATTCATGCTCCTCCGTTGTGTTGTCACAAGAATAATTAAGAAAAAGTAAGACAGCAATAGCCGTTCCACTTTTGCAAAGTCATTTAAAATTCATTCTCAAAGCTCGAAAGCGATAACATAAATTGTTGTGGTCCAGTTTAAAAGCAAAATGCAGCGTTGATAGCGAGTTTAAATACTCTATAAATACTTGGGGTCTGTGGTGGACTTCTGGAGAACTAAACTGCACTAAAAATGGCTTTGCTATGAAGTAAGGAGTTTATTGCTGTGTGGTGCCGGCTCAGAATACCACCAACCTATCTCCTCCTGTGGGTGTCGTAAAAGTCGACTAAGGGATTAGCCGGAGGATGGGCAGCAGCGTCCTTCGAGTACATCAACAACTCAACTGGCTGCTGCGCACTGGGTCGTGGGTTCGATTGCCGCATGGAACAAATATTTGTACGATCTGCAAGTAGTTGTCCCGGGTCTGGGTGTATTGTGTGTGGAATTTGTGTTTATAAACGGACCCACGACACATGGGAAATACGAGTTTGAGGCAACGATAAAAAAAAATTAAGGATGCATAACGACGAGGCCCGTCAGACCAAGTGACGGACCCATTCCTGCAGATGTTGTGGTCCGATACCTTTGGTTTTATTGGTGTCCAGTGAAAATTCTACATGAACTTCCTTCGCCATGGGGTAGGGCGAAGGGCTGGCCCAATACCTACCAAACTCCGCAGTTCAGTCATAAGTAAGTAGAAGGAATACCGTGGGGCTTTAGCAGGTAAGAGTCCAACATGCTCTTCCGCCTTTTCCAGGGGAGAAGACGTCTATGAGGAATTCCTCACGATAAAAAAGGTAACCATTATCACCAAGCAAATGACATGGTGGTCCCGTCTCTTCTCTTTCTTTTTCGTGCCCTGGTTCAAAGTTACTTGGGGTTGGTGCAATATGTTAGTCTAATGTCAAAGGTTTTAGCAAAAGGGTTTTACATTCGGCCGCCTGGCTGAAACCAACCCTCCCTGGGTATGCTATTGCATATGTGTACTGATAGTTTACCCACCACCTGCGGGTAATCCAAAGTGCTTACTGATACGTACCTGATACCAAACCCTTTTAGTCACCAACGGTGTGAGATGGGCTAGCCCTATTTATGACCCCAGCTATACAGCCGGCATATATCTAAGTGGATAAAAATACTCCTACAATTTAAGTTACCTATGTATATCGTGTGTATAAACCTCTTAACATCCTTCCAAAATAAAATATTTACTTTCTACATGATATCCATTACTGCCTGATCGAAGTGGGTACAATCGGTAAGTGGCCCAATCGGTCAATGAGTACAGTCGGTCCGATAAATAAGTATTAAATTGTCGGAAACATCCTACTTTCTTATTACGATCTAATCGGGTAATGTTTTCCGTAGTTTATGAAGAAGATTAGGTTGATGTAGGGCTTAATAGTGTTAGTGAATTGTGATATGGTAAAGGTAGAAAATTGGAGTAAATCGGTTTTGATATTGGAAGTAATTTGTTGATTCGTTCAATGAATTTTTTGTTTTCTATGTATGACAATAAATTACTTTCGTCTTTATTGTTTTGACTGTCAGAAATATTTTCAGAGTGTTAAAGCGTAGATAATTTTGTTTCGGTGTGAATAATGGTTCGTTTTGATATAATGTTATGTATGAGAAGCAAAATAATATGTTTTAAATTGTCCCACTTTACATTTGATTAAAGTGTACGAGGGCGGCACTGAAAATTTCGGGAATCAAGGAAGTGACACAACGTTACTATTTAAAAATGTATTTATTGCTTTTCGAAGTATTCTCCGCGAAATTTGACACATTTTTCCATACGATGGAACCAATCATTGAAGCAACCATTCCATTCGGAAGTTGGGGTCTCCAAAATGGCCGTTTTGTAGGCGTCCACAGCTTCTTTAGGTGATGAAAATCTCTGTCCACGCAATTTATTCTTTATTTTAGGGAAAGTATAGAAATCATTAGGGCTTAGGTCGGGGCTGTACGGCGGATGGTCTAATAATTCTATGTTTTCTTGCTCTAAAAACTCTTTTGTTCTGTGCGCGGTGTGAGAACTCGCATTGTCGTGATGGAGGATGATGCGGCGGTTGCAGTTCTCTCTATGGAGTTCAGAAACGACCTGTGGCAAACAAATGCTAGCATACCATTCTGCATTAACCGTTCTTTGTCCCTAAAGAGGAATAGTCGTAACATGGCCGGTTTTGGAGACAAACGTGGCCACCATTTTTTTTGCAACACTCCGTGAACGAACAATTTTTGTTGGCTTTAACTCATTTTCGAACACCCAAACTCGTGACTGGTTTTTTGTTTCGGGTTCGTACGCATATATCCAGAATTCGTCACCTGATACGATGTTGTATACAGCATTTGAGGATCCTGCGTGGAATCTTTCGAGAGTTCTGACGCACCAAGTAACGTGAGCCGCTTTTTGCTCTTTACATAGCAAATGCGGTATCCATCGGGAAAACAACGTTTTTACACCTAATTGTTCATGCAAGATTATTTGTATTTGACTCATGCCAATGTCTAAAGTTGCCTGAATTTCGCGGTATGTCACATGTCGGTCTTCCTCAATCAGCTTACGCACAGCATCAACGTTTTATTGGGTGACTGCAGTTTTTGGACGACCTTGACGAGGATCATCACTGAGCTTGACACGTCCACGTTGAAATTCAGCAAACCAGCGATAGATTGTGGTTTTGGATGGGGCTTCATCACCAAATGCAGAAATCATCCGGTCAACACACTGTTTTTGTGTTAAACCATTGAATTTTCTCGAGTCAATTCCATTTTCTCAACGACTAAACAAGTTTGACAAAACCTTGTGACAAGACCGTGAATCTTTTTTAAAATAAATAAATGGTATTCGATTTGTAAAACCAAGGAGTTTTCAATTAAAAAGATTTTAATATGACAGGAACAGTGGAAATATTCCATTCCCGATACTTTTAGTGCAGCCTATGTAAGCATCTTATTTATGTATTCTGTAAAAATGTAATCAACAATTTAATATTTCATCATAATTTCAGCCACAGGATGTCCACTGCTGAACAAAGGCCTCTCCCATTGATTTCCACAACAAGCGGTCACATGCCACTCTCATCCAACGACTCCCAGCGAACTTCACCAGTTCCACCTCGTTGGAGGTCATCCCACGCTGCGTTTTCCAGTGCGCGGTCTCCATTCGAGAACCTTTCTGACCCAACGATCGTCTTCCTCATCAATTCTACAAACAATGTGCCCCACCCATTGCCACGTCTTCGTCGAGAAATATCAAGCATAGCTGGAGCTAGCTATAGCTCGCTGAGTGACCTTGTCGCGGAGTGCCTCCCTCCGTGTTACTTCCCGGTTAGCTCAACTAGAAGGCTCTCTCCACGGCAGCAAGTAACGGAATTCAGTTATTGTGATTCAATGAAACGTAACATATATATTGTTATAATGGTATATTGATATTCACAACTTCAACACTTCATCTTCATGGTGATGTTTATATATTTCAAATATAGCTTATTATCACAATATTTAAGCCAGTTTAAAAATAAGTAATTGTAATATTGCAGGAGACTATTTGTCAGAGCGACAGCTGTGTGTTGAACCACTAGCGTTCAGAATCCAATGTGTAATGATAATCAAAATATGAAGAGCGACTCTACGTCACATAAATTCAAATTTTGATTTGAATAAAGAATGAATCATGAGGTGTACAGTGATGGAAATAAAAGGTTTGAAGTCATGAAAGAGGTTGATTGAAATGAAGATGAAGGATGACTTCGTCACAACCTTAAGCTTTCTTATGACGCCCATTGTGAGCGACCACGGTATTTTTATACGAGATCGAATCAGAAATGAGGAGATCCGTAGAAGAACTAAAGTTGTCGACATAGCTGAAAGGATTAGTAAACTGTAGTGGCAATTTAACATTTATGAAAATTTATTTGTAAATTACAAAATTTCAAACACAGACTAATATAAGTTGCGCACATTATTTATTAAAACGTGTTCGTTCGTGTAACTCGATAGACAAATCCGTCAATAAACGTCTGAAAATAGGCACCTCACTCGTGAAACAAATAAATAAACCAATCAAATGTCAAACCTTTAACTTACATTAATAACATAGTCTGACAACGTTATAAAATAAGCTTATTTAAAATGTTTTATTTTTCGACGTGCTATATTTGACAAGTCTATAAAACGGCAGATTATGTCCAATAATTTGATTTTATTACAACTGTAATATACTGACATTTTTACTAGCTTTTGCTAACTGAATTTTTTATAGTTAATTTTAGTTTTTTATAAAATAATCTATAAGTATAGCAGTGATAGCCTAGTGTTTGAACGCTTGCCTTCTATACAGGAGGGTCTGAGTACGATCCTGACCCGGACCTCTGACTTTATGGATTAATTTGTGGATCAAAATTTGATTATCTTTTGCATTATAGGTGAAGAATATAAAAATACATCGCACTGGGCCCAATATAAAAACATAAAAATTGGGTTGGCGAGTGCCGAATGGCTGCTGTTTCAGAGAAAGGATGCTGCTGCTCATCCCACTGGTTTTAGTTTCCCTTAGTTGCCTTTTACTGCAATTGCTGCTAAATGGTGCTGTATTCTAAATCCAGATGCCACACAGAATGTTTAGCTGTTTATAGATGTGCAATGAAGTTATACTATTTTTTATATTGTTATTGATCTATAGATTGATATATATTATCATACATATGTCCTGGTGTAGTTTACGCTGCCAATCTGTTTCCGTTGTTTCCATACATTATAGCTAGAACAAACGCAAAAGCTGAATTTACAACCTATACAACTTATACTATGACTAAAAACTTTAATGGTAGATAATGCTAGAATTGAGAGATAGAGTAGACAGAAAATAACTATAACGGGATACCGTGGGTGCAATACATGATTCTAGAACCCTCAGCGTTGGAATGTTGCGTCGGTCTTTCCTTGGATTACCTATTTTTTTCAGTTTTAGTTATCTGATTTCACTATAAAGTAACTGTTTTCTTCTATCTTCATGCTATTTTGAATAAACTATTTATTTTCACATAAAACTGCAATGTAAATAAAAATTCAATGGATCTTGTTTCGTTACAGTTCACGGATGCGGTCATCGCTCGCAGTAACATATTAATGTCATATCATAGTACAATAATCACGCAGTTTCGATCGTGTTGTCTACGATACATTGCGTGCTCAAAAATCACAAAAAATGTTAACTATTATTTTCGAGATATATCACTCACTCACTCATTTCGGCCGAATGAAGTCCACTGCTGGACACAGGCCTCCCCCAAAGATGTCCACAATGACCGATTTGGATGTGTTGTGGGCTCATTGGGGGGTTTTGCCATAATCGCCACGGTTGGCAGACGGGTTGGCGATCGCAGTTGAGTCGTTAATATAATCGAAGGACGCTGCTGCCCATCCTCCGGATAATCCCTTAGTCGACTTTTACGACACCCATGCGAGGAGACGGGGTGGTGGCATTCTGAGCCGGCACCACACGGCACATATATATAGTCTTTCATATTTTTATCACAGGTCTTATTTGTGCACTCTTCTCAAGGGTTTCGGTACGTTATCACTTACACCTTGTAGAGCTCCACGTCATGAAATTCACCTCAGTACAAGCAGTCCTTAAACCTTTTCCTCATTTGCTTACCAAGCAGCCAAAGCTACAATTTCGTCCCATCAGCACGGAAATTAAATCTTAAAAGCTTTAAAACAATATCTTTTGGAGCGTAAAAAGTGGAGTGTTCCAGTGGCATTTCTTACTTCATTAATTATTTATACGCCAAGCTTGGCTTTCTTGTTACTTGGCTTGAAATCATGACGAAGGAATAATGGAGTTATAAGTTCGCTTATACTGTTTATGCCTTGTTTATGTATGTACAATGTTAACTTTGTTAATGTTGTAGGGAGTATAGGTTATTGGAGTTCAGAATTAAAGAATAGAAGGCTTTGTTTATCATTCGTTTTGTCTACGAGTACATTGAATAGCCGCCCAAAGACATGTGTTCAGAACATGTGTTGTCCATGCGGTGTCCAGATTAAGAATGTAGCACTGCTCCATATCATCCCGTGGATGTTGTTATAGGCGACTAAACTTTAAACCGAAGGGATGGTTAGCAGCGTTCCTTCTGTGGAGCAGCCAATCTGCGCTCACCAACCCGCTGGCCAAGCGTGGTCAGTACTGGCAAATTCCCCCGAAATAGACGACACAATTGTGGAAATCTATGGGGAGGCTATTGTTCAGCGGTGGGTGCCTTTTGGCTGATATGATGATGATGATTATGTGTTCAGATGTCAATGTTTAGGGTCTACTTTTGTAGGTATTTATTTACTTGCGTCATGCTCCAGAATGAGACCGCAGAGCGGGATCGGGAGAGGGCCGATCCCGCTCGAAGGAGGAGACGGCGCCGGGATAACAACCGCCCTGGCGCCTAATTCCCATACGCCTGAAACCCCTTGCCGTTGCTGTAAGGTGGGCGACCTCTGGGTTCGCGGGTGTGAAGATTGGGGAATCTGCGTGCCCACACCGAGCGACCCACGAGAAGGCAGTAGCACGCATGTGGTCACGCGCTGCCGTGGTACGCTTTGGGGGATCCTTTACAACCCCCCCGGGGGGGTGACCGCTTTACAGTCACCCTGTTAGAGGTGTGCCAATGGGCCTGGCACCAGTGGGTGGCTCTAGTGTGATCATACGAGGGCCTGGAGCCTCCCTTAGGTACCGAAGATGACCGCTCCAGTGGTTTTAAACGGTAGGAGTCCGGCATATCCCTTCGCCCTTCCCCGGGGCGAAGGATGTTCATGAAGAATTTCTACTGGGCACCAATAAAAAACAAATAAAATTAAAAAGGTATTTATTTATTTATAATTTATGTACACACAGAGTGAAGTGGCAAGTTTACAATCCACTTAATAACAAATCTCTTTTTCTCTACCGCGGTAGTAATCCACCATTTACTTCCCCCACAGGAGCATGCTGGATACTAACCAATTAAAACACGTGGCGTTCATCTTCGGCACTGAAGGCTGACCCTGTTCAGGTTCTGGAGAAAAAACGCTTCGAAGCTAGCCATTGATGACACACCTTTAGGTATATCGCGGAGGGTATGACTATAATGCGGTCACCCCCCTCTAGATGTGACTCTAAAGAGGCCGCTCCACCAGGGTCATCTCAGAGGCATTGAAAGGATCTCTGAAGCCTCACACACGGCAGCATGTGACCACCTGCGCACCACAGCTTTCCCAGGGCTAATCTGCGGGCTTGATATCAAACCTCGTCACCTTCTAAGACAAATTCCATGTGGTTCCGGCAAAGAATAGACCACACCTCTCCACCCCATCATCATATCAGGCAAAATACGTCCACCGCTGAACAAAAGCCTCCTCCCACAATGGTGTCATCATTTAGGGGGAATGCGCCAGTTCTCACCACGTTTGCCGGTAGGTTGTTGAGTCCATCCTTCTGGCGTAGAGTTCCTCAGTCATCTTTTACGACATCCAGGAGAGGATATGGAGTGGTGGTATATTTTTTATCAGGACACCACACGGATTGCACCTATTTCGGCTTTCACAATAACGTGAATAACATGATTGCTACTACTTTCATATGCCATGTAATATATATACTCTTTGTTAGGAACTAGTCACTTAATAAACAAGACGGCACGGTTGGTGCAGTGGCTGATACAGTCGGCTGCTGCGCTCCGGGTCGTGGGTTCGATTCCCGCACAGAACAAATATTTGTATGATCTGCAGGTAGTTGTTCCGGGTCTGGGTGTACTGTATGTGGAATTCATGTCTGTAAACGCACCCACGATACAGGTGAAATCATAGTGCAGGGCAACAAATTAAAAAAAAAATGCACTCCGGGAGAGCCACAGAAGTGAAAACTTATTTTGGCGCATTAGGCGATTTTATCTCATCTATATATATGCGTACCGCGCTAAAAGACGTTTTCACTTCAAGCGTCTCGTAACGATGTCGCGAGTCCAGAGATTATATCTCATCTAAAAACATGCGTACCGCGCTAAAAGAAGTTTTCACTTCAAAACTTACTCCTCGAAAATAGACTCGACGTGGACTCGGTCATTTAGGTCTATTTAGTTATCTTTTTTTTGGATTCAGAACGAGATACAAAATTAAGTAGGCCGAAGGTAAGTTCGAACATTCAGCTTATTTGTGATTACGAGTATAATTTATTCTAAGACGTTCTTTTATCAAATTTAGAGATTAATTTAATGTAAATAAAATTGATATTTTTTTTTTGTTTTTGAATAGAATACCTGCTGGGATTATCGTATAATTTGTGTTAATTATATCAGAATTTTGCTAACGTTTTAATAACTTGATTCTACTGTAATATTTACGCGTAAATTATAATATAGGAACGCACCACCTAATAGAATAATATTACCATACATTTGTTATGTTTCTTCTACTGTGTATAAATTTGGATGTTAATAGGATTCGATTCACTAGCGTATTAGATGGACGAGATCAAAAAATTTAATAAGATAAACGTAGAAGAGCAAGAACTGATCAAATAAGAAAGGCGTAAACTCAGCATTGGGTAGTCACGGTAGTGATAATGGTGGACCCTATACTGAAAATGACTGAACGGCCCAATTGGTACACACACAATTGGCCACAAGTTTCTCCCGGATTTAAATTATTTTCATGAGTTTCCTCTTTCTAAGGCCCTAACAATTGGTAGCTTAGATCCTGTGTCCGCTGTGTGTCTATTTTTACCGACTTCAAAAAGGAAGAGGTTCTCAATTCAAGGCGTTTTAAAAAAAAATGTATATACACCGATTACTCCGAGATTTGTAAACCGATTTGAGCGATTCTTTTTTTAATAGGTGCACAATGCTTTCGGATTGGTCCCATATAAATTTCATTACATTTGATTGAGTAGTTTAGAAGTTTCAATAAATAGGTTTAATTTGACCGCGCTTACCTAGATGATGTCTTAATAGTTTCGATTCTTAGAATTATTTTTAGTGTCAGATACGGATACCAAATTGGGAAAAGTTCTTACATTTATTTACACACAAAAGAAACAAATAAAACTTTTTAACAAAAATAATACCGACTTCAAAATTCTATAGGATATTAAAACTACTAAAAAGAAAAAAATAACTTTATTTATGAAGTCGGGCGGGGCCCTTAAATATCGTTGTCTGCATGAAACATGTATCGGGCATACCTGGCCTCGCCCGACTTCATAAATAAAGTTATTTTTTTCTTTTTAGTAGTTTTAATATCCTATAGAATTTTGAAGTGGGTTTTTTTTTTGTTAAAACAAAATTTATATATGTGCATTTTATGTAAATTATATTTAAAAATGCTAATTAATCGAAACAATCAATACATTCTTGTATTTTTTTTTTAAGCTAGGTCATCCACCAACTTATTGCGCTATTTTTCGGATACTTTTATATCATTAAGTTATTATGAACATTAAAATCTCATACATATATGAATAAATTTGATAGCCAGCACTAACCAGAATAGAATATACTTATAATAATTCACGCTTTTACGTGATAATGCGATACCGGGACAAGTTGCAACAAGAAGAACGGACGCATCACTTCCCTGACTGTCCCCGTTCTCGGCATCTATCATCTTCGTGTTGGTCTTCGTAAGATCTCTCTATTATGATTTCATCTTCTATTGGTAACTTATTCTAAATGGTCGATCAGTTTTCTTTGTTATCGACATGTAAATATTTTGATAGTATATGGACGACACGGTTCATCATTTCGGCCGAATAAAGTCCACTGCTGGACACAGGCCTCCTCCAAAAATCACTACAACGATCGAATATGGATGTGTAGTGTGCTCATTGGGGGGTTTTGCCATAATCGCCACGCTTGGCAGGCGGGTTGGCGATCGCAATTGAGTTGTTAATGTACTCAAAGGACGCTGCTGCCCATCGTCTGGCTAATCCCATAGTCGCCTTTTACGACACCCAAGGGATGAGACGGGTTGGTGTAGTTAATACAGTCAGCTTCTGCGCTTCAGGTTGTGGGTTCGATTCCTGCACGGAAATATTTGTATGATATGCAGGTAGTTTTCCCGGGACTGGATGTACTGTATATGTGTCTGTAAAGGGGGTGCCTCGGTGCCACGGCACGTGTGGAATGATAGTGTGGCGCAAAGTTTAAATAAAAATCGAGACTTGAATTCTGCTTGCTACATAATCATTGGTGTTATAGAATACAACATTAATAAAATTTGGTTCCTCTCTGTCTAGTCTTCCATATTCAATGCCACGTAATCGATCCGAGTATCCATATTTAAATTTTAAATTAATACCTGTATACATATTGAAATATTTTGTTATTTATTGCCGAATGTTGACACCTGTTCGCGTTAATCTTAAGATGTTAAGATAATGTAATAAAGGTAATCTTATAAGTGAAATATTTGATATATCCGATAATATATCCACATAATAAAATTCGTGACTTATAAGTGACCTTGACCCCGGACTTTGGTTTGATATTTCTTCCCAGAGGTGGTAAGAATGGAAATGCCAAATCAAAAACTTACATAAGAAAAAAATAGCAACTAATTATAGCTTGAATATCCAGTTTACATTAATAAATCAATTATTTACTTGCGCAGTGAGGTCGCATACAGAAGTGGCTCCGAGTGAATCCGAAACTATTCGGGTAGACCCAAAGATATTGAAAGAAGACTACCATTCTTTATAAAAGCACACTAATGCACACAGTTACAAGTTCTCATCCAATGAACTGAATAAACACAACATTATAGTTGGCTTCTCATACTAAAACACACGACTTCGTAGGCAGTCAATCATACCGAGCGTACAGACCGCAAACGACAGCCGTACCACGCATCGCGTGAGTTTATTCGGAGTACCATTCGCTGTTCTGCTCACTGCGTTTGTTATTCACCGATTGCTAGTTAAAAGTTGTAGATAAGAAGCATTGTATTTTGTACAAAAATAATAATGTCGTTCTGCTCCATCAATCCAAATGTAACATAATAAAGAAAATAATAATTTTAAATTTATTCTTTTTATAGACAAGTGCAAGAAAATTCCTTCACTTGCATATTATATATGATTTCTTCTTTGATAAAGTTATTATTTTCGCTTCGGATTTTGCATGTTATCCCCGACAACACGACAATTTAACAAAGTTTCACTTACGCGATCGAATCTCAACTGATGTTATAAAACGGCTATTTTTTCCGGATGCCCTAAATTGGGCATATCGCGGTGGCGCGGTTACGCCCCCGTACCACTTCTCCTTATTTCCTATTTCTGTGGGTATACCCGTAATATTTGCATATGAAGTCATACATAATCATACACACACACACCATCCCGTAAAGATCCACTACTAAACATGGTCCACATAATTACTACGATGAGCGGTCATAGGGTAATATTGCATAATCCCAACGCTGGGCAGGAGACTGGGTATTGCAGTATGTTGTTATTAGCCGAGGCTGCTGCTGCCCATCCTCTTAATATCAATCAACCTTTGCAGGGTTCGTTAATTAATAACTGGATTGCAAACAGATGGTACCTGCCAACAATCTTCGCTATTAAATTTAGAATGTTTTTTAATTGCAGATGCCATGTGCTCTCTGTAACAAAGATTTGGCCACCGTAGCTAACTGACAAGGATGGTGGTGAGATGCACCGTTAAGGTACCTATCTGTATGGGTAGGCTTTCTATACACAGTGTGACTAACAAAATGATCAGGATTATGGATGCGAAGTATGTCAAGAAAGGCAAAGGATTTGTTTTCCTCTAACTCCATAGTGAACTGAATTTTACTGTGTATTGAATTTAGGTGTTTTAAAAATGCAAGGACTCTATTGTGTGGAAAGATGGTAAAAGTATTATCTACGTACTGTTTGAACATCTTCGGTATATTTAAAGAAAGAAAGAAGTAAAGTATGTATTGGCACAAACAATTACATAGGCAAACAAAAATGCGATGATTGAATAGAAGTGCCAAAGGGACATGAGCTCAGCATGATATCAGGTGGCAGTACAAGGTACCACTACCTGACGCTGATTTTCAGCTGTAACCCACGAGTGCCATACCCTCGAAATTAGGAGGATATATGTAATTGATATCAATCAATATGCATATTATAGTGTGCGTAAAAGTAAGTCTAAAATATGCATAATTAGTAGGTATAATAAATCAATGTTGCGGTGCATAAAATGTGTGTTTAACATGTACAATTACTGTTCATAAAATGATTCTTAGTAGTTGATTTTAAAATGGTGTACAATAAAGAATATTCTGTTCTATTCTATTCTATAATAAAATTTCTGAGCACATTACAATTTAATATATGAATACAACTCAGTTTGAATCAAATTGAAGAAAGTTACTTATTGATAATAGTTACTATGACATTGAAAATTTCCTCAATGATTTTGATTGCTTTTTGTATTTCTCAATAATGATTGCTATGCAATTTTTATATTATTACTAGTCGACATACATGTATAGTTATAGAAATATTGAACCAAACAAATTCTGTAGGCTGACAGCGCATTTTGGAGAAACACTAATTATGTGTGCATTATTACTATAAAGTCCGTGTGATATCCGGATTAATAATATAGCACCACTCCATCTCCTCCCGTGGATGTCGTAAGAGGCGACTAAGGGAATCTAAACCAGAGGGATGGACAGCAGCATCCTTTCTGTGAAGCGGTAGCCAAACTGCGCTCGCCAACCAGGCAGGCCAAGCGCAGTGAGTATTCGCAAGTGCCCCCCAAAATGATAACGCAGTTGTGAAATCTGTGGGGAGGCCTTTATTCAGCACTGGACGTATAAATGGCCGATATGATTACTTTAAGAGGTTTTGTACCCAAAGTCACACAAATAAATAAGTTTAAAGTTGGAAGCAAGCTTCTTGTTCAGGCCCCTAGTTATTTGGGGTCAGCGCAATATATTAGTCATATTGCAAAGGTTTTGGCAAAAGAGTTTTACAGTGCCTCATACCTGAAACCAACCCTCCTTTGGTATGTTGGTGTTGGTGGTTTACCCGCCACCTGCGGGTAAACCAAAGCGCTTAATGGTACACACCGGATTCCAAACTCTCTTAGTCTCCTTCTTCGACACCCACGGCATGAGATACAATGATACATTCCATGTGGTGTCCGAATTAAGAATATAGCACCACTCCATCTCCTCCCGTGGATGTTGTAAAAGGCGACTAAGGGAATCTAAACCAGAGGGATGGGCAGCAGCGTCCCTTCTGTGAAACGGTAGCCATACTGCGCTCATCAACCCGCCTGCCAAGCGTGGTGAGTATTGGCAAATACCCCTCAAAATGATCCTGAAAATCTTTAGGGGAGGCCTTTGTTCAGCAGTGGACATATAAATGGCCGATATGATGAACACTTCAATTCTCATCTGGCTTACATAGCATACCATAATATGAAATAGTCGAAGTATTTTCTATTCTGAAGTTAGGACTTGAATTAAGCTTAAGCCGTAAGTACCATTCAGATGAAAACTTTACCTATTCGATACCCTACTTTCAAACATTGACCGTAGCTTCAAATTCCGAGCATTGTCTTTAGAAGTATATACGTTTAATCTATAGCTTCAAAACAATAGGCTAGACTTAGAATAGGCTACCAGATCTGTCGATACGGTAGTCTGTGGATGACGCCTATGTTCACTGGAGGACAGTTTCCGGCGGCGATGAATAGTGAATGAGTACTTTGAGTGAGCTACAGGAAATGGCAAGCTCTAGTAATATAGTAGTTATAGTATGCAGGTGATGCAGGCTAGAATAGTTTGTAGTTATTTGAATCTTCTTAAATTGATAAATCAATCACTTTTGCTATTATAACAATATTCATATGTTTGTATGTAGTCCGGATTAAGAATAGGATGTCGTAAAAGGCGACAAAGGGATTGTAAACCAGATAAATGGGCAGCAGCGTCTCTTAGTTAAAACAGTAGTCATTCTGCGCTCAGCAACATATCTGCGTGGTGTATACTGGCAAATTCCCCCTAAAATAACAACGCAATCGTTGTGGAAATCTGTGGGGGAGTCCATTGGACTCCTACTAGCTAAAACCACCGGGATGGTCATCTTCGGTTTTGAAGGGGGCTCCAGAAACTCGACAACCATTGGCCTTTAGGCAGATGTTAGATGGCTGTAAGGCCGTCACCTCTAGTGGAGAGGAGGCGACTGTAAAGAGGCCAGGCACATCTCTGGGAGAGATTGTAAGGGACCCAGCGTAGTGTGGCTGTGGGGCACGTGACCACGTGAGTGCCGCACTCTTGCCAGTGGTTGTCAAATAACCTTTATGACCCCTGAGGAGCATAAGTTCCAACGAGCAAACACTGTACCTACATTAACATTTAAACTACAACACAAACGCTGATAATGTTACATATTAACATAAATATCTCGGTCCGTAAACGTATTGATTACCGATAAAATTTCTATTTGAATATTAATTAATTTTGGAATTTTACATACATATTAAAATGGTTCGCCCGGATTAATGTGGACGCCAATGTTAGTGTCATGTTTGATTAATACTGGCTGGATTATACGCGGTTTAACTTTCCGTATTCTGGTGTGTCTTCATATATTTCTATACGTTTACTTCTAATACTAATCTGGACATTAAATGAAATGGAGTAAGTTAATATTGATCTGTAGATACTCGTATATAAACCTATTATGTGGTCAAGAATGACAGATTACTTCATGTTAATTTTAACCGTCGGTGCAGTTGGCGCAAAAGCTTAGTGGTTAGATTTCTGCGCCACGTGCCGCGGGTTCGATACCTGCACGGAACCAATATTTGTTGCATGTGAGATTTAAGTCTGTAAACTGTACCTACGACACAGGAGAAATACTAGTGTGGGGTAAAGTTAAAAAGAAAACCTTTTTGCAATTAAAACTGATAATCAGTTATCAGGGTAAAATAGCAACAGTCGTGGTGAGTGAAAAGTACCTAAAGCCCCCTCGAACTTCCGACCGAAAGTCCTTCTCTCTCTCCTTTTTCTCTTGTTCTCCTAATGGATCGGTAATGTATTGGTGACTTCTCTGGTATAGGAGCTGTTTATCGCTTACCATCAGGTGGCCCGCTAGTTGAATCTCATGTAATAATGTCGCGTATTTGTTTTTATTGATCCGGTGGAAATACCTCGTGTACTTCCTTCGCCCCGGGAAAGGGCGGAGGGGCATGCCGGACTCCAGGAACTCGAATAATCTCCATCTAGAGCCACCCGTTGGTGCCACGCCTTAGGCACATCTTGGAGGGGATGACTGTAAAATGGTCATCCCATCTAGCGGAGGGAAAGCGACTGTGAAGAGGCTACCCCCCCAGGCATCTCTCGAGGGGATTGTAAAAGATTCCCCCGTGGCCTCACTATGCGCTGTGCTGCGCACACAGCGGTATGTGTCCACGTGCACACCGCTGTCTTCCCGGGGGTCGCTCGGTATGAGCACGCAGACTTCCCAATAAGCCTGTCTCAAAAGGGAGCGAGCGCATCTTCTACCACCTAACTAGTTTTTACCAGTCACGGTTGTTTTGGTTTTGCTTACCTTTGCCGGGTATGACGCACCTTCACGGCACTGTGATACCGATAAGGATAGCGTACAGCACAAATTCGAGACGTGCCTTGCATGGGCTGCCGAACGTCGGATACTGTGCGATCGGATCGGGCAAGATCTTTCTTTTCCGGCTATGTTGCCAGAGTATGAAAACTGGAGTGCAGTGGTTTCCTTCGATGAGAGCGTCATGCTAAAGACTTTGAGCGGGATCGGGATAGGGCCGATATGGCATGCCCCTCTGCCCTACGCTAGGGTGGAGGAATTACATGACGTACATCCACCTGTTCAGAAAAAAAATGTTTAGGGTTCGGTACTTAGAAGGTACTTACGAAGCTAGTCCGTGTCATCACGAAGTTTTAAACACTAGTTTTTACTATTTTATACGATTTCTAGCGTATCGATAAGGAAAGAGATGAAATTTTATTCCTATTAGTTTACTTCTAGTCCAGGTCTTTTACACGTCTTTTGTTTCTCGAGAGATCTGAAGAAACAGAAGCACACAAAAATTTTAACACCACTGATTACTGTTGATCGCGACACGCGCTGTGGGAACTAATGTTACCTAAATAATCTTTGTAAAAATTGACGAACATTATTTCGGTAAAGCTACAACGTAATGGTCACGCATGTTTTTAACCGACTTCAAAAAGGAAGAGGCTCAATTCGATACGTTTTTTTTTATGTTTGTACTCCCATTACTTTTAGATTTGTAGACTGATTTGAGCAATTCTATTTTTAACTGGTGCAGAATGCTTTCGAGTTGGTCCCATACAAATTTTATTGTGTAGTTTTTTAACCAGCTTCAATAAACAGGTTTAATTTAACTGCGCTTACCTAGATGATGTCGTAATAGTTTCGATTCTTAGAATTATTTTTGGTGTTAGATATGGATACCAAATTGGGAAAAGTTCTTACATTTATTTACACTAAAAAGAAACAAATAATACTTTGAAACAAGTAAAACTTTTTAAACTAGACTGCGCTTATCTAGATGATGTCTTAATAGTTTCGATTCCTCTCAGATCAGAGAACCGATTTTGGTCATTCTTATTTTTAGTGTTAAGTACTGATACCACATAGGAAAAAGTTACACTTATTTACACTAAAGAGAAACAAATAAAACTTTTTAACAAAAAAATACCGACTTCAAAACTCTTACACAATATGAAAAGATTAAAACCACTGAAGAGGAAAAAAAAACTTTATTTATGAAGTCGGGGCCAGTTATAAAATATCGTGAAAGAGTTTTGAAGTCGGCATTTTTTGTTAATAAGTTTTATCTGGTGTCTAGAGGCCAGTAATCTAGTTTATATTTGCCTGTTTCCTATCTTTAGCGTGTGCCATTAACGCTAGTTACGCGTGATTTATGTCAAGCGTTATGCGTTGTCTTGCCATTCTCGGTGTGTCTTGATATGGTACTGGTTTAGTAAATATACACATATATTCATCTTTAATGAAACAAAAATGAATTAGACCAGCCATCTTGCTTCTAAGCGCCCCTAACAATTAGACTCAAAAATTGAGCAAGACAATTTGAAAAATTGCGAGATTTTGTATGTGATCTTTGGTGCCAACATGTCTGGCGTTTATTTTCGCAGAGACTTGAGGTATACGGTTAAACTGGCGTCCTACAAACTCAATGTGCTCAACAAGGTAAAGTACTTCTCATCAAATCTAAGACGCCACTTTATAAGTCGCAAGTCGGGGAGAATTGCTGACACTTATAGGAGCACCTGGATTCCAGCTTAGACCTCTTGACTCGTACCAGAGATATGCAGTAGATTGTCGATGATCCCAAGTTCACAAGCAGTCTAGAATCCTAAGTCTGAGGAGAGACTACCTCCATGTGAGTTCTACGGCTTGCACAACGGACAATATTCTAAATAATTGTTCTATATGATGCCAACGCTTAATTTCTATCATCGCACTTCTTGCCATCGGCGAAGAATTCAGCCGCATACATAAGAGCCAACACGGTCTCGTACCGTACAGTTTTAGTGGAACTTTCTCAAGTTCTCAAATTTATATGACCATAATAATGTCTTAGGTTTTCGCGCATTCCATCTTACGCGAAACCGCCTAAACTGTATGGGTTGCCGAAAATTCACAAAGACAATGTTCCACTGCGACCCATAGTAAGCCAGATTGATACACCAACTTACAAACTGGCACAACATCTAGCGAAGATACTCTCTCAACTTCGTGGAAAGACTAACACATATGTGAAGGATTCCTATCACTTTGTCAGCCAAATAAAAGACCTTGAACTAGCTGAAAGTGAAGTGATGGTCAGTTTTGATGTGCAGTCCTTATTCACCAACTTACCAGTAAAGGACTGCATGGATGTTGTTAAGAAACGGTTAAGTGAGCATGACATGCCTCTTCAATATGCAGAGTTACTTGAACACTGCCTTACCAATGGCTACCTTTTGTGGGACAATGAGTTTTACCTGCAAACTGACGGTGTGGCCATGGGTTCACCGGTCTCTCCTGTAGTCGCCGATATTTTCATGGAGGACTTTGAGGAGAGAGCACTGATGACAGCCCCGACTATACCGAAGATGTTCAAACGGTACGTAGATGAAACTTTTACCATCTTGCCTCACAATAGGGTGACTGCATTTTGAAAACACCTAAATTCAATACATGGTAAAATTCAGTTTACTATGGAATTGGAGGATAATAAATCCTTAGCCTTCCTTGACATACTTCTCAGAATGATCAGGATTATCCTGATCATTCTGTTAGTCACACCGTGTATAGAAAGCCTACCCATACAGACAGGTACCTTAATGGTGAATCTCACCACCATCCTTGCCAGTTAGTTACCGTGGCTAAATCTTTGTTACAGAGAGCACACGGCATCTGCGACCCTGACCATCTGGCAGGGGAACTTCACCATGTGAAGGAGGTTCTCCAGCGAAACAATTTGAGAGCTCCAAATCCCCGTCGCAGACGCCGCCCGAAACCCACCACGGTTGATCGACGACCTGCAGTGTTACCATTCATTAAGGGAGTCACCGACAGAATTGGTCATATCTTGAAGCGTGCTTCCATAAAAACCTACTTCGAGCCGCATAAGAAGATCAGCCAACTTCTCAAACCGGTGAAGTGCCACATTCCTTTACAAGATGCAGGGGTCTATAAGATTGACTGTGAGTGTAGGTTGTCATACATAGGGCAAACAAAGCGTAGTATAGCCACTAGATTAAAAGAACACATAGCTGACGTCAAGCATAGACAACATCCACAAAGTCTGCAGTGTGCGAACATTCCTTAGACAAACCCAACCATTTTCTTCGTTTCGATCAACCTCAAGTCCTCGCGAAAGAGAACCGATATGTACCAAGAATGTTTCGTGAGGCTATTGAAATTAAAAAACATCCTAATTTTAATAGAGAAGATGGCTGGCAGGTACCACCAGTTTGGAATCCTGTTATTAAAATAATAAAGTCCCAAACCAAATACCACACTAAAAAACATCAAGACACTGTGAGTGATTACCGCGTGCATCGAAATAATTTTTGATTAAAATTGTACGGTAGATAAAATAAAATAACTTTTTAAACTTAACGACGCCTGTCACCTTAGTCATCCTGCGACCACGAACCCTGCAAAGTGTTCGAAACGTCAGGAAAAACAAAAATCTAAAATATACGCGATAGAATCCGTTTAAAAGTGTTTTATTATAATTTATATGTCCAGCTCCCCACCGCGGTTTTTCCAGAAGATTACAGCATGGGGCTCTTCAAAAATATATTTACGAAGTCAGCAAAGTGTGAATGATAACCCTTGTGTTGCAAGCAATTATAATTTACGGTAACGGTAACCATTTGCCACCTTAGTGATTAAAAACATAAATACTTGAAAATGTAGACGGGCATGTCAATACCAATCATTCGATACAAAATGCGATTCTCAAAATGCACATAAATTGCCTTACACACTGTCTACTTTACAATATGCGCTGAATGCGCGATGTGCATGTTAGCATGCACATTGTAAGTTCTCTCATTCATATTACCAGAGTTCCCGATTCATACTAATGTCATCCGACCTCTTTAAACTAGGCAAAATATCATTTAGCAGCATGATCTTATCAATGTTTGAAATACTGTCTATCATCATAATAGAACTAATTTCTTAACTCCTTTTTACATTAGAAACAGTATGTTTGTTAGTGTTCAGAAAAGGGCCAAACAACATAAGTTTGTTAATGTTCAGAAAAGCCTCACATAGAAAGCAGTTAAGAAAATAGAAACAGTTATCAGTGTTTATTTGTATTATTAGGCTAAACCTTATCTCCGAGGCTCAAAGGTGTCTTGATGTTTAGGGAACAGCAAAATATCCGTAGTATGATCACGATCAGTTAGGTAATAATTTAGCCACGATTGCGATAGAAAGCCATTTTCTACTACCAAATTGGTTCACGTCATTTATATTTCTATAGCGTGCACAATTCAGGGATGGTGAATGTCGAATGTCATTCTAATATTTGTCACAGTTTCACTACGCACTTGTGGACGCCAGGTTCCCACGGTAAATTATTAACTGTGAATAATCAACTTGATAGAACGTGATTCGTATATTACGCCCACATATGATTTGAGAACTGTTTTAAGCAGCCATATTTCTAGGCGATGTATGCGAAAATCTTATAACAAAGAATGAAAACGGCTATCTATGCTATTTTTTGGGATAGAAACGATTTGGTATCAGACATTGAGAAATTTGCAGGTCTCCTTTTCTTTTCTTTTCGTGGCCAATCTGGTGTCAGAGTTGTTCAAGCCTCCCAAAGTCCTCCAATTTAGCTTAACGACTGCCGTTTAATGACAGCAACCGGGAACGACGATTTTACGTGCCCTTCGACACTCAGTTCAAATACCACTTTGTGGTCACCCACCCAGAAACTGACCGCGCCAAGCGTTGCTTAAACTCACCGATCGTTTACCGATCAGTGAGTGCAACTGGCCTTAAGCGCCTCAATTTGCAGATGAAAAGGTTGAAAGGAGGAGGGATATTTTTAGGGTACACAACCTGCTATATTTATCGACGGTCTGACACAGATAGCAGGCGAAACATTGAATACAGTTGGCTTAAGAACTCAACGTAATTTTTTCATCCCAGCCCGTACCTCTGATTTTTCGGGTTCATGTGAGGATCAGAATCTGATTATCACTTGTGTTAACAGTGAAGGAAAACCTCGTGAGGAAACCTGCACACTTGAGAGAGCTCCAAAATGTTCTCAATAGTGTGTTTAGTCCGCTAACCCCCACTAGGCTAGCGTGGTGGCCTAAGGTCTAACCTTTCTCATTGTGAAAACAGGCCCGTGCTCAGCAGTGAAACAGTAGTGGGTTGATTAAGTATGAGAAGTTCTAGGATTATACTATTGTGTTCACTTGGCTGAAATCACGTGAGTCCACAAAGTGGTTTCTCTTTTGATAACCTCGTAATTTAATTACGTAGTGGTTTTATCTGTGACAAATTGTGTGGCTAATTTGACAGTTCATTAAGTTTTGTGTGGTATATCGAAGAAACGGATGGGCTCATATTGGGCTCATATTATGAAAAATTTCTAAAATTTGCTTTTACTTCATACCATTTCGCCTAGCTTCCCTCACTCCTAAGTATCATAGAGGTATTCATTTCATCATCTTACAATAATTCCATTTAATCTTTCAAACAAAACAGCTCGAAATAAATACCGTCTCTGAGAAAATTGGTTCGAATTTTCGAGAGCGCGCGAAGAATTTCAAATTTGGGAGCCTTGAGGAACATCAAAAACAAAAGCATTGAAAACAAGCAGCGCTACTGAATATTTGAGCGGTCCAACCACATCGACGCTGAGCAGGGAGAGTACTAATGATAAATTCAAATCTCGATCCTCTGGAGAACAAGGCAATCAGACGTCGAACAAAGGTTACAGCGCCGCCCCCGGCACAACTTCGCCGCTCAAAGTTGGAGAAAAGAGCGAACGATGTGACTTTGGCGAAGCGTTCGGTTTCACACTTATGGAATATTTGTTGTTACCGCTTCAACGGTGATGTTGGAGAATCGAGCGATACTAGATGCCATTCAGCTGTCGATAAAAGGTTGGTATGTTTCACAGCTTTTATTTGGAAATATATATAAAACCAAATACCACTAGATAACGGCATAATGCTTTGCTATTCTCAACGAACATACAAGCTAATCGTCAAAAAATGCAAATGCAATGCATGATGTAGTTATGCTTTAACTCATTTTTCTTTATCCTGAAACAGAAATCTGTTTCGCGGAATGCTCGAAATGTTGCTACAAGACTGAGTAGATTCTCTTCAGCGAAATGTACCTAGAATAGAGATGCCAAACAATAATTACAATCAGCTCACAGAGCTGTAAGTCTTTATGTCAATCTTTGTTTTATCCAATTTAAAGGTACCGATAGTAGTATTGTAGTAGTATTTTACATGAAAAAAAAAAAAATTTTTATCTTCATCTCTACTGATGCGTTTAAGACTTAATACTTATAGTGGAATCCCTTGTTTACCGGTTAATTCACTGACTGTTCCTACCCATAACCCGGAACACAACGCATAATTGTTATGGTAGGTAAAATAAGTATCCCGGGGGAGTGACCTCTTTACAGTCACCCTCTCAGAGATGTGCCTATAGGCGTGGCACCAGTGGGCGGCTCTAGTGTGATCATACGAGGACCTGGAGCCTCCCTTAGGTGCCGAAGATGACCGCTACAGTGGTGTTAGTCGGTAGGAGTGCCTTCGCCCTTCCCCGGGGCGAAGGCAGATCATGAAGAATTTCCACTGGGCACCAATAACAAAAAAATAACAAAAAAGGTAAAATAAGTAAGAATGTAATACCGTCTCAGTTACGAATGGTCTTAGAACATAGAACTCTACTACTTCTTACATGTAGTAGATCAATCTCATTAAATAATCAATATTTTAATACCATGGATAAACTATACAACATTTTGGGTATCATTTCAGTAACTACGAAAATGAACAAACTATATTTTGCCACAATCAGGAAAAAAAAATCATCATTTCGGCCGAATGAAGTCCACTGCTGGACATAGGCCTCCCCCAAAGATGTCCACAACGACCGATATGGATGTGTTGTGGGCTCATTGGGGGGTTTTGCCATAATCGCCACGCTTGGCAGACGGGTTGGCGATCGCAGTTGGAGTTGTTAATGTACTCGAAGGACGCTGCTGCCCATCCTCCGGCTAATCCCTTAGTCGACTTTTACGACACCCATGGGAGGAGATGGGGTGGTGGCATTCTGAGCCGGCACCACACGGCAAAAAAAAAATACCTTACTTCAATATGTCGCCGTGTGGTTCCGGTTAAGAATGCCACCATCCCATGTCATCCCGTGGGTGTCGTAAAAGGCGACTATGGGATTAGCCGATGCGTGGGCAGCAGCGTCCTTCGAGTACAATTATAACAACTGCGATCGCCAACCCGTCTGCCAAGCGTGGCGATTATGGCAAAACCACTCAATGAGCACATAATCTTTGGGGGAGGCTTCTGTCCAGCAGTGGATGTTTTTCGGCTGAAATGTAGAATGAATATGTAGAGCTGTCACTTTTTTTTTTTTCTTTTTTTTTTTTTTTTAAACGTGGCCCCACACTAGGATTTCTCCTGTGTCGTGGGTGCGTTTACGACATAAACTCCACATACAATACACCCAGACCCGGAACAACTACCTGCAGGTCATACAAATATTTGTTCCGTGTGGGAATCGAACCCACGACCCGGTGCGCAGCAGCCGACTATATCGGCCACTGCACCAACCGTGCTTAATTTATGTTTCTTTGTAAATGTCTTACAGATTACGAGATCATTAAATTAACATGAAAATAAGGTACTAAGGCTTTAGGAAAGAAACTTTAAACAAAAAATACATTCTGTTAATGTTGTCCCAAAAAGTGAAATCCGATTTGGAAGGTCTACACTATCGGCCGGAGGCCATAGACTATCAACCGGTTAGAAGTTGCTAAACTTTTGGTATATTTATTTTAGACCTTGTGTTTTCATTGTTTCAAGGACATTTTAGTTACGTTCGGCTTAGATTTTTCTTCTTTTAAGTGTACAATTTCATCATCATCATCATTTCCACCTAAAAACGCCTACTGCAGACTGATACACTGGACAGAATCCTCCTCTAAAGATTGCACAATGGCCAGTATGGGTTTTATGTTGTGTGCTCATTGGGAGGTTTCGCCATAATCGCCATGCTTGGCAGACGGGTTGGCGATCGCATTTATAAATGTATTCGAAGGACGCTGCTGCCCATCCTTCGGCTAATCCCATAGTCACTTTTTACGACACACACAGAATGAGATGGGTGGTGGTATAATCAACCGGCACCTCACGGCATTACAACTTGTGATTACATTATTTCCACGTATATAATCTCTGGAAACAGTTTGCTGTGTCTAGCTGACTCATTCGTAAGTTGTTACAAATAGAGGAGCTCTGTCAGCTTTTGTCCCACTTCTTTTTAGGGTTATGAAAGTCCGAATGAAAAAAACGGTGGAACCCTTTCAAGATCACTCGTCTTCCAAAAAACAAAGGCGTGCAAACTATACCGTTTGATGTGTGAAAAGAAAGGGCCTATGGTGAGAGACTCAAATATATTATCTTATAATTGTAAAATAAATTGATTTAAAGTTATTTAAGAAAAATATTCTTAATTTTTTTCTTTGATCTTTTGAAAAGAAACTTTGCCCCACACTAGGATTTCTGCTATGTCGTGGGTGCGTTTACATACATAAATACATAAATTCCACACACAATACACCCAGACCCGGAACAACCACCTGCAGATCATACAAATACTTGTTCCGTGCGGGAATCGAACCCGTGACCCGGAGAGCAGCAGCCGACTGTGTCAGCCACTGCACCAACCGTGCCGCCGAGAAATTGAACATCCCTCCGCACCCCCTATCTCCGAAACTACTGAGCCTGAAGTTAAAAAAATGTACAAGCTTACATTTGCAGTTGGAATATATGGGTGAACATGTTTTTCAACTACAATGTTAAGTTTGTTGTTAGTATAAATAATTTTAGTTACCACAAACAAATTAGGGTCAGATTTAAATAACATCGTCGATAACATATTCATTATACAGAGCCCTCTCTTCTCTTTCTTTTTTTTTTATTGGTTTACTCGCATACATTTCAGGGAAATATGGTTGCTTTACCGGTCATTTCTGGCGAAGCCAAAAGAGGCCTCCAGCCAGTCAACTCTCACTTGTCTGGTTTTTATTTGATATACGCAATCACTTTTCTTTGAATTCCTGTTCTAGAAAAATCACAGCAAAAACTACAGGTAAAATCTTACAACAGTTGCTCTACTGTATGCTGTAACTACTAAGAACCTGATTAAAACAGTAATTGTGCAGAGTAGAGAGAGTAACAGAGTTCAATTAGTGCAACAATGTACTAAATGTGCCTGCTGCTCTGTTTGACTCGTTAAATATCATCAGCGTTATTAGGAACGTAATATGTTTTTGCTGTGCTTATTATATTTTATACTAGCGGTTTCACCCGCGTTTAATTTAAAAGAAATTTAGAGTACTTCGACATAGACACTTGACATAGAATATATGTATTGGATTTCAAGGATTTTTTTTTCCGCGGAACCCTAATTATTTTTCTAAAATAAAAGTAGCTTAAGTTATTCCTTATAACGTCAACTATCTGCCCGCGAAAGTCCTGTCAAAATCGGTCCCGCCATTTCGGAGATTATCCGGAACAAACAGACAGACAGGCGGACAGACGAAAAAAAATAAAACTGTTTTTTTTTTGTTGTAGGTACCGTATATACTTTTATATGCATTTAGTAAAAAGCTGATGTTTTGATATTACAAACAGACACTTCAATTTTATTTATTTGTCTAGATAATATCAAAGGGGTTTCCTTCTAGTTTCTTTGGCGTAAATAACAAGTTCTGATAACAGTATTATTTCGCCGATTGAATAAAAAACATGAATGATATCCACTCGTACATCTCTGGGGATTGCCTATCTCAGAATAAAAAGTAACTCCTATTTTCTGAAAAAATAAGGTTCTTCCGCTACCCTCGTATTGATATCAATAACCTTGTAGTAAGGGGTGTCGAGTAGAAATTGTAAATGCGAGAAGTTCAAACTGGGATGGGACGAAAAGTGCTACGTAGAAAAAAAAAGTGGCGGTATAGAAACAATTTTTTCTTCTTCATCTCTACTATTTTCACCATATTCAATTAGAGCAAAAAGATCAAGATATGTATATGTTATGCCCCTTTTCTACCTTAGAAAACGCGTTAATTAATAGGTCTAGCTTATCATGGAGATCGCAGTTACGCGGATTGGGGAGTCTGCGTGCTCATATCCAACGACCCCCGGAAAGACAGCGGTGCGTACGTAGTCACGTGCCGCCGTGTACGCAGCGCACAGCGAGGCTTGGGGGAATCCTTTACAATCCTCCCCATGAAGTGCCTGGGGGGCCGACCTTTCTACAGTCGCCTTCCCTATGCTAGAGGGGGTGGCCGCTTTACAGTTATCCCCTCCAAGATGTGTCTTAAGGCGGCTCTAGTATAAGAAGAAGTTCAGAAGTTCATGAAGAATTTCCACTGGTCACCAAAAAAAAAAAAAAAAAAAGGAGTCCGACATGCTCTTTGCTCTACCACGGGGCGAAGGAAGTTTATAATGAATTTCCAATGGGGACCATAAAAGTCCAGCTTATCATACAAATACCTATGATAAATGTTACAGCAGTCAGCAGTCAGAAGCGAAAGTCTGATAACAGGTCTAAAAAAGAAAATGGTATTTAGGTTGTGAATGTCAGTTTGATGATGAAGAAGCAATGAAGATGATTTTAATGATTTCATCTTCTATTCGCAAGTCAGAACCATTACCCTGATAAGATACCTCAACCAACCTCAAGAACACACATTTTATGTGAATAAAAGAATAAAAAAACATTTTAACCCCACAAGCGGCGCAGCGTGATCTTTCTCCACTAATTAAAATCGTGGGTGGTGAATATTTCTTCCTTTACTTTGAACACAGCTTTGAACATGTCTCCTGCTGTTCGAGAAAGTCTATTGTTGATAACGTCGCAGCATGTTGAACAAGCATATCGTGTCTTTAACTGCAGGATACTGAATTCGTGTCTTGCACCTGTCGTAATTATACATTCGATCTTGCAATAAATTGAATTAGGCACCACTGTTTGTGTTGATGTGTAATATTTTATTAGGGTTCTATAGCGATATATAGATTTTTACAATGATGTATTGTTAGTTTTCCACCAGCGTCAGTCACAATTCAGAACCGTCTCGAATTCTAAATCTTTACATTTTACAAATCGTCACGTGGACCGAACTCTCCACGCGCATGCGTTTTCAAACCAGCCAGTACTCACCATCAGGGCACTAGTAGTCTAGCACTAAAAAGGTTGGTACAGCAAACTTGTAAGCCAAGTTACACTTCCAAATATCCGAAGAAAAAAAGAGCGGCTCTATAGGACCATTCGTGTATCTGTCTGTCTGTCCGCCTGTCACAGTCAATTTGCTCCTAATCTACTAGACCGATTAAGTTGAAATTTGGTTCACATATTGATTTCTGACCCAAACAGGGACGTGTAACGTAAATAAATAAATTTAGAATACGTGTGTCACTTTTAGGGGGTAACATAGAAATTTTAAGAACAAACTTTTGTGAACTGCACCGTGTAATAATTAAATTCAATGGAATTAAAACCAATAAAAAGAAAAAAATAACTTTATTTTTGTAGTCGGGCGGGGCGACTTCATAAATAAAGTTATTTTTTTTCTTTTTAGTGGTTTTAATTTTAATATCGTATAGAATTTTGGAGTAGGTAGTTTTTTTGTTAAAAAGTTTTATTATATCGTACTACAGTGCAGGTACATTGTAATGTAGGGAGATTTTGATTGTAGGTTTCAATATCGATTTCGGTTTTTTTTTTCATTATTAGTCCAGTGTATGCAGCTGTTTATTAATATTTTCTTTGTTGTTGAAAGATTGTTCAGCATTCACAATTAATATTTCCGACAGAGCTCATGAAATCGGTTATAGTCTCTAATGACCACTTTAAACCAACAACTCTAATCTTTAATTTATAAGTGTGGATGCATTGCCCGTGCTCTATGTATAAGAAGCTACAATTCCAGGAAATTTTTGGCGAGAAGCCCTACATAAACAAAACGCGCTCTATGATGGTTACATGAAAGCGAGGTAATTGCCCGGAGTTCATTAGTCATGCACCGACCTGTGTCGCAGCCGGTCGTAACTAGACGGCAGTCTTAAACGTAATTCTTGCAACATATTGTGGAAAAAATGCCTTCCTGTTTTTACACAAATTATATTACAACTGTGAGAAAAAAAACCTCATTTCATGCGTAAATCTGTACTGTAAATAAAATTACAGTATTTTATGTTATTAAGCGGTCTAATGGCAGCCGGCGCCAGTACGACACCGAACGAGCATGCGCATAGCTGCTGATGCCACGTAACTAAAGGTGTATATTCATCTCTTTCTAACAACCAGTATGCCGCATGGTGGCTTTCATTCTCTCCCTTTCTTCGCGTATTGTTTGAGAGCTGTATAGTTACATATAAATGTACTGGTAGTATAGTAACATTTACGCCGTTCTGTAGTACAGTAATGTTCGAGTATGGCACGTCTATTGGCAGAATGTCATTGCTCTAACAACTAATATCAATCGGCCACCTTTTTACACATAAATTTCGGGGAGCTACTGCTAACAGTCAACGTATCGTGTAGTCAAATCGTATCCCCAACTATTTTAAAAGACCATCCATGGAGTTTATTGCCGGCTCTTCTCCGCGAGATCAACTATTTGGAACCGTGCAAATTAGATTCTGACGTTTCATAAGTGCCAATATTTGGTTTATTTCTTCTTAAAAACTTAGGCTTTGACTTTATCCTGATGTGACGCAGAATTTCACATGGCATCTGTCAGTAATGCTAGAAGTTGCAGCATTTTGGCTATCAAAATGTCAACAACAATAATTTGGAAACACGGTAAACCGATTACAAGCATCACCGTATTTTCTTAGTTGTCTTGTATAACTTGCATATGATAAGGAGAAGCAACAATACCTTTACTGCTGGATCACTATAGAATAACTTTAAATGTATAGCTACTAGGCCGTCGTACAATAATAGACCCCAGCTTAATCGAGCAGTGCTATTAACAAATACAGGGTAATGGAAGCATCTTGATAAGTTATCAGACATTAGCATAATCCTATCTTTGACGGCATCATTTGAGATCATAAAAAAGATAAGCACGTTAGAATGGCCAATATTTTTTGTCAATGGGTACACGGTTACCATAAAACAAGCATAATTCTAGATTAGGGGTTTAGTCTTAAATTGCCGTTTAATAATTGGATTATTTATAAAAAAAAATAGAGTACTATAGACACTTGACATATGTTATATATATCGGATGAAGTAGGTTTTATTTTGCACGGAACCCTAATTATTTTTCTAAAATAAAAATAGCCTAAGTTACTCCCTATAACATCAGCTGTCTTCCAGTGGGAGTCCCGTAGAAATCGGTCCAGCAGTTCCGGAGATTAGCAAAAACAAACAAACAGACAAAAAATTACAAATAGCTTTTTTGTTGTAGGTACCGAATATACTTTCATGTGCAGAAAGATAGATAGATATTATAGACGTGCGGAAAATAGTTAAATGGCAATGGGCAGGACATATTTGTAGGATGAATAACAATAGATGGATAAAACGTTTAACAGAGTGGGTACCAAGGGAGAGGAAAAGGAGAAAAGGGAGATCATGTAAAAGATCTCATTGGATGCGAAAGGCACGTGAAAGAGATGTATGGAAAAGGCTACGCCGCAGAGGCAACTACTTAAAACATGCACTAATATTTTAAAACATACCTACATAGAAAATCTAACATTACATATAAATGTATAAAAGTTTTACTGTAATAGAAAATAAATGCTATTTGTACTTATTTTATAAAGTCAGTTATGTCTTAGATTAACTAAGAAAGAACATATGGCATCGATAAAGTCACTTTATTACATCCAGGTTTTGAACTCACAACTTGCTGCTTAAGAAGAGAGCATTTAAGCTACCACGATATTCACTAGTATATACTTAATTTTAGTAAATGAATATGAACTAGAAAAGATCTTGTTTCTCACCTGTTAACGACTTTGAATAACACGGTCAGGTCGTCAACCGGAATCGTCCGGCCTTCGGCAACCTTGACTTGTTCTAAGAAAACATATAAAAATGATACAAAAAATATGTTAGATGTGTTGACCTCGCTCGGTTGAGTAAAGTTGACCAAATGCGACGTCGTATCATGTAACGTTTTGCCTACTGAATGCTACCGAAATTTAAATACCGAGTAGGTGTGTGAGTACGAATGTTTAAAAGTACATTTGTTCATGTGTGTAAATTTAATATTAACGATGTAGCTTTGGCCACGAATAGGACCCCCCATAGAAACCCCATCTCATCCCGTGGGTCTCGCAGAAGGTGACTAATGGAGTTTAGAACCTGGTACGTGCCATTAAGCAGGTTGGTAGTCGATTACATTGATAATCTATACAAATATGGATGTATATACAAATATGGAGTTTCTTCTCCATAGGAATTCTACATCTTGGAACGTGGCAACTAAAGTCTTGAAGATTCTATTAATGGTTTAAATGAATAAAATCTTTTTATCTTTATCTATCTTTAAATAAATAAAATTGAAGTGTCTGTTTGTAATGTCAAAATAACAGCTTTTTACTAAATGCATATGAAAGTATATACGGTACATATAACAAAAAAACTATTTTTATTTTTTTTGTCTGTGTGTCTGTTTGTTCTGGGTAATTTCCGAAACGGCTTGACCGATTTTGACGGAACTTTCACTGGCAGATTTATATATAATCAGATTTGATATTCCTTTTTCCGTTACGTTTGTATATTTGTACATGTGACATGATGACAATTTAGTAGATTCGAAATGTTAGCAGAATACCGTTTTGACTTCGATCAACTTTCGATCCATGTTCGATCTCATCACAGTGTAAGTTCACGTTTGACGTTGTTTGTTAGTTTAGGAGAATACCATTTGTGACATTTACGACACTGAGACTAGATCGGAACTATAATTTGAACATTTTTAAATTACGAGAATTGGCCCTCTGGACTCCACGTAACACCACACTGCACTCGTCACCTCGAGATGTAAAGTTATTTAGTCTCTTATGCCCAGTAATTTCACTAGCTACAGTGCCCTTCTAACAGTAATATTTAACGTTTAAACACTACTGCTTAGCGGCGAATATTATAGTGCTAGCACTGTAGTGGCCATGAAAATTATTTAATTTTATTGATTCATTGAAAATATCTCATTCCGTGTCACCACACGAAATGAATAGTTCAATAATCACGAAGCGTTGTGATCGCGTTGTTACGATACATTGCGTGTTCAAAAATTACAAGAACTGTAATCTGTATTTTTGCGTGATAAATGGCTTTTATATTTTGATTATAAACTTCAATGCAACCTCCTCGTAAAGTTTTCGGTACTTACGTACATAAGTACATATTGTGTATCGTAAAAAAAATATCTGCAATTTTAATCTTAATGACTTCGCATAAAGGTAGGTAATAAGTTTTTCATAAAAAATGTAACTTATTATTTTAAGACATTAACCGGTCTATTCACGCACAGATTAACAAATAAATAATATTTTGACTACTCGTAACCGTCAATGCAACTTGTTTGAAACGCCGATACCCGCATATAGGCATTCAATTCGCGAATGTTTATGAATCAAAATTGTAATTCGACAATAGAATTCATTGTAAACTTATAAAAATACAGAAAAAATATATATAATAAAAATATAATATAATTTTTATTAAAAACAGTAACAGATTCAAAAATACTAACGGTTTTTCTTGCAATATCGAATTTTGAATCTGCATAGTTTATTGGAGAGGAAAATTCACTGGCACTTAAACGGAATTCCTTATTCAAATTTAACGATCATTAATTAAATACAGTTTTTGTAAATCGATGTAGTCTCTCATAAAGATAAAGGGTAGACACTGTGTTTTATTAGTTTATAAAGTTTTTTATTCTATAAACATGTTTGAGGATTTGTTTTCTCGCTATTATTAGAACGGAGTAAAATTATCTATTCTGTCATCAGGTTCATTATGACAAAATGTCTGTTAGACATTTTGTCATAATGAAACAACGGTAAGTATGTTAGTAAAATTCTTGGCTTTTCCATCTTATAAATATATGTTTAGAAACCCAGTGATTCATCAGACATTACTGCCGCCATAGCGGCAGTGAGCCAGTCGAGGCAGCCATCGCGTCTGGACAGTCAGTTGTCATCGGCAGTTTCAGAGAAGCATTCATTCAAAGAAGACAAGTGTAAGATTAGTACAGAGTATTTCTGGGTCAGTGGTGACTGTAAGGGGAAGTTGAAGGTCACCGTGGAGAGTGCCCCAAATTTCACATATAAATAACCAATGATAATGGATATATAGTAATGTCTTAGGTTTTCGCGATTATAACACAATATAATAAATCAGTTTTAAATGTTTTATATCGCGTATATTATAGCATCGAAACAATTTTCGAATAGAAAGTGTACGCTAGATAAAATTAATAACTTTTAAAAATCTGTAAAGACGCCTGTCTTGATGACGAGGATGATTACATCCTGCGACCACGAATTCTGCAAAGTATTAGTAACATTTAAAACTACAGGCCCGCGCGAGCAAGAGACGGGAGGAAGAAGTGCTAACTTGAACGGGAAGGTGACGCGGCGATAGGCCTCCGCGACGTTGGTGAGGCGGACCACTCCATCTTTTCTTCATACCGTTGATATCGTAAAAGGCGAGTTACGCCCAAAATTCATAATTGATCTAATCCAAAATCTAAATCTTTTTTAATCTTACAGAAGACTGGGCAGCAGCATACCTTCTGTGGAATACTCGCGACACAGTGGTGCCTCAGCTTGCCTGTTCAGCAATGTATGTCTTTTGGCTGATATGATAATGATGATGAATACAATAATATTATAGTATACGAATATAATACTATATCATATTATAATATTATATTCATATAATATAATAATATTATATGAATATAACATTCTAACTTTCTCTACTATTCTAGTGTAATGACAGTGCCGTAAACTATTAATATTGACCCAGTTTTGCTGCATTTTAAAGATAATCTTTTTAATGGTAATTTAATCGCTATCATACCCTTAAAAGCATACAATACATTATGTAATTAAATCCATTGTTACAACCGTAGATAACACGAAACATTTAACTTGAGTGTCTAATTTCATAATGAAAAGTGTAATGGCGTTATCATTTGGTGCGGGTCGTAAGTTGTAATGCTACCCAGCTATAGGAGTAAACCACGCCTCTCTTTCTGGAAGTGTCCTCAAGGTATCTAATGCATCTATATTTACTCTAATCATATTCAGTTTAAATGTAAATGTATTTGCCATACAATATAATTCTTCTTAGATTACAATCAATTCTGATTTAGACTGATTGACTGGTAGAGAACGCTACATGGCATTAACACCGCCTTGTGTACTACCATTTTATATGAAAGTGTTAATTCTGTGTAATTAATAATTTTTGAATAAGTCGCTGTTGACAATAAGAGATCTATCCCATAAACAACCGGATACATGGTTGTCATTTTGGGGGTAATTCTCCAGTACTGGCCACGCTTGGCAGGCAGTTTGGTGCGTGCAGAATAGCTGGTTTGCCACAGAAGGGGCGCTGCTGCCCATGTCTCTGGTTTAGAGTCCCTTAGTCACCTCTTACGACATCTACCGGATATCACTTGGAACGTTCCTGTTACCGAAATTATCATCTTAACGAGATCATGGCGCCAATTTATTTACATAAGTTGACATTAATTACCGAATGACTTATGAGGTATCTAATTAATTAAGGAAAATTTTATTACCTCTCTCTAATTTTATTTATAACTTTCGGCAATCTACGGGTTACTACAATAATATTTTGTCTACCAGTATCCGAATCCAGAGGTCCGATCACAATCGATCGTACGCGGATTATAAGCATCCCTTTGACCTCCATTCAGAAATCTTGGGGAAATATTACGCTTGTTTTTCACCATTATTTGCTGGTACATTTTTTAGGAGATGGTTAATGTATTGCGTGTAAACGAAAACATCTCTTCCTTTGGACATTAATATCTGATGTTTGGCTGTCCATGGCTTTTATATTGTTCATGGTAACAAACGTGATCAATGACTGACACCACAAATACAAATTGGTAATTCGTCAACAGAAAAAAAAACAAACACAAGATCTGGCAGCACCTATTCAATAATGGGGCCTTGAAAAATAGGAATGTTTATTTAGTTTAGTGATCGCATGTATTAAAACTTCAAATTGTGAGTTCCATTTTTTGCAATAGTTATTAATACAGTCGGTATTTGAGCACTTAAAAAAAAAACACGATTTTTGAAAAAAAAATAGCTATTTATGCTGTAGCAGATAGCTGTTATAGCATAAATATATGCTTTATACACTATTTATTCAATACATATAATTCCATAAATACTTTTGGAAATACAAATTTATGAAAGAAAGAAAGATTGACAGGAAATTCATATATTTTGCTCTCGCCCGTTGACAATAAGCAAAAGATATATTTATAGGAGAAAGAAAAAAACATTTATGTGTGGTGCCGGCTCAGAATGCCACCACCCCATCTCCTCCCGTGGGTGTCGTAAAAGTCGACTAAGGGATAGGCCGGAGGATGGGCAGCAGCGTCCTTCGAGTACATTAACAACTCAACTGCGATCGCCAACCCGCCTGCCAAGCGTGGCGATTATGGCAGAACCCCCCAATGAGCCCACATCACATCCATATCGGTCGTTGTGGTGATCTTTGGGGAGGCCTGTGTCCAGCAGTGGACTTCATTCGGCCGTTAGATTAGATAATTATCAACAGCATTATTTTATAAAATTGGTGTGATGTTTATCTGAGGACAAAAATAGAACTTAGCTCAGTATTGTGCTACTACGTGATGAAGAGGCGCTGGTATTCATTTTTCTTTATTAAGCTATCCTTATAGGGAACCCCTACTGATTTAAACAACTTAAAATCTGACGTTACATCATCATATCGGCCATTTATAGTCCACTGCTGAAAAATGGCCTCCCCCATAGATTTTCACAACTGTGTCATCATTTTGGGGGGTATTTGCCAATACACGGGTTGGTGAGCGCAGTATGGCTACCGTTTCACAGAAGGGACGCTGCTGCCCATCCCTCTGGTTTAAATTCCCTTAGTCGCCTTTTACGACATCCACGGGAGGAGATGGAGTGGTGCTATATTCTTAAGTGCCAGTAATTGGCTTGTTTGAAATAAAAATCCATTAAAATAAAGTTCATAACATATGTAGGACCCTATAGACGCCCGTGTAGCACAGCGCACAGCGAGGCTTGGGGGGGGGGGGGGGGGGGGTTCTTTCCAATCCTCCCGGAGAAGTGTCTAGGGATGACCTTTTTACAGTCGCCTTTCCTTTGCCAGACGGGTTGACCGCTTTACAGTTATCCCCTCCGAGATGTGCCTTTTTATTTCCACTGGAGAAAATATAAAAAGGGCCCTATATACCCGGATATTTTTAATAATGTTTTGACTGACTAAACTAATCACATTCTTGTTTATATCTCAAAATGATTGTCGAATTTGTAACAACGCTGATAAAACTATTTTATAGATCAGTATCCAGAGGTCTACCGATCAACATAAACACAAAACCCATTCCTATAGTTGTGGATGAAGTGATATAGCTAAATATAGTACGAACTGTACTATCTGCAGATCTAAATTTAAAATGTGACGTCAATATTTTATTTGTTAATTTTCTTTACTATGCATGAAGATATGAAGCAATCAAGGCAAAACTCGTCACAAAATTTGAAGGTTATAAATCCACTTCCACGGCTCATCAATTATAAGCGCTGTTAAATGCAAAGTCTCTCAAAATGGTTGGCGGTAAGTGAGATAGCTTTTACGAATTAGTTCTGCTCCTCCAGAAAATATGGTATTGCCCCTTTCTAAGGGTAAATTTATTTTGGCGGTAAAATTGTGTCCTTTGAGGCACTTTGTCCTCGGAGTGGCGTTAGAACGCAATTTTCGTTATGAGATACTGACAGAACGGGAGAATATTGCGTGCTTTTTGGTGTAAAGTGAGTGTAATAAGAGAGTGATATATACAGTATGTACTATATACCTCTCTCTTATACATCTACTACATATATGATGTCAATTTACACACTCAGCGCCATGCTTCTAATTAGAAATTCACGTGCGATAATACCTACATATCTGAATACGTATCGTCGCTAGAAAACAGAAGCGGCAAGATTGGAAAATTGAATTATAGTTGGAATTGCTTTGATTTTTCTCCGCCCAATGGTCTAACGGCCGAAATTAATAATCGATCTAATCCAAAATCTATGGATTTAGGATGTCTCTTTTTTGTGTTAAATGTGACTGTAACAAAACAACGGATGTATTTCAAAATCTTAAATCTGATTATTTTGGATTGATTATTAATTTCAGCCGTAAGTCAATGGAACAAAACTAGTAGCTTGTTACATTTCACTCATAAGTAAATTATTATTTTTGTGAAGAAATTGCGCTGTTCGCTTAAAAAAAATACGTTGAACGATGCCTTCAAACCTAAAATCTATTTTAACATACGCAAGATACAAATGATTGCATTGATGTGCAGAAACTGTGTATCAAATTTCTTAATGTAGAAATTGTGTATCAAATTTATTTGTACAGAAAGTGAGGATTTTTTAGAAATGTAATAATGTCAATTTTTTTCAGAAATTGCGTATAAAATATGTGTTTTCAGAAATTTGTGGTGTCCGGATTAAGAATATTATATGCACAACACCATCTCCTCCGTTGGATGTCGTAAAAGCGACTAGTGTAAGCCTCTAAGCCACTAAGATGGGCAGCAGCGTCCTATCTGTTGAACAGACGCCATTCTGCATTCACCACCCCCCCCTGCCAAGGGTGATGAGTACTGGCAAATTCCCCCAAAATGACGACACACGGCACGTGACCGGTCCTGTTATGGGGAGGCTCTTGTTCAGCAGTGGACGGTTTAGGCTGATATGATGATGATGTTGATGAAAGTTATATCCTACACAAGGTGCAATGTAAATAATAGCGTCGATTAATCAATAACAACAATTGACGCCATAATTATCAAAAATATATCGAAATAAATAGTTGTTGAAATCTCAATTACGTAAACATCAATCGTAAACTCTGACCATACAATTTAAATGCTAATTCTGTTGAGATTCGACCTTCATTGCGTCACCTTCTGTCCTACGGGCTATGGTAGATACATGATTCATATAAAAAGCTTCTAGTAAACTTTCATTCAAACGAAAAGTTCGGGAATACTATTTGAAATCGCTGCACTCGTAATCGACAATTTCGGACATCATTATAATGATTAATACGTACTGAATGTAGTATTTCTTTTATTTCATGTAATTAATATATGTATATATTTTACCGTATTTATAGTATGTAAATATGTATAACTTATTATCTACATGTTTCTCTATTACACGGGTTTATATCCCCTGTAAGGGGGAACCCGGTCTTTTGATAGGCTTACGCGGGGACATGGGTTCAACACGCAGAGGCCCTTTAGAGAATTTTAATCTAAAATGTAATGGGACACTAACCGGGGACTCTCCATGGCTGCACTATAAAATGCAGTCCCGGATTGTCCCCGGAGATATAAAAATATTGTATGAAATAGAAACTAGAACTATAAGGTCTATTGCAATAGGTGCTAAATGGTTTGAATACTAAGAAAAACGGAAGAATCTTTCAAACTTTAATAACTTATTATTATTATTAAAAAAATTGTATTAATAATAATAACTGTCTTGTCCATCCGAGGTTGTCTGTAAGAAATCGCTAATGGCGATAAGACCGCCCATTTTTTTTTTTAACGTTGCCCCACACTAGGATTTCTCCTGTGTCGTGGGTGCGTTTACAGACATTAATTCCACATACAATACACCCAGACCCGGAACAACAACCTGCAGATCATACAAATATTTGTGCCGAGCAGGAATCGAACCCACGGCCCGGAGCGCAGCAGCCGACTATATCAGCCACTGCACCAACCGTGCCGTCAAATGGTTTAGCGTCCCTTAGTCGCCTTTTACGGCATCCACCAGAGGAGAGAGAGTGGTGCTACATTTTAATCTGGACACCAACTGGATATATATACGAGTATATATACTCTGTACTCTCACACTTATTCAAAAACGAATGGTTACATACATTACATGAACGTACGAACGCACGTACATGCGAGATTCATGTCTGTAAACTATACCACTAGACAGGAAAAATCTGAACTTGAGGAATGGTAAAAAAGGGTTTTAGATTTTATTTAGTGACCGTTTCAACTCCACGGGAGTTCCGACAGTGTCACAAAATAAAGTATTTACCACCCACAAACAACTTTCCCAGAAAAAGTCTGAATAACAATCGAAATTCTGCAATAAAGTAATAAAACACTGTGACTAATCAATTCTTTAGTCATCACAAAACTCCCTTTGGAAACAAAGTTCCTTTTACTAACGCAAACATATCGCCACATTACGCGAACCTTAGCGCAAACGAAATAAGTTCTAAATCAGAATTGCTTAGTCTAAAATAACGTTTCTCCAACTGTAAAATAGAATGTTGTCGTTAACTATCGAATTCGCGTACCCATCGTGGAAGCGATTCGTTCGATTCATTCAATTCATTCAATTGAACGGTTGACCGACGGAGCGGATGAGCGGGGCCCACCTGAACTAATTTCTATTACTTCGCCTGGTCAGTCGAATGGATTGGTTAAAAAAGGTAGGTATCGTTTGAAGGAAGTATATCGAATTTTGGATTTCCTTTATTCTTGGCAAAACGTTGAAGTTTAATTAAAATGTCGTCCAGTTGTATCAGATTCGGAAAGTTTACTTACATCCTTCAGGTGCACAGGATTCCAGTAGGTTCCTGTAACAAGAAAACACCGCGAGGTTATTAGACATTAATAACTAGAAAAGTACTAGTATAGACTAAACAAAGCAGTTACGTCATGGGTAGGTAGAAGAGATACACGACTCTATATTCTCATCATATCAGCCAAAAGACGTCCACTGCTAAACAAAGGCCTCCCCCTTAGATTTCCACAGTTGTATCTTCATTTTTGGGGCCAGTACTCACCACGCTTTGTGGGCAGGTAGGTGAACGCAGTATGGCTACTGTTATAACGAAGGGAAGGGACGCTGTTGCCCGTTGCTATGGATTAGCGTCCCTGGGTCGCCTTTTACGGCATCCACCAGAGGAGACAGAGTGGTGCGTAATTTTTAATCTGGACACCAAATGAATACGTGCTCTATACTCTCACACTTAGTCAAAAACTAATGGTTACATCAGGATCTGTACCCCGATAAGACGGTGTGAAGGCGTGTGGTCACGTGCCACCGCGAGCGCGGCGCGGCATTGGGGGGCCCTTTTGCCTAGGTGGACGGCCTCTTTAGCTTTTCTCAGTCACCTCACCCCTCCGCTAGAGGAGTAACACTTTAAATGCTTCCGTCACATGCCTAAAGGCATGGCGGCAAAGGGCGTCTCTGGTGCATTTGTAATCGAGAAAGTAGAGCCCTCTTTCCATGCTGAAGATGACCACCCAAGTGGATTTAGCCGGTAGGATTCCGCTATACCCAGGGTGGAGAAAGTTCACGAGAATTTCCAGTGCATAGAACAAAAAAGAAGTTCAGTAAGCATAGGTGTCGTAAAAGGTGACTTAGAGTTGGTATATCAAGAGGATCAGGAGAGCAACATCCACCTGTGTGCTAATAACAACAAATTGCGATTACCAATCTGCCTGCCAAGTTTGGTGATTATGGCTATATCTTCAATGACCGCTCGTTGTGGTGATCATTAAAATACCGTCTAGTATCTTAATAGTTGTAATAAGGCTTAATAGAGCATGTTTAATTATTTTTTTACCTATTGCTAAGATTGATTGCTAAAAGAAAGGAAGATACTCGTCGGCCTATTTAGTGAACCAATCGCTTTCATCTATATTAGTCCACTGCTGGACATAGGCTTCTCCCAGCGTACATCAGAACACCAATCAATCATTATAATTTATCCACGTCCAATGCTGGACACAAGCCTACGCCAAAGATCACCACAATGACCAGTCTAGGTGCCAGCATCATCATATCAGCCTAAGAATGTCCAGAAACAGATGGGACGCTGCGGTTTTCCCCCAACCACATCGTGATCTAATCCACTTGCTGTGTGCTTGCGATTGTCAAACAGAATCCAGGTTTCGACGCACGCGTTGCGCTGATGATCGTTAACTTCGTGGGGCATCCATTTATGCAGCTGTTTTACCTTACCGATTTGACGCAAATTTTGATTTGATTCTAACGTCGAAAGCTGCTGCTAATTCAGCCATAGATTTAATATCATCAGCTTCCACAATTGCCTTTAATTCGTCATTACCGACCAAAATTCTCGGACGACCATGGGGTTCATTTTTTTAGATCGAAATTTCTAGAACGGAATTGGCCAAACCAATAACGGGTTATGCGTTCATTTGTAGTATTTGCTCCGTAAAGGTCGCTGATGTTGCATGCCGATTGTGCCATAACGGTACTCATATTCAATAATTACTCGTATTTTCAACGTATCCATGACGACAAAAAAGATTGAAACGTGATGAAAACATAACTAATCAAAACACTTAAGAATGATTTTGAATAATGAAAATGAGGTTTTTAAAATAAAATAAATTTGAAATTAGAATTCATAGCCGAACAAAAATATTTTTATTTGAACTTGATGGCCGATACTGGTGGTCATACTGGCTAATGCAATTTCATAGGTTATTACCTATTATTACTTCTTTAGGACTTTTCTATTTTACAGGATTTTACTTTAACTAAGTCTCTCATACTTTTGTTCGCTTCGTGGCATTGTCGACTCTTATAGCTTTCACAACATCCAGCCTCATTACTTCCGTTACTTAATTATACATACGAGTGTTTAAATTAATTTTATGCCTTTTTCTGTCATCTGCATACATATTATGTATTTATTGCGATGGGACACATTAATTAAATGTCTTAATATTCAGACCGTTAAAGGCTGACAGTAATTTATTAATTTCATCACACCCGTGAACGAAGACGTAAGTCGTTAACAACATGGCTTGACGTTATTCTTCTAGCCCAAAATCACCCTCAGCTGGGCCCATTTTATACCTCTAGCCAACAAATTTTCTTCCTGCGTGCCTCGGTTACAACTCGCTTGAGGTAAGGAGAGCTTATGCCCAGCTTACAACCGTTTGTAAAACGCTTCGTAGGTCCACTGATGTACCAGACCTGCATAACGAACTGGTTCGTTACTGCTGCAACAGGAAACACAAGCTCTTTGCTGTTCCTCCATGCCGCACGGTAGCGCGAGCTAACTCGCCAATACCTCGCTTCGCTATTGGCTTTTTTTCATTATTTCGGCCTAACAAACTGCTAGACACAAGCCCTTAGCCTCGGTTTGTTATGTGCTCATTGGGGGGTTTTTCCATAATCATCATGCTTAGCAGGCGGGTTGGCGATCGCAGTTGAGTTTTAAATTTAGGATTTAGGATCCTGCGACTACGAACCCTGCAAAGTTGTTTTATTATAATGCTGAATATATTGTCTATTGTTGAACTCTGTCTTGTACTAATAATCTATCCCAAGAACAAACTTAACATTTTGGTTGAAAAACATATTCTCCCATACATTCCAAGTGCAAATGTAAGTTTGTATTGAAAATAATTATTGAATAACTTAACCATGTCATTTTATAATTGCCTTATTTGGCTCCCAAAAGTGACTCCATATTCAAAATTCATTTATTTACGTTACACGTCGCAGAAATTCATATCCGTAGCTAATTTTAACTTAATAGGTCCAGTAGTTACGAAGCTTGGCTATGACAGACGAACAGACAGACAGACACACACACGAATTTTCCTATAAGGTTTCCGCCGATGTTTCATTTGGACATATGTACCTCAAACAAAAATGTTATCGCCATATTATAGCGAAATATTACAAATAAAGGACACCCGCTGCTTGTGATAAACATTTAAAAAAGAAGATGTGCTCGAATAGAAACTTTTATTAATTAATTACAATATTGAAATGAAAGAAAGAAAGAAACAAAATAAATTTATTTGACACAGACAACGTGGTACACATTAACTGAATTTAAAAAAAAAAACAATAAAAACAAAGAAATCATTTTTGTGTGCCCCACAGCTGCGCCAAACAGGCCCAGTTCAGCAAAAATGCCAGACCACTAGTGCCTGGCGCTGGTTTTCAACTTCAACTTTCAACTAATTATAACCTTTTTTAATTACCGCGCCTCTATAACCTACTTCTTGTCCCTTTGAAATAAAGATCATTATTTTGTAGAACTCTAGTATAATAAACTTCATTGTGCTTCTCTATTTTTTATCTTCAGAATTCTAATTAAAACCTTCGTGGAACTCGTCATACATTTTTTTGCATATCTTTTTGCATATCTTTTGAGTATCCCATATTGTTTCGTGGAGCTCCTGGCTCTATTCATAGCGAAGCCTACACAATACACCTACTCTAAGAACCTTTCACATTCGAAAAAATATGGAAATATAATAAAACACACCCAAATTACTCTTTACATAAGTTAACATACAACCTTCAATAACTCTGTCGAATTACAACGTTTTTAAAAGGGTCTTTTGAAACTTCGGAAATTCGCTCATTCACGAAACGGTGTTTGAATTTAAAAAGTCAATAACATTAGTGAAATTGTTATTGTTTAATTTACCGACTCTGCGGAGCCAGAACAATGCTAATACAGCTAAACTTTGTTTAATTTTCTGTGTGTTCGTGTGTTGAATGAAATTTATATTGTTTTAACGGAACGACTGACGCTGAATTAATTTCGCTTTTGGTATTTATTTTGGATTTTATGTTATATATGAACTTTTTTAATAGCCTTGTCATGCGTATTTTAAAACAAAATTAACAAGTTATTTTTATAGCTTTTGAACTGCTTAACGGAACGTGTCATGCGTTCGACGGCACGATTGGTGCACTGGCTGATACAGTCAGCTGCTACGCTCCGGGTTGTGGGTCCGATTCCCACACGGAACAAATATTTGTTAGATCTGCAGGTAGTTCCGGGTCTGGGTGTATTGTGTGTGGAATTGGTGTCTATAAACGCACCCACGACACAGGAGAAATCCCAGAGTGGGGCAACGTTAAAAAAACAGGTCTCGTATCATCATCATCATCATCATCATTTCAGCCAAATAATGTACACTGTGGACATAAGCCACCGCCAAAACTACCGGTGTGGGTATATTGCTCATCGGGGGGTTTCGCCATAATCAACACGTTTGGCAGATGGGTTGGCGATCGCAGTTGTTATAATATTACTCGAAGGATGCTGCTGCCCATCCTCCGGCTAATACCATAGTCGCCTTTTACGACACCCAACTCCAGCACTCTCATGAGCCATGTATGCGGCACCGAGTCATTGGCCTTCTTATAATCTATCCAACATGTCGACAGATTTTTTCGGGAGCGACGATCCTGCTGGCTAATGGCCATGTCAATGAGGAGCAGCTCCTAAGCGCCGCGGGACCCATTCCGACATCCATTTTCAGAGGCAGACATGGTGGCATTCTTGTCAATATGACTAGTATTTTTTTCTCTCAAAATGAATGTAAGAACTTAAGAGGTTTATATAACGTCGGTAAACATGTGTCCGGCCTATAATTGTTGGGTTACGGTTACAAATCAGATAGTGCATCGGACTATCTGATTTGTGCATGTGGGTAACTCCAGTTGTAAAGAACTGTGGTAACGATCCAGACTCCAAGGCTGACTGAAATTGGGGTGCCAAGCGAGCGTGTGAACTACGCAGCCATTTAATCCAAAAGTTATGCAGTCCGTCCGGTCCCGGGGATTTCCAATTCGACATCGGGCGGACTGCACTGACTACGTATGTACGTTGTATGGGTTCACACGTTCGCTCAATATCCCGCATCCATTCACCCTCCGTGTGACCAACGGGCGTCGATCAGATGCTGCGCCAGAATGCATTCGTGGCTTCATTATCTGGGTGACTCACATTGCTCACACCTTGGTCAGGTCGCTCCCAATCTATAAACCCACCTTAGGTCGCTCTGGAATATGCGATTCTGAGAGAATAGATTATTATTCTAGACAAATCAGTTCTGTGTGGGGATGGAACCTGTATTACGTAGCGCAGATAACGAATTGCTTAGACACCGCGCCAATTATGACGAATGTGATGAGATGAAAATGGGTCACTATAGCAATATTATCTAAGCGCATCTGTGTGTGACGGAGAGAGTAAAGACACGTTACCTACACACACATTAAAATACTTTAGGTTATGCATTTGCAATGGCGGTCCGTAAGAAACTACATTCAAAGCCACTTTTTATACACTCGGAAACCCATGAAGTAATCCAGATAAATCTAGAACAATTATACCAAGAAGCTTACTAAATTTAAAAAAGGAACTTCAAATTTATTCCTTTTTTAAATAGAGCTACGTATAGCTCAGGAAATGATTGCGGTCGGCCTTATTATGGCTATGAACAGGCATTGCTCACAAAAGTGCGAAGTAAGGGTGTCAAGAACTCGCCGCAAAGAGCCGGCAGGTCAATGCGTGTGTAATTAAAGGTGGAGTGCTGCGGGCCTGCTCACGCCGCTTTTTAATTTGATACATATGTTCGTGGTGCTATGTATTTGTTTGTGGAGTAGTACCTTTTTATGATCCGATGGAAATACATAATGTACTTCTACAAATGGGCAATTGGGCATGCCAGACTCCTACAGGCTAAAACCGCTGGGCAGCTCCAGGAACTCGAATAATCTACATCTAGAGCCACCCGTTGGTGCTACGCCCTTAAGCGAATCTCGGAGGGGATGACTGTAAAGCGGTCACCCCCTCTAGAGCAGAGAAGACGGCTGTAAAGAGGCCACCCCACCCAGGCACCTCTCGGGGGATTGCTAAAGATTCCCTCGAAGCCTCACTATGCGCTGTGCTGCGCAAACGGTGGCACGTGACCACATGCACATCGCCGTCTTCCTGGGGGTTGCTTGGTATGAGCATGCAGATTCCCCAATAGGCGTGCTCGCAACACTGTGGAGTAGTACAGAAACTCCAAAAGGATATTTGAGTAATAAATTTCATTCTTATTCACTAAAACTATATTAGGTCTCCTTCACGATAATGAAGAAGTGCCTGCTATCAGGTATTTATAATTTTAAAAAAGACACATACATCAAATACGGTTCTACGAGTATGTATGTAAGGTCTTACGTCAATGCTCGCTGCCCAGGATGCCCGACTCACCGACGTCGTGGAGGCCTATCGCCGCGTCACCTCCCCTTTCAATTAGCATTTCTCTCCTCCGGCTCTTGCTCGCGCCGGCCCGTGCCAAGCCTGTAGTTTTAAATGTCCCCTAATACATTCTAAATAATACCGATCCAGCTGTCCCCAAAACAATAGCTTGTTATCCCCAATAACGCTCTAAGCCGAAATCCGTGTCGCGCCGGCCCGTGCCGAGCCTGTAGTTTTAAATGTTCCCTAATACATTCTAAATAATACCGATCCAGCTGTCCCCAAAACAATAGCTTGTTATCCCCAGCAACACTCTAAGCCGAGGTCTATGTCCCGCGCCTTTAGCTCAAGTTGCTTAGTTTTTAATATTAATTTAAAGCCTGGCTAGAGGCTTCTTTTAGCTTCGCCAGAAACGACCGGTTAAGTAACCACACTTTCCAGAATGTATGCGAAAAGCCTAACAAAAAAAAGGAAGGTCCACGATACTTTGCATGGGGTTTCTTTCTTTATTTTTGGTTTATTTTTAAATTATACCTACATTATCTTCTATCTATTTGAAGATAACATAGGTATAATTTAAACCAAGAGAAGACGGTAGCACGCATGTGGTCACGCGCTGCCGTGGGACGCTTTGGGGGATCCTTTACAATCCCCCCGGGGGGAGAGGGGGGGGGGGGGGACTGCTTTACAGTCGCCCTCTCAGAGATGTGCCTATAGGCTTGGCACCAGTGGGTGGTTCTGGTGTGATCTTACGAGGACCTAGAGCCTCCCTTAGGTACCGAAGATGACCGCTCCAGTGGTTTTAGCCGGTAGGAGTCCGGCATACCCCTTCGCCCTTCCCGGGGCGAAGGAAGTTCATGAAGAATTTTCTGTTATATCTAGCTTTTGATCATCTTCTTTTTTGAATTAATCATTAAAGTAGTTTGCAACGACAAGCAAAACAGGCGACGTCGTGCCTATTCATCGCACAAAAGAGAGAAACGGATTTTTTTTGTTGTGGGTACGTCATCGTTAACATTTACTAAGTATATTCTTAAAATAAAACCTTATAAACGTTAATATTAAATTTACCATTCTAAGTATCGCGGGGATAAAACTCATTTAATTAAAGCTACATTTATAATGAAAACCAAGTATAACTATTAAATTTCTACAACATTCACGGAAACAAGAACCTAAAATAAACTTCCCTCAATTTCAAGCCACTGAAAAACAAAAGTTCAGTAACCCGCCAAGAAAATAAGAGCCACCCGATACCTCAATACCTTAATTAAGTAATCCAACACTTTCTTAATAAAAATATTCCTACGCAACTTCATAAAAAATATTAACGGGGGAGAAAATTTTCATAATGGACAAAGCTATGGAAGTGCCTTAGAGCCCTTTATCTGAATGGAGGCCCGAGGGACGCTGATAATGCCCTCTCCATCAGAGGGCCTGTTGTAGACCTCTGGAGATAACGGTCAGATTAGTCTATGGGACGCCGTAAGTCGGCCTTTGAGGAGTGACAAGCTGTGGGATGGGTATAAGATATTTAATAAAAATAAAACTCAAGAGAGAATACGCTAGTAGGAAAGTTAATTGGCCAATGAAAAAATTGCATGCGATTGAAGAACGTATTTTGAAATATGTTAGTGCTGAACGATTAGATAGAAGAACAAAACGCAATAGGCAAGTAAAATGTGTCAGGTTATCTATCTTTACACGTAGATTATTTAATTATTTTACGAAGTAATTAGTTAGAACAATACTACATCAACACATAAGCATATCAGCATTAACTGTAAATGTAATCATTTCCAATTTAAACCAAAATAAAGCGATGAAACTATTGAGTTGTTTTGAACTAAATTTGCTAATGAACTTAACGTTAAAACACTAATCATTGATAAACGATTTTGTGAATTAATGTTATACATAAATATGAAAACGGCTGATTATGATATTCAGGCGATCAATACACAATAAAACTACTAATACAATCAAAATCCAAATAAACACGACATTCATAGTAATACTGATATAAAGTACACGTTCGTTTGATAACATTACTTTGGTATGTAAATCAGTTGGTTAGAGAGTTGATACTAATTCATTTAAATTCCACGAATATTTTTATAATAAACTGGTAAAAAGAAATGCATCACTTGTGTTATCAGTTCACCCAAATTAAAAGCGTTAATTGACTGAAATGATACTTTATTAAGCCTGTAGACAACGAGCAGTCCGATATGAAAACCGATTTATAGTAAAACCAGAAATGGATAAGGAATCCGGTCTTACTTTTTATACTAATAGTGGAAGAATTGCTTGATAGGGTACCAGATGTAATCGAGAAAGCTATGCTAGTGAAGAACGTTCCTCGTTTTATTTACAACTGTTAATTGAGCGTTGTTTACAAACAAAATCAAGATCTAGATAATAAACCTAAATAAATAGATTACACAGCATTCAGGAATATGAATATGATTGGTGTTACACAATATACAATGCGGTAGCTAAATATTATAATAGAAAATACGTGTACGAACAATTTTTATTTAATCGCAGAGTGCCAAGACTAAGCCATACAAGACATTTGGATGGGACAGTTCTGAATAAATAAAGAAAAGGACGAAGCATCAATAGATATAAGCTCCTATACGTTAACATCTTAAACCCCTACTCATCTTATTCCTTCCTATAATTGGACACAACAAAGATCCGACGCATCAAACCCAAACTTATGTAAAATTTATCAGCCATCGAGTCCTCCCGCCATTAAATCCATTAGCCATGATATCGGTCGGACGCCCGTCTCAGATAACAAGGCAAATGTCCACACTATTATACGAAGAACGGATAAGCCCACTCTGAAACAAGATACGATACAAAAGGGTGGCCATCAAAATTCGGCGCCCGTCAGTACCGTTATTTATCATTTTCCGCAAAATTTTCACTCAAAGAGACACATTAGTGTTGCGGTACAATTCATTACCGATAGCGATGTGTCACTGTTGTTCATAATGTAAAATGAAAAGGATATCTGTATATGAAAGGCATTGGTATTAATGAAAAAGATAGCGTAGTATAATTAGGTCATTATTATAGAAAGCTGAGCAGTGGATAATTCCGGTGAATTGAGTTTTACAAAGAACCTTTTTTTTATAAAACATTTTATACATTCAGGTGAATACTGATTAGAATACTATGTCCTCTTCTTTCTGTCCTGGTCCCAAGTTACTTGGGATCGGAGAAATATGTCAGTCGTGTTACAAAGATTTTGCCAAAAGAGATTTACAATCAGCCGCTTGCCTGATACCAACCCTCCTTGGGTAAGCAACTGTTGGTGGTTTACCCGCCACCTGCGCGTTTAAGGCCTTTAAAGTGCTTAATATTACGCACCGGGCTCCAAACTCCCTTAATCGCCTTCTACAGCACTCAAGAGTTGAAATAGCCCCATTCATGGCCGGAGCTACACAGCAATATGCATACTATACACTGATAAAAATACTTTGTCCACTCAGTATATTGATGAAAACTATTAAATCATTCATAAGAACTATTATATCGCTTCATTATATTGTGTCAATTCGGGTATACTAAAATTTTCTTTACAGAGTTTCACACTAACCTCAAATTCGTTACTTGAAACAGTAAAATATTGGCCCTAATGATGTACGAATGTAACGGCTTGCTCTCTCAACCACCACGCACAAGGATCATTAATTAACCCAATTTCCTTGAGTCGAATCTTACAATCTAATTAGTTGGATACTTTGCTCTCTTTTGTGAACATTATCAAATCTTCATTATATCATTTATACTCTAGTAATCTCTATTAACACACCTTCAGAATAAAAAAAATGTTTTACTGTGGTAGCCTATAATCGAATTATACTATGTTAAGAATGTGCTTAATTGTTTAGTCCTACCAGTATATATTCATAAAGTTTGAATAAAACTACGGTTATATCTGTATTTAAAAAAAGAAATTGTATAGTATCTGCTGCGGGGACACCTTATACTTCAATCGATAATTTCTAAATAGTTGAAATGCAGCAATCAAATTATAAGGATGATAGACATCCAGAATTATTACACTTTGATACACAAACCCGGGAAAACAATTTGTTAGAATATAAATCAGGCTTAATTAATAATGTCCTGGCGTCAAACAGCAAATATATTACTGATAATGAGAACCATTAATGAGGAAACCTTTTGACATTTAATTATCATGCATAACCTGTTTATGTTATCTTGGAAGTTCAACATACTCGAATGATATTTTCATCACTAAAATGATGTAGCAACATCTTTGATTTGATGAAGATTTCTATTTGCGAACAGCATATTTTGATGAGCCCAGAGAGCTGTTTGAATTGGTTTATAAATGGAGTCATGTATAAATGTTTAAGTTCCTAACCTAATAGCAATTTTAAATAAATAAATTGATCGTTCTCGATATAAGACAATGAACGAGAAATGAGAAAATGAATATGGTGTGAAAGAATCATAGTATTATTTATTGGTGCATATTAAATACACAAATATTGATAAAATAGACAATACTCATCTAAATAAAAGTAAAAGTTATAAGTAATATGTAGAACAATTCAAGAGAAAAATAATGTTTCAAGTTTATTTGTGTTTCCGACTAGTGTTCGGATTAAGAATATAGCACCACTCCATCTCATCCCGTGGATGTCGGAAGAGGGAAAGGGACTCTAAGCCAGAGGGATGGGCAGCAGCGTCCTTTCCGCGGCACAGTAGTCATGCTGCGCTCACCAACCCGCCTGCCAAGCGTTGTGAGTATTGGCAAATACCCCCCAAAATGATAACACAATTGTGGAAATGATTGAGGGAGGCCTTTGTTCAGCAGTGGACGTTTAAATGGCTGATATGATTATGATGATGAAGTTCATTTGTTAGAAATCACATCTACCGCTACCGTTTATGGTTTAGACGGTAAAAACCGTAAGTATTCTATACTAGTACAGGGAAACGTGACACTTGAAGACGATAACGCAACGCATGTACTTCTTGCAAAGACACAAGTTTGCGCTAGAACGTGCTTGAAAAATCAAGTGGTCTAAGTAAAGGGTTTTTATTGAAAGTTATAAGGGTCGGGTTGTCACATTTGTAAATATGGGGGCTATTCTTATGTGAAGCTTTAGCTGGTTTATTGCGTACATCAACGCAATTGAGATCTTTAGATAAGAGAGCATGTTTGGCTCATTAGCATTAGTTGACTCTTTGGTTAAAGGTTCCTGTAACAATTTTGAGCTTACACAAGGTGCAGATTTTACAACCTGCAGAAGGTGGGAGGTGAATCCTCTTGTAGGAGGTGAATCAGTCCCAGCTTTTGTAACAGAATCAGTAGAAAAATAATATTGATGTATTGATTTCCCCAAAAATTTCATTTACTTTTAACACAGAGACAATCTTAAATAGCTGGCGATCAATAACCTCATGTGTCTACCACATGATCGGGTGATAGGAATCAAACATTGCAGTACCCGCCTCGCACTCGCTCAATGTGTGAAACAGGTGCGTATCATTTCGGCCGAATGAAGTCCACTGCTGGACACAGGCCTCCCACAAAGATGTCAACAACGACCGATATGGATGTGTTGTGGGCTCATTGGGGGGTTTTGCCATAATCGCCACGCTTGGCAGACGGGTTGGCGATCGCAGTTGAGTTGGTAATGTACTCGAAGGACGCTGCTGCCCATCCTCCGGCTAATCCCTTAGTCGACTTTTACGACACCCATGGGAGGACATGGGGTGGTGGCATTCTGAGCCGGCACCACACCACAGGTGCGTATGTTGTAAGTGATTTGGATACATACTAATTATTGACCGACCAACCGACACTTTGTAGAAAGTTCCAGAATGTTCGCTTTCTAGAATTTTCCAGACTATGTGGTACCGCTACTAGACACTAGATGGCGCGACATAGAACAATCCAAAACATTCTGGAAGTTACTATAAGCCGTAGTACATCTACAAAATAACAGATGGCGCCACGTGCTTTATTTACGAAGAACTATCCAAAACACACTGAGTTTCTACACGCCTTAGTATCGCTACTAAACACCAGATGGCACCACGCTATTTTCGTAACAATATTATTGCATTGGAGTTTTGCATGTGATTAATTCAGCTTCCTATTTATGACAAGTTATAAGCTAAAATACAGACAGGTAGCTTATTTAATATACCTACATTCTATGCCCTGATGAGCCATGTGGTGCCGGCTACGAATAGCACCAACCTATCTCATCCCGTGGGTGTCGTTAAAGGTGACTATGGGATTAGCAAGAGGATGGCAAGCAGGGTCCATCGAGTACATTAACAACTTAGTTTCAATCGCTAACCCGCCTGCCAAGAGTGGCAACTGGTCGTTGTGGTTGTGGAAATCTTTGGGGGAGGCCTGTGTCCAGCAGTGGACTTTATTCAGCTGAAAAAATGATGATGTTCGGTTCGGGTCAACTACTAAAACCAATGAAGTAATAAGAAAGCAGAGCCCATACGCATATTTCTCTTAAATTCAAATTTACGCAGTTGTGAGAACCACGTAAGAGTCTAAACGTTTTTTATTGGATAGTCAAATACAAATATAAAAACTTATTAGACATAAGACCTTACCATAGTTATTAATTTAAATACAATTTTTATACCCGGTGACGACTCTGCGTCATTCGCCTGGTGGCAATCATCATGCCTGCCCATAATAGTTGTAACGCTACCCAGGGTTAGTCCTGCGCTTGTCACCTCGAGACATTATTTAAATATGTATTTATTCCCATCACATCCATCCTAATTCATATATTAAAGGTAATTTTTTAAAACAATGTCTGGTCTTTTCCACGTGCTTCTATATGTATAACTAAAATTCCGACCCAAAATCTTTACCTCAATAATACAGTAGGTTTTTTATTTAGTTAAATCAAAAGTTGACTATAAGGTTATACAAACAATGGCCCCCTACATAGATAACACGTTAATCTACTTCAGAACTCACCCAGTAATATGTTGTATCCTTTCCAAACACCAGGGATATTACATTATCCGATTCCAACATTTATCCTTTAAGCAACGCAAAAACGAGTAGCAGGAAACCCAAAAAACATTAACAAGTTAATTAATCAACTTGTAGCAGATACACAAAATTATTTACTGAGGGAAATAAACAATCTCAAAATGAAATAAAACTGTCAAGGTTCTGTTACTGGTTAAGTGATTCGGGGTTTCTAGAAATTCATTGAAAATATCAGCTTATTTTTCATTCAAAATAACTTTGTATTGAATGGAGGGCAAAATGCACCATTTGAATCTCAATTTGCACGTATATGTTACCTTTACTCCTTCAGCATCGTCATCACCGTATCAGCCAATGGACATTTACTGCTGAACAAGGGCTTACTCCACAGATTTACACAACGACCGGTTACATACCAACCGCATCCAACGACCTTACCAGGGCGTTTGCTCATCTAGTTCGAGGCCGTCTCATGCTGCATTTTCCGGTGCACTAACCTTTCCGTTCTAACGATCATCAATTCTAAGAGCTATGTGCCCCACCAACTGCTAACCTTGAAATCTACCAATATACTACTGAACTTTTTAAAACGAATCTTACGAAATTGAAGAACTGATTGAAAGTATTTCAATCGTAAATTGACCAAGCAATGAAATTGTTAATTGATGAATCTGTTCCATCAAAAGTAAACGACGATATTTAACGTAAAATAAACATTTACCCTTCCTCAGACGATTTAAAATTAGAACAAACCTCAACTGAAGTCGTAGGCCAAACCAATATAAAATGAAACTAAAGAAAACCTACAGAAAGGGGTGTGAACTAATGGTCGGTCCATTTACTTCTTTTTATCCCACACTAGTGTCCCTCACTGAATCATCCCCGTCGGAGCTTTTTACACGAATAGACTTTTATTATCCATACTGATACTTTTGATCTGGGAAAGGAAAATATTGTGTCAGCTGCTTACAGATACAGTGTATAAGGGATAAAAAGGCTTATTAGAATACCAGAAGCGTCAGGAAGGGTTGCCGAGTAGTCGATTGAAACACTCCTTTAAGGTTTCTCGGCTTACAAGTACACCACTGTTACTGGAAATAAAACAAATTCATTTATCCCTTTGCTGTTGGTAGGGCTCTAATAGCAAGAGTCCGGCTAGTTAGGTACCACTGCAGTGCCAGAACCCTGTAGTGCCGGCTTGGTGCTACCAAGCCATCTCATGCCGTGAGTGTTGTAAAATGCGACTATGGGAGGATGGGCAGCAGGCGTTCTTCGAGTGCAATGCAATGAGTTCAACTACGATCGCCAACCACGTGGATTGCAATACTCCCCAATAAACACACCCAGCCAAGTCATTGTGGTGATGTTTGTGGGAGGTTTATGTCCAACAGTGGACTTTATTCTGCTGAAATGAAGATGGTGAATGATGTGTTCCGGTTTGAAGGGCACTGTAGCTAGTGTAATTAGTGTAATTATATAAGAGACTAAACAATTAAAATGTCGAGGTGACCAGTGCGGTGTGGTGCCACGTGAAACTAATCTTGTGTAGCATTACAGTTGATGGGCAGACGTGACGACTTACCACCAGGTGAATGACTAAATACAAGGTAGTACAAAATGCCCTGTTTAGTTTCCGATGCAAGATCGGAAACTAAACAGGGCTTAATAATTAAGCATAGCATTTAAAAGATTTTTAATTGGACACCAGTTCATTATTTAACACTGCCTAAACTAGATTTTGCCCGCGGCTCCGCCCATGCAATCAATTATAGTGTGATGTTATATATACCATTTTAAACACAGGTCTTTACACAATACATCAGCGAAAGTCCTGTCAAAACTCATTCACGGGTTTTCAAGTGATGCCCGGACAGAAAAATTGCCCTTTGAGTTTTATAATAGTATAGACTAGAAGAATAAAGTCTATTGCTAAAGATACGATAACAATGCATACATATATCGATAATGATACTATACAAATTGACATGAAGGACAGGAAATATAGATATTATCTTCGTCTTCTTTTCGTATAGTATGTGGCCAACCTTAGTCAGAGTTGTTTAAGCCGCCCAAAGACCTGCGACTTGGATTAAGTAAACGGGGTCGATGATTGTACATGCTCTCCGAAGCACGGAGACTGTCAGTTCCAATACCACTATGCGGTCACCCATCCATAGACTGACCGCACCGAGCTTTGCTTAACCTTACCGACTGTTTACTAGTCGGTAAGTGCAGTGCGCTACGAGCGCTGTTATACCTACTATCAATGAAAAGTAGCGAAAATGTATGATAAGTCCTATAAAATGGCCTTAATTCAATCAACTTATAAGAACACGTTTGTAACGACCCGAGACCAGGTCAGTCACGTGATGCGATAGGTATAAGTATGACATGTTACAAATTTTAAGCCCGTTTTATTCAAAGTATTTTTTAATAATCTCTACGTGAGAAAAGGTTTACATAAATATGATCACGTATCGATACTGAATATTACCTTCAAGGTGTTACATAAGGAAGGGAACGTTACAAAGTTACAATGGATTGGATAGGGTTAGGTTAAGTTAGGTAAAAAGACTTATCATAAAGCTGAAATTCACGCATTCTGTACATCTAACCAAGTAACATTGAGCAAAAATAATTGCTGGGGACCGACTTTTGTTTATAGATATTAAAAAACAGCTGGTAGTCGTAGCAAGCAATGTAATGCAGCATTTAAAAATAAATTAATAATTGAAAGATAGCTTTTAAAGGCATGGCAATAACATATAAAATAAAGGTTTTCTTTAAAAAAAGTGAGACTGACCTTCAATATCTCTATAACCAGTCTGTTCCCAGGTATAGTCTAGTACAAGAAAATCCCAGCAATTATATCTAGTATTATGTAGCCTTTGTTTTCGTTAAGGTTCTCGTTACACCCATTATAAGTATCAATTAATATTGATCAGATCAGTTGTTTTCTTTGCTAATCGGAAGACTGAGGATAGGATCAGATGAAGATTACATATCTAAGATTACATGTCCAAGTATTACATTGAGAGATAAAATCCGAGCCAATATCCAATTAATTTGCGATAGGTCAGGTAACAATTAGGACGTCTAGGAACCTATGTGCGTCAGCTAGAAGTGTTTTACTTTTTGTATTATAAGATACCGTGTGGTTCACGGCACGGAATAGACCACCACTCTACATACATGGGCGATACCCATAAAAGCTAACTAAGGGTTGATACCAAGAGATAATATCGATCCAGCTGTCCCCAAAACAATAGCTTGATATCCCCAGCAACGCCCTAAGCCGAGGTCCGTGTCCCGCAGGGGGCGCCCTTAGCGAAAGTTGCTTAGTTTTTAATATTTAATTTAAGCCTGGCTGGAGGCCTCTTTTGGCTTCGCCAGCAAATGACCGGTTAAGCAACCACATTTCCCAGAAATGTATGCGAGAAGCCCAACAATTAAAAAAAAAAAAGATACCAAGCGATTGGGCAGGAGCAATCTCTAAGCTATGGAAAGAGCTATGCTTGGTATTTTTGGATCTAATCAGAAATGAGGAGATTCGCAGAAAAAGTAAAACTGCCGACATAGCTGAAAGGATTAGTAAGCTGAAGTGGCAATGGGTGGGGCACATTGCTCGTAGAACTGATGGCCGTTGGGGTCAAAAGGTTCTCGAGTGGAAACCGCGCACCGAAAAACGCAGCATGGGGCCCACCTCCAACGAGGTGGACAGACAACCTAGTGAAGGTCACTGGGAGTTGTTGGATGAGGACGGCATGTAACCGCTCGTTGTAGAAATGTATGAGGGAGGCTTTTGTTCAGTAGTGGACGTCCTTTGTCTGATATGATAATGATGATAGTGAATCTCCAACCGTTCATGGGCCCATTTTTAGTAGTGGACGTTTAAGGGCTGTTGAGATTTAGAATATGAGATGATGGGTACAGCAGAAGAGCAATACTGGATGGTAAGTAGCAACCGCACGGATCATTATCATCATCATATCAGCCATTTATACATCCACTGCTGAACAAAACAATTATTTCGTAATTTTGGGGGATATTTGGCAACCCTCAGCGCGCTTGGCAGGCGGGTTGGTGCTATGGCTACTCTTCTGCATAACAGAGGCTGCCCATCCCTCTGGTTTAGACCCTTAGTTGCCTTTTACGACGTCCAACGGGAGGAGATGGAATGGTGCTACATTGTTAATCCAGTCACCACATGGACAACAGCCACCGCACTGATGGATATCAGCAACTAGTGGTTACTGATGGGTTAGCGACCAAGACTTTAACTTGGAATGCCGTTTGTTTCAGTAAATTCCCTTGATTTTCGTACCCTTCATGCTGAACATAACTTTTTTTTAAACGTTGCCCCACGCTATGATTTATCCTGTGTCGTGGGTGCGTTTACAGACATATATTCCACACACATTACACCCAGACCCGGAACAACTACCTGCAGGTCATACAAATATTTGTTCCGTGCGGGAATCGAACCCACGACCCAAAGCGCAGCAGCCGACTGTATCAGCCACTGCACCAACTGTGCCGTCAAACTACTAGCGTTTGACGAAGATGATCACGTTTTGCCGTGTGAACAACACACAGTACACTGCGAGGCTTCGGTTGATCCTTTACAATCTCTCCCATGGTGTGCCTGAGTAGGGGGCATTAAAGTCTCCTTCCCTACTAGATGGCGTAATCGCTCTACAGTAACCACCTTCAAGATGTGCTCAAAGGCACCAATGGATGGCTTCGATGCATTTGTTAAAGCCAGTAAAAGTCGAGGCTTCTCCGCCCTTTCCTTTCCCTAGGTGGAGGAAGTCCAGGGTGGATTTCCACAAGGGTAGTGGTAGGGTTTATCGAAGTCAAAAAGGGTTTGACGTCGATAAACCATCGATCAGTAAGCGTTCGATCCCCACACAGAACAATCATTTGTATCTACAGATAATTGTTCCGGAACTGGGTGTGTATTTGAGATTGATGTCTGTACTCCATACATATACAGATACAGGAGAACTGCTAGTGTAGGGATTCATTTTACGTACCTACCATTACCATTACATTACCATACCTAGGTGGAGGAAGTCCAGGGTGGATTTCCACAAGGGTAGTGGTAGGGTTTATCGAAGTCAAAAAGGGTTTGACGTCGATAAACCATCGATCAGTAAGCGTTCGATCCCCACACAGAACAATCATTTGTATCTACAGATAATTGTTCCGGAACTGGGTGTGTATTTGAGATTGATGTCTGTACCCCATACATATACAGATACAGGAGAACTGCTAGTGTAGGGATTCATTTTACGTACCTACCATTACCATTACATTACCATACCATTTGAGTACCTATGTCGGATGATGATATAGTTACGCGAAAATATCTTTTTTAAATACATAGTTTAAATCATTAACACACAAAAAAGTGCTAACACAGAAACATTGAGTTCAATTAAAAAATTCCTCGCGCAACGGAGGCGTATTCCCAAAATACATTAACGTCGCTCTCTGAAGGCGAAGGGATTTTGAAGCCCTTAAATATTACTTAGGAAAGCTTTAAAACGTCTGCGTGAAAAGGTCGTAATTAAGTGTGATATTTTCTGTACAGTTAAAAATCTCGGGAGAGGGTAAATTCGTTTGACGAAGGTGCCTAAGGAAGAGTCTTCTTAAAATTTATGACTTGTCTGTTTGTAGGTAGACTGTTGATGAATTAATATAAGGAATTCTCCATGGCAGAGTTCTTGATAAGATTCATAAGCCTTTAGTCAAGATAATTATCTTCTTTCTTACACTACCTATAGTCAAGATTTATACAATACTTCCCAGTAGTAAGTACTGCACAGCACGAGACTGTCTCATCACCTCGTAACATTAGTTATTTAGTCTCTCATGCCCAGTAAGTTCACTAGCAACAGTGCCGTTTAACCTGGAACATTGTAATGTTTAAAGTTTAAACACTACAGCTTGGTGGCGGAATGGCGGCACTGCGGTGAAGCCTACCTAGCTGGGCTCTTGCAAGAAGAGATCTTTATTTGTGTTTATCCTGGTGGATATCATGTACTTTCTCCACCCGGAGGATAAGCGGAGGGGCATGCTGGACTCCTACGAGCTAAAACCACTGAAAGAGTCATCTTCGGCACCGAAGGGGGCCTATAGGTCCTCGTTGAAATGACATTAGAACCATGGTTGCCACGGCTTTAGGTACATCTTGGAGAGGTTGTCTGTAAACGGTCATCCCCTTTAGCAGGGGGGGGGGGGGGGGTGACTAAAAAGGATCCCCCGAAATCACACTAGAAAGAACTACCACTATTCTTAAATTAATTAAAATCTCCTGCCATATCTTTTGAGTATGAATAGAATGGAATTCCTTTTGTTTCCTTGCTCTTGGTATTCTTATCTTGTTACGAGGAATAAACTCATTGTCACAGGCAATGTAGTCTCGAATTAAATTTCCTTAGGTGTCGAGCTGAATGCAAATAGTACCAACTAAATGCGCCAGCACGACTTAGAACCACATCGCAAACTAACATCTTGAGTTTAATACACGTCACCATATATCATGATGTCTACTAGCAAATGTTCCAATTCCGAAACCATGTAAACTATGCCCCGGAGTACAATTTAACATTTCAGTAAATACATATTACATAAGCAGTATCCCGCTAATATTCACTTCTGAACAAAGGCCGCTTCTATAAAACACCACAGCGAACAAAAAGTAATCAAAGATTATTCAACAGGAGTACTGGTGATCGCAAAAAAGTTCATCATCAGTACGTATACGAGGTCTTTTGTTCAATGTTGGTCGACCAGACAAAGATGAACAAGAATATATACAACACTCAGCAAAAGGCAAGGAATAATCTTACTGTTATTTTACATCATCATATCAGCCAAAGGACGTCCACTGCTGAACAAAGGCCTCCCCATAGATTTCCACAACGAGCGGTCACATGCCGCACTTATCCAACGACTCCCAGCGACCTTCACCAGGTCGCCCGTCCACCTCATTGGAGGTCATCCCACGATGCGTTTTCCGGTGCGCGGTCTCCACTCGAGTAATTTTTTACCCCAACGGCTGTCAGTTCTACGAGCAATATGCCCCGCCCATTGCCACTTCAATTTACTAATCCTTTCAGCTATGTTGACAACTTTAGATCTTCTAGGGATCTCCTCAGTTCTGAATCGATCTCGACAAATACCAAGCCTAGCTCCATAGCTACATAGCTCTCTGAGTGACCTTGGGCTTTCTTATGAGGCCAATAGTGAGTGCAGACGTCTCTGTTCCATATACCATTTGTCATTGTCATTTACGAAACTTTTACATGCCAACATGATGATAATACCAGTCGGTAACCGCGAAAAGAGGCCGCTGGCAGTAAGATGCACAGCGGCCTCTTTTCATAAACAGAAAGAACGAGGGTTGATCCCCCCACTTGCTCACTGCATCTTAGCCATTTTAGATAATTAGATCTAGCTTCAAATTTCCTTCAACTAAAGTCTCTTAGATTAACTAAGAAAGTACATATACTTTTACTGCTATATAGAGTAAAAAACAAGTAAATGTTTTATTATGGTCTCTTGCAAAATGACAATGCAAACATACTATTACCAAAAAATATATGACTACAGTTATACTGTACGAGGCCAAAAAAGTTTCTATCTCGGCATACGCTGCAACACTTTTTGCTGCAGCGCTAGTTTTCTGATAATATTAACAGGTATACATATAGAATATTGGAGGGATACATAGATATTAAGTAGCACGATAGATTTTACATATTATTTAGTAACCCGCAGGGTCCACTAAGAGCTGTTAAAGTTAACACAAAATACAAATCACTGAACATAGATAGCTTGGCAAGAATATATTTCACGCTAAGCGCCGCGAGTTCGGTTCCAGTGGAACATAATAAATATCTCAGAACTGGGCCAAAACTGTAGTTTTCAAATGTTATTTGGAGTAGGTGCGACCTTTTGCAGAATATTTGGAACTAGGCAATAAAATGTGTCATAAGCGTTTTGGGACATGTGAAAAGTGCTCCTATATGTCTTAATACATTATTACTGCGCCGTTTTATTTACAAAAAAGTGATAGTTATTTGTTATCTAGCTTTTGCTTTGCTTTTTTCGGTTTGAAAATCTGGAATGAAAATCTGGAAAAAATACTAATGAGACTTTCTGAATGTGATATGTACTTTCTTACTAAATATAAGATTAACTAAAACATTTAAAAAACTTCTCTGATATGAACATTGAAAGATAGCATACCGAGGACCAGTAATAAGCTAACATTATTATTGTTTTGCTATCAGAAACCCCTGAAAGTTTAGTTACTTTTGATATCCGTTAATAAAATGTTGCAATTTTTTTTAAACTTTGTGTAAGCATGTTTGTGTCATTCGTCCTAAGCGTCCCCATAGCCCAATAGTAGTGAAAGTTCGGTCGATAAATTACTCTTTTACGCAACATTTGTCTATTGATAAAGTATGGAAAAATGCGAGGCCAGGGCCAGTTGCACTCACTGATCGGCAAACGATCTGTTAGTCTATGAATTGGTGGCATCATAATGATATTTGAGCTGAAAGTCTTCATGCTTCGAAGGGGATGTAAAATCTTGATCTTGGTTATTGTTATTAGACGGCGTTTGTTAAACCGGCGTTTGTTAAACCGGCGTTAACCGGATACAAGATTGGCTACTAACAAAAAGAATAATACACTATAATTTCATCCTCAAGTTATCGCGAAAGAGAACCGTTATGTACCAAGAATGTTTCGTGAGGCTATTGAAATTAAAAAATATCCTAATTTTAATAGAGAAGATGGTTGGCAGGTACCACCTGTTTGGAACCTGGTTATTAAATTAATAGAATCCCAAACAACACAACACACTAAAAAACATCAAGGCACTGTGAGTGATTACTGCGTGCATTGAAACAATTTTTGATTCGTTTTGTACGGTAGATAAAATAACTTTTCAAATCTGTAACGACGCCTGTCACCTTAGTCATCCTGCTACTACGAACGCTGCAAAGCATTCGAGAAGTCAGGAATAACAAAAATCAATAATATATGCGATTTAATCCGTTTAAAATTGTTTTATTGTAACGGAAAAGTACTAGAACTAGCGATCCACAGTGCCATCAAAGAACGATTTCTATTACCAGGTACTTAATAGAAAAGAGATAAAGAAAAGTTACGGCCAGACCCAGCAACAACGGCCGCAAGTAAAACAATCAAAACCACGAAAATCAATCATTTAAATCCCAGCTGTAAATTTCCAAGAGGGTGCTAATGCTACCCAAAACACGGAACTGCCACATATTTTCAGCCCCAGGAACTTTCAGACCACTGCCACTAACAATAACCATTCATATCGCATGTTATTGCAAAGTAACGCATATTTATTGGCAATTGTGTACCCCTTTCCCCCCTGAATAATAAATTACGCCCGCAGGGAGTTGAGAACTAAATTGGCCAGATGTATGAATGGTAAATATGTTATTGGCACTTATAGGCTCAGTTGTAATAGAGAACATAGATATTTATCTAAACGTGGCCTTTATTAGTGTGCTGTCACATTGATGTCATGTACGTAATTGCGCAGAAAGTAATTTCTATGCTAAATTAGTAATATTATTGGCATGAGATATATTGGTAATACTGGGAGCTATTAATTGGATGTCATATTCAAAGATCGTAGCTATGCTTTGAATGTTATTATTTATAGCTGCTACCCAGGGCTTCGATTACGTGAAAAATTGTTTTTACATCATTTTACCTTATAAAAGAGAAATATTAAGCTGCATCTAAAGATGTATTCACCGGGTCGAGATAAAGATGCCTTACATCCATATAGGTAGTTGCTGAAAATCAGCGCTGTTGGTATTATCATGAAACTAATGTCAACAAGCTGAGTGATGCCTGCATTTGAAGCATTTCTTTGCGCGCATTTTCCTTTTCTTTCTTTATTCATATTTTAAGTTTAACTTCACAAACGTGTCATAACATATTCCCATAGTAAACGATTCCGATGGTACATAATTCGATACATCGAAAAAGAGTCCGAAATTCTAAAATGATGTAATTATTGTTTTGTTGCTTTTAATGTTTCGTATTTCAGTAGTTTCCATAGACAAGTATGCTTGAGACAAATATATACTTCCGTTACCTGCTTCAACTACGCTAATATATGTACTAGGAGGGTTTCACCACAATCATAGTTCAACTACAGAATTGGATTTCTTCTTTTCCGATCAATTTAATACCTATTTTCTTTGTTAGATTAGCCATTCATCTCTACTCTCTTCTTCTGTATTTGTATTTATGTTTAAGTTTCATCATTTGTTTGTAATTCTTAACATATCTATATAAAATATTATATTATATATACATATAGTTGTATTTATGTATTAATAAGCAAATTGGTGTAGTTATACTATTTATTTATGCAAATACCTGTATTTTCTTGTATATATATCGATATCATTATCTACATCATCGTTCAGTACCCCATACACACAGTACAACACAGTTCACCACAGACTACCTGAATTTCTTTATTTCCCTACTTTTAAATCCATCCAAAGGTTGTCTGTAAAAGATCGCTTTTAGCGATAAGACCGCCCATTGTGCCACGCTAACTATTGTAAATAATCCTTTACATTATTTTGGTGTACAATAAAGTTATATTCTATTCTATATCCTTAATTATTGTAATTGGTGCACTATCGTCTTAATAAATAAATGCTCTACTGTGTCAAATCTTGTGAAGAAACAATTATATCGAATCCTAGTAATATCTAAACGATGATGATGATGAGACTGGTCTGCTGTCAATCAAAACTTAGTAAAATAGATATACAACTGATATGCGGACCCTACCAAAAACAGAACAACCCTAAAATATAAAACGTATCAGCTTATATCGAGAGTACTTTGTGTTTTGCTAACCTGGGCAACAATTGGACTGTAACAACATTGCGAATTATTGCGATCACCAATCAACGGAATACCTTTTGCCTTGTATACTAAATACAATTTCCAAGCTATCACATATTCCAAAATATTCATTAAAATTGTCTATGCCTTACATCGAATCAAAATTTCCAGATCACCGAATCAAAAAACGATAGTAAAACAACACAATCCCGTCCCCAATAAATCCAACCCTTCCAATCGTTAATACAGGGCGAGCAATTAGGAGCTCGGATGTTGGTCCGAAATGGGAACTAAATGGGATAACGCGGAATCCGGCAGAGGGCAACCCAGACTATTTGCATATGCAAGTTGTTGATTGGAAACTGTCCGTGTATTTGGCATCATTAGCAAAGTTGGCGTAGTTGTAAGTGGATTATTGAGGTACATCTGTTGTGGTTTCAACTCACCTATGGTTATTGGGTCTTGGAAACGTAGGATTAAATTTAATGGTAAAAGATTTTGGATAGTGTCGAGAACTTGTGAAGCTGAACGATTTTCGCATATCATCGGAGAAGACTCGAATGGAAAAAACTGGAAAAAGTTTGAATCTATAAGAATAAAAGAAATCTAGGCTGTGCTATTAGTTCTAAATTTACATGAGAATTAGATATACCATCATATCAGCTCGTTATCTTCCACTGCTGAATATTGCGCAACCGACGACCGTAAAAATGAACAATAGGACTTTGCCATAATCACTACGCTGGCAGATAAATAGATAAGTATAAAGAAATGCAATAAATACGCACACAACGGAAATGTAAACCAAAAACCTTAACAAGAGGAAGATTAACTGGCAACTGTAAAATGTAATATGTATAAAAGCATATAGGTTAGTTTATGTTTTAAATACAATATGCCAAAGTAAAAGTTCTCATGATTATTTTACTTTCATGACTATTATTAGTACTTGAAAAAGCTATTCGTTAGATTGTATCTTAGTACACTAACTACAAAACTGGCAACTAAGATGGCAACACAAAAACAGTATCAAACACATATATCATAAAAAACACATGAGATGTGTCTTGTTGTGCAGAAAAGGCTTGTAACTCAGCTGGCGTGGCAGTAGATTCCGAGACAGCAGCGCTGATTTTCAGTGACAAGCTCTTTGACGCAGTGACGTCTTCCACAATTAAATAATGACTTAAAATAATGTTTCATTCTAGATTGGTGAGCATATTATTGTTGTTGTTCCAATTGATAATGAAATAGATAAAATCTTATTCAATCAATACTGATTCGAGTTGAACAATCACTTTTTCATTTCGCGCGCATATGTGGGTCTCACGTTCAGTGTAACCTTGTTAATTCAAACATGCTACAACACGTTCGGAAAACATTTAAGTAACATATAAAACTACGATATGTTCAAATAAAGAATTTAATCATGGCATGCTTTGCCAATTTTTCAATTGATATTTATTTATTCCATATCCACGCTTTTTTTTTATTGGTGTCCAGTGGAAATTCTATTTGGAACTTCCTTCGCCCCGGGAAAGGGCGAAGGAAGTTTGGTCTCCTACCGGCTAAACCTAATGGAGCGGTCATCTTCGGCGCCGAAGGGGGACTCCAGGTCCTCGTAAGATCACACTAGAGCCGCCCATTGGTGCCACTGCTTGAGGCACATCTCGGAGGGGATGACTGTAAAGCGGTCACCCCCTCTAGTGGAGGGCAGGCTGCTGTAAAAAGGCCGCCCCCACTTCTCGGGGAGGATTGTAAAGGATCCCCCCAAGTCTCGCTGTGCGCTGTGCTGTGCACACGGTGGCCCGTGACCACGTGTGCGCCACCGTCTTCCCGGAGGTCACTCGGTATGAAAACGCAGAATTGACGGCACTTGGTCCATATCCATCCTAGAACGAAAGGCCCGGACTTTTATCGACATTTACGGAAATATCGAAAGGTCATAGTTGAAGAGGAACTATGATCAGTTCAGGGTGTTATTCTTTCCTTGATTGGTGAATATTTCAGTGTTTGTGTGTATTTGACGGCAAGGTGGTTGCAGTGTCTAAGCGATTGGCGTTCGAAGCTACGGGTCGCGGGTACAATTGCCATACTTAACTAATATTTTTGGACTACTTGTAGTTGTTGTGTGGTGAGGGCACCGTGTGGTGCCGGCTCAGAATACCACCACCTTCCTGTGGGTGTCGTCAAAGTGGACTCAGGGATTAGCTGGAGGATGGGCAGCTGCGTCCTTCGAATACATTAACAACTCATCGATCGCCAACCCGTCTGCCAAGCGTGGCGATTATGGAAAAACCCCCCAATGAACCCACAACACACCCATATCAGTCGTTGTGGTGATCTTTGGGGAGACCTGTGTCCAGCAGTGGACTTCATTCGGCCGAAATGATGACTTACAATTGTTGCGGGTCTGCGTGTTTATGAATATATGAATGTGGAATCATCGTTAAATGTGAACGTGCAATGCTTAAAAAAATAGAATAAACAGAAACACTAAGTTGGCAGGTTTCCTCACGCTTTTCTTCACCGTTAACGCAAGTACTTCATAATAAAACTCTTATCTATATTCTCGACGACACTAACCTCTTTTGACGATACCAATATATTATATTATTGCCGTGTGGTGCCGGTTCAGAATACCACCATCCTATTTCCTCCCGTGGGTGTCGTAAGAGTCGACTAAGGGATTAGCCGGAGGATGGGCAGCATCCTTCGAGTACATTAACAACTCAACTGCGATCGCCAACCCGTTTGCCAAGCGTGGCGATTATGGCAAAACCCCCCAATGAGCCCACAACACACCCATATCGGCCATTGTGGTGACTTTGGGGGAGGCCTGTGTCCAGCAGTGGACTTCATTCGGCCGAAATGATGATGATGATGATGAATATATTATAATTAGCTGCCACTACTACCCACCGTTTCAGATCCAACGTTAAATAAGCTTAAAACCCTATAAGGCACAAAATTGCGCAATCTCCTAACAAAGACCCTCAACGAGGAAGCTTCCAGAAATTTCATATTTCGCCAATAAAGACCCTTCAATGGCAAGCCGATATTAAAATGGCTTACATCTTAAATATCAACGGGGCTCTTTAAAATAACGTCTAGCCTCTTGGAACGTCATATCTTTTAAGTATGCGTGCCTTTGGGACTGGTGGCATAAAAGTGCTACGGGAGTTCTATGGGGCGATGGATATCTATATATCTATACTATTACTAAAATTGACAGTATAACATTGCCATTTATTACGTTTAACGGTATCAATATTCCTTTTAACTCATCTGTTAAAAACCTAGGCTTGCACATAGACACCAATCTTAATTGGCGAACACAGGTCACTAATGTTAGCCAAAAAGTCACTGGTACTTTGCGATCTCTCTATCGATTAAAAAATTTACTTTAATTTAATTTAATACTTGTGCAGACTTTAATTTTTCCCATGATTGATTATGGTGATGTGTGTTATTATGATCTGAATGCAGATATGCTTAACAAAATTGACCGCCTTCTGAATAACTGCATTCGCTTCGTTTTCAATTTACGTAAGTATGACCATGTGTCCTTATACAGAACGCTTCTTAAATGGTTGCCTATCCGTCAGCGTAGAAAACTAAGGGCATTGACAACCTTGTTTTCCTTACTTGATTCTCCCACATCCCCTACTTACCTTACTTCTCATTTTCAGAATATTTGCTCCAATCATGACAAAAATCTTCGTTCCTCACATAATCGTATCTTGAAATGTCCGTTTCACCGTTCGGACTTTATACACTCTTCTTTCTTTGTCCAATCTATTCTTCTTTGGAATTCGCTACCTCTTGAATTTAGGATGGCCACTAGTCGCTACTCTTTTAAAAATAAACTACGCAAATACCTCCTCAATTCTTTGGCAGAAACATCTGTATGTGGAATTCATGTTTGTAAACGCACCCACGACACAGGAGAAATCCTATAGTGGGGCAACGTTTTAAAAAAAAAAAAAAAAAACTCTTTGTTAGTAATTCCTACAAAACTATATTTATATATTTATAATTTAGCCGAAAAGTAGTGTCATCCAACATAGGCACTATGTTGGATGACACTACTTTTCGGCTCGCTGCATGCCTTCGTTTAGGTGCTCCTTGTGGTGCTCCTCATCGGTGTCACTGCGGTGAAGCTGTCGACCCTCTCGGAATCCATGGCCTATCTTGCAGTAGAAGTGCAGGTCGTATATCGCGCCATGCCAACATTAACGACATTATTCGTCGTGCTCTTGCCACCGCCGGCGTGCCAGCTGTTTTAGAACCCAATGGCTTGGCACGCGACGATGGCAAAAGACCGGACGGTATGTCGTTACTGCCTTGGAAAATGGGTAGGCCTCTGGTGTGGGACGCAACTTGTGTCGACACCCTTGCTCCTTCCCATCTTCCAAGCACGGCTGGCTGTGCTGGTGCTGCCGCTTCTGCAGCGGAAAACCTCAAACGGCGCAAATATAATAATCTCATCGGAAATTATTGTTTTGAGCCGTTTGGGGTCGAAACGCTTGGGTCATGGGGTCCGAGTGCACGTCTACTTTTCAAAGACATAGCTAGACGGTTGGTCGACACTTTACGTGATCAGAGGGCTGGCCTTTTCTTTGGCCAAAGAATAAGCATTGCCATTCAACGTGGCAATGCTGCCAGTCTTCTGGGAACATTACCGGCTGACAGCGATGGGGAGGAGTACTTTGACGCCTAAATGTCTCCTTTTTTTTAGGGTTTTTATTTATTGTTAGTTATTTAAGGCATACATATTGTGTATATTTTTTATTTATATGTATATATAAGTTTTATCTTTAGTTATATTATATATATTTGTTTATATTTATATCTGTATATTTTGTTATTGTATGGTTTTATTATTACACGTGTACGCATATTTATATATGTATATATTTATATTAAGTCAACGATAAATGTCTTGCATATATTTTCTTTCGTTATTTAACTACTCACAGTTACACTGTCTGTGCACTTACCATGTATTTTATTTTTCTCTGCATCACCCCAAGGTCGACTGGAAGAAAATGCCTAATAGCATTAAGTCCGCCTTTGTACAGTTTTAGTGCATAAAGTATTTAATAAATAAATAATAAATAAATAAAATATCTTTTTCTGGAGTGTCTAAAGTGCAATAACAAAGATAGCACGTCACTAGATGGTTACGAGCCAGGTTTTAAGAATTAGAAGTAGAGGAAATTCCTAAGCAGAGCATAAGAAAGCTGAAACAGTACTCATGGCATATCATGGCTACGTCGCATCAGTATTGAGTTATGGTTTGGTACTTTGGGGAAATTCTACGAATGTAGATAAAGCTTTCATTGCCCAAAAAAAGTCCCTTAGAGCCATATGTGGAGCAGTTCCATGGCATTCCTGCAGGTCCTTGTTTCGGAAGTTAAACCTATTAACCCTGCCCTGTATGTATATTTATCAAGTTGCTAAATTTGTAAGGCAACACCCTTCCTTTTTTGCTAGAGCAAATAAGGTATATCCGAGAAATACCAGAAATCCGGATAGAATTATCTTATCACGAGTGCCAAGAACTACTCTTTATAAAAAAAAACTGCTTTGTGATGTGTGGTCGTATTTATAATGCAATTCCTAATAACTTTAAGCTACTACGAACCTCCCTATTTTTTAAAGAACTGAAATACTGGCTTATTCAGAAACATTTTTATAATGCGGAGGAGTTTATAAATAGTGATAAAAATAGTCATTATGTATTGTGGCAAATGTTTTTCATCGAAATATATAATAATGATATTTAATATAAGACAGAAAAACTCTTCGAACTAATCTTGCTGTCCTCATGTTCCTTATACTCACTTAGTTTCTTTTTGATTTTAGTTTCATTCGCATATAAATTTATGCTTTAATTGGGGCTTGAGGCTTAAGTAGTATATTTTTATTTTTCCGCGTCACAATTCACAATTCGACGCCGTGGTGCCGGCTAAGAATACCACCACCCCATCTCACCCGTGGGTGTCGTAAAAGGCGACTATGGGATTTGCCGAAGGGCAGCAGCGTCCTTCGAGTACAATTATAACTCAACTGCGATCGCCAACCCGTCTGCAAAGCGTGGCGATTATGGCAAAACCCCCCAATGAGCACATAATCTTTGGGAGAGGCTTCTGTCCAGCAGTAGATGTTTTTCGGCTGAAATGATGATGAAGTAATCGATTTGTTAGGTCGTCCCTAATATTAGCCTATAAGGTGAACTGAATGAGAAGATCCGTAGAAGAACTAAAGTTGCCGATATAGCTAAAAGGATAAGTAAGCTCAAGTGGCAATGGGTGGGGCACATTTCTCGTAGAACTGATGGTCGCTGAAGCAAAAGGGCTCTCGAGTCCGCGCACCGGAAAACGGACGCGGGCGACATGTGACCAGGGGTTGTGGAAATCTATGGGGGAGCCTTTGTTCAGCAGTAGACGTCCTTTGGCTGATATGATGATGATGATGATGATGAACAGTGAGATCAACAAGCGCCAAGTTCAGCAGTCACCGTCTAAAGGTGTTAGAATAATAATAAGATGACCATCTTGCCTCCTAACTAACATATTTATAATGTATTGTATAAAGTATTATACAGGTGTTCAGTAAATAGCACGACATACTGCAGGGGGTGAGAGCTTGGATCAATACCTACCAAAAAACACAATATATGTTCAGCAAAATCTTACGGATTTACAGTAGTACAAAATTTTCCGAAATATATATATATATGTATGTGGATATTATTTAAGTAATTCATGGAATATATATCTACTTGTATTATATTTAATTGTAGATAGATACACTATTCGATTATCTTTTTTCATATTTTTCTTGTCCATACAAACGTTGTCTGTAAGAAATCGCTAATAGCGATAAGACCGGCCATTGTACAATTACTGCTCATAGAATAATTCCTAGTAGTTGTTTTCAAAATGGTGTACAATAAAGAATATTCTATTCTATTCTATATAATCTGTAACATTAAATGTATAAACTCCTATATTATGGTAACAAAACGCAGCTTCCTTCACAACCAGAGCTGCATAAAAAACTGATATATCTTTTTGAACTCAACCTAATGGACTTTCGCTTTATACCCAAACAAAGGGCGTCAAAACAACAGATTTCACGGCCCCATTGTTTGGAACGAATTCTTTAAAATGTCAGAATATGACCTCAGTCCGTTTATGGAGTAAAACGTACGCCTCCATACATTAATGGTAATGATTGCGATCGCAACGTTGTAATGCTTTTGGAGCCTGACGTGGTATTTGAATTCTGTATTAGCGGTTTTTGGTGGCCAAGACATCTCAAGATGAGAATAACAGTCGAATATAAAGGTTATTGTCTGAGTGGTCTTTTCTTTTTTTTGTTTGATTACGACCCAAACTTGGGCAGAGTTGGATAATCTGCCCGAAGGCCGAAGACTTACTGCCGTCTACTGACCAAAAGCAGGACCCTCCAAAGCACGAAGACGCTGTGTTCAAATACTCTGTGGTCACCCATTCAAAGATTGACCGCGGCGAGCGTTGTTTAACGTCACCAATCGCTTACCGATGAGTGAGTGCAACGATTTCAGGCGGCTTGAATAACTCTGAAGGAAGATTATTAGCTATACAAAAAGGCTGTTTAGCCAAGACACAACTGACCAATCAACAAACTTGTTAAGTTCGGTTGCAATAGCTAATTGGTCGTTTGAAGTTTCTCAACAAAAAACTGAATAATTCCAACAGTGTAGGTATGTAGGTGTATTTTATGTCACCAAGATTAGATTTTCCATCGATTCGCTATTTTTTTTTTTTTATAACGTAGGCCCGCTCTAGGATTTCTCCTGTGTCGTGGGTGCGTTTACAGACATGAATTCCACATCCAATACACCCAGACCCGGAAGATCTTGCCTGCAGATCATACAAATATTTGTTCCGTGCGGGAATCGAACCTACGACCCGGAGCGCAGCAGTCGACTGTATCAGCCACTGCACCAACCGTGCCGTCAACATGGTTGCCTCATGAGAAAATATGATACGCGGGGACGCGCTAAATGCCTTCAACATCGATTGCGTGATTGTTAATTTTTGTATAGACATTGCGAAGCTTTTACGCTAGATAGCACTTACGTAAGCGCATGTGGAGCAGTACCGATACTTCGATGCACAGTTTAAGAAGAAAGAAAGAAAAGTAGAAAGCTGTTTTCAGAAATAATTTCAGCCGTAGATATGTATGGAAATTGGAGCCGAATCAATGGCGGATAGTCCCGGCCACGACCAATAAGTGACGCTCGTAATTAATGTACTAGTCTGATAGTCCACACCAACAATTCGAAGGTGTCTGAAGCTTGATATATCATTATATCAGCCGAAGGATGCCCAATGCTGAACAAAAGAACATAGATTTCCAGTTACATGCCGCCCGCAGCTAACAACTCCCAGCTATCGTCACCAGGTCTTCTGTACATCCCATTGAAGACCATCCCACGCTGTGTCTTCCGGTGTGTGGGTGTGTTCATCACAACGGCATTGTTTTGTAATTACTAATTGAGAAATTAATAATAAATGACATCAATATTATTGATATCTTTTGACGTTTTTATTATTTACATTTTTTGACATTTACATAATTGACATCTCTTCTTTGACATTATCATGAATGATTACATCTGTAATTTGTCTATACAAATAAATAAAATTGAAGTGTCTGTTTGTAATGTCAAAATAACAGCTTTTTACTAAATGCATATGAAAGCATACAAATACACTATTCTTTAATTTTTTGTCTGTCTGTCTGTTTGTTCCGGGTAATCTCCGAAACGGCTGGACCGATTTTGACGGGACCTTCACTGGCAGATAGCTGATGTTATAAGGAATAACTTAGGCTACTTTTATTTTAGCAAAATAATTAGGGGCCCGCGTAAAAAAATAAAATCCTTGAAATCCAATACATATATTCTATGTCAAGTGTCTATGTCGAAGTACACTAAATTTCTTTTAAATTAAACGTGGGTGAAACCGCGGATCCCAGCTAGTTATTATATAACTTTGTATTTTCACATTGTAAACGTGAGTGTGTTGTAGCTATTTGAGTCCGATTGTTTGTACTAGCATGTTAGTTATAGATAGCCTATATCTACACTACTCTCACATATAGATTGCCATAAAAACAATATATTAATTGAGATTTGTAAAACATACACAATTTAAAAAAAAAAAAATACAAAAAATTACCGAACCCTGAGTTTCTTTCGGCATTTCTTCTCAGAGGTTGTCATGTAGTGAAATGCCCTCCGTCGTTTTAATTATGAAGTGTAAAAGTGTCTGCTATGACCTAATTACTGAATAAATGATTCATGCTCACTAAAATTTCTTGTTTTCCCTACAATATGGTTGATCTAAGTGATGAGTGCTCGTGAACGGGCACCGTCATTCAGGCGGTTACCGTTAACAGAAATTCCAAATAAATTATAATTATATAATTTTAGTGTGAAGTTCTTTAAACATTAACAACAACAACGACGGCACGGGTGGTGCAATGGGTGATACAGTCGGCTGCTGCGCTCCAGGTCGTGGGTTCGATTCCCGCACGGAACAAATATTTGTATGATCTGCAGATAGTTGTTACAGGTCTTGGTGTATTGTGTGTGGAATTCATGTCTGTAAACGCACCCACAACACAGGAGAAATCCTAGTGTAGGGCAAAGTTTATAACAAGATGTAAATGTGACATTTATTTTATAATTAAATTTTAATTACTTTAATTACTATTTTATAAAATTAGTGACATTTATCAAAGGCACAAAAATTGTTCCAGAGTCGACTTCAACAAATTTTTATAATGTATGTGGCATATAATATGTTTATTCGGAAATATATTCCCGTGAAAGTACCTTTACAGCAAGCAATCCTCTCAAACGTTACCAAGTACAATAACAATTAAAGTGAAAAACACTGAACTCTTCACCGGTACTTTTCCACCGGACAGTGGACACTGGCCAGTAAAAAAAAAAAACAATCAGCATAATGTCCCCCGTTCGTGCGCACTCGGCGGAAAATTGCTCGCTTGCGTAAGTACAGCGTAATTATTTTGTTTTCTTAATCGTTTCCAACTGTTAGGAAATAAAGTTGAGGAAATAATTGGTGTTTTGGGTACTTGTTGTATAAAGCAAGCCTGGATGGATATATATACTGACGGCACGGTTGGTGCAGTGGCTGATACAGTCGGCTGCTGCGCTCAGGGCCGTGGGTTAGATTCCCACACGGAACAAATATTTGTATGATCTGCAGGTGGTTAGTTGTTCCGGGTCTGGGTGTATTGTGTGTGGAATTCATGTCTGTAAACGCACCCACGACATAGGAGCCACCCTGGTGTGGGGCAATGTTTAAAAAATAAAAACATATATATTTTTTTACAGTTGAGAAATGAGGCTGCGGGCCTCAGTAGTCTATAGTATTAAATGGATCATGATACCTCAAGAACCTCAAAAAGATATTTCAAAATAATGCCGATAAATACGCGCGATAGTGTAATGCAATTAGTATCTAACCAGATTGACAAACAGCTCAGAAGGTAGGGTTGAGGTAGACGGTAATCCCATATCCCAATAATATACGTAGAACAAATAATCTTTTTCCAGGCCAGGCAAAACAAGGAAGGAACAAAACGGACCGAGAATGCCTCGAGGAGCTATTATTGGTCCATGAAACACTTCATGAAGGGTGAAAGTGCTATAAAACGCCAACGCATGGACAAATGTATTCTTCTTATACTCACCTACAAAGCTGAATGTTGGTCTTTAACAGCCAGCCAAAGATTCACACTCTAGATTTGACAATGGGCTATGGAGCGCAGCATCTTAGGTTTCAAACTAACTGATCGGGTTAGAAATACAACACTGCTACGTTAATTAGAGACGTAGTTAAGATAACTACTAAATTGAAGTGGAATTGGGTCGGTTCGTCGTGTATCAGATACTATATGGGGCAAATAACAACAGCTACCTTATTACCGAAAAGAGACACCGCGGTAAATCACAGCGCAGATGGCGAGACGAAATTGACGTATTCAATAAACAATGGCGAGATTATTTAAGTATATATCAATCATCATCAGATCAGCCAGAGATCAGCCACTACTGAACAAAGGCCTTCCCAGTAGATTTCCACAATTGTGTCGACAATTTGGGGGGAATTTTCCAGTACACTCAACACGGGTAGGTTGGCGCAATATGGCTACTGTTTCATAGAAAGACGCTGCTGCCCATCCTTCTGGTTGAGAGTTCCTTAGTCGCCTTTAACGACTTCCATGGGAAGAGATGGAGTGGCACTATGTTATTAATATGGGCACCACGCGGAACATAAAAACAATTATTACAAAGCTGCTATGCAGATTAATGAAGGTGGGAGGATTTTGCGTGTGCTTTAAATACATAAAAATAATCAAAAGGATACGTGAAGTGAGGAGAAAGAAGCATTATTTTTAATACAGCATTGTGACAAGACGAGCGAGTTATTCGCCTGGTGGTAATCCAAACGCCTGCCCATAACAATTGTCACGCTACCCAAGACTAGTCCTTTTTTTTATCGGTGCCCAATGGAAATTATTCATGAACTTCCTTCGCCCCGGGGAAGGGCGCAGGGGTATGCCGGACTCCTACCGGCTAAAACCTCTGGCTCCAGGGCCTCGTATGATCACACTAGAGCCGCCCACTGGTCCCACGCCTATAGGCAACCCAAGACTAGTCCTGTGTGACACACGCTGCGCTCGTCACCTCAAGACACTCGTTATTTAGTAGTCTCTTAAGTAATTTCACTGACTATAGTCACTATAGAGACGGCGGGGCATGCCGGACTCCTACCGGCCTAAACCACTGGGGCGGGCATCTTCGACACCTAAGGGGGGCTCGTGGTCCTCGTATGGTCACACTAGAGAGCAATAAGAGGCCTACCACCAATACTTGCTTAGTTTTCTGCGCTGCGTGTCAACGGTTTAAACCTTGCGCGGAACAAATATTTGTACAGTCGACAGTTGTTCGAGGTCGTGATAAGCATCCGAGATTGATGTGTGTGCACGAAATCCACGATATATTGGAAATTATAGTGTATATAAGCATAACAATATATACGCTGTCTGTTAAAAAATTAACCTCAAATGAACCCTCTTAGGTATTTTAACTGTATGTATGAACAGCCAAGCGTATACCACTACTGGAGATGGCCTTTTTGAAATGATATGTACGTTTAGGATAATAATTTTGGCGATGACTTGGATATCCGTGAACATGAGCTGATTGCTCGTAACCGCGGACGCTAAAAAGCATTCGAAACGTCGTTTATTTCATTTCGGCCGAATAAAGTCCACTGCTGGACACAGGCCTCCCCCAAAGATCACCACAACGATCGATATGGGTGTGTTGTGGGCTCATTGGGGGGTTTTGCCATAATCGCCACGCTTGGCAGACGGGTTGGCGATCGCAGTTGAGTTGTTAATGTACTCGAAGGATGCTGCTGCCCATCCTCCGGCTAATCCCTTAGTCGACTTTTACGACACCCACGGGAAATGTACGGTTACATAACATCTTATTTCTCAAACAACATATCACACACGCGAACACACAAGTAAGGAACATTTGCTGCCATTCTTAAGCTTATCCTAATTGCGTTATAAACGCTAGTAATATAGTGCTCAGTACTTTAACCCTGGCATGCTTCAGTCCTTGTATACGTTTACCACATAATAGATTAGTTAGAAGGACCACTTCACGTAATTCACATTAACAAGACTGTATTGACTACGGGCCTATGTGATGGGCATATCTGTAAAAAGATAATGATCATCATTGTGTAGGATGTGCAAGGTTAATCCAGTAAGTTTATTTTTTTTCATCGGGTTCTTCATTTCAGTTCTTTATTTGTGTAAATATTTACATAAGATAATATAAATTGTAACATTGTACATAATCATCATTTCGGCCGAATGAAGTCCACTGCTGGACACAAGTCTCCCCCAAAGATCACCACAACGACCGATATGGGTGTGTTGTGGGCTCATTGGGGAGTTGTGCCATAATCGCTACGTTTGGCAGACGGGTCGCTGCTGCTGCCCATCCTCCGGCTAATCCCTTAATCGACTTTTACGACACCCACGGGAGGAGTGGGGTGGTGGTATTCTGACCCGGCACCAGACGGAGCACGTACATAATATTCTGTCTATAACAGAGCATGTATACAGTTCTGATATAGGTAACAGTCTAAAATCTATACGTACGGATTTCTCCTGTGTCGTGGGTGCGTTTACAGACTTAAATTCCCCACACAATACACATAGACCCGGAACAAATACCTGCAGATCATACAAATATTTGTTTGGGCGGTGGAGCGGAATGAAACCGCCTCTCTTCCCCGTCTCAAAAAACGTACCGAGCATCGTAAGAGGGCTCTGACAGATCTCTGGCCTCCTTAAACTGCGGCTTGCGGGTGACAGTCCAGTTGCGGGGGCAGACCATCGCCTGAACAGAAACAAGCCCGAGATGGCGCTGAGCTGAGTTCTGGGTGCACCTCTATAGAAGAATATGCGGCTGGCTAGATCGCACAGAGGTCGGGCCCATCAGACTAAGTGACGGGTAAATACCAACCGTGAGTACGACCCAAGGCCTAGCGGACACAGCACCCCAGCCATAGGTAAGTAGACTACCCTGAGAATTATTCACTACGAAAAACGGTCTCACCCGGCAGGGTAGTAAAATGAAAATACAAAAGAAAATGAATGCCTATTTGAAACTACACGATAGTACGGCCGTTACCTCAGTTAGTAGATACTAAATAAAGCGAAATATAGATGCCAATGTAGCCGTCAGCACCTGGCGCAAAATGGAAGCCAACTATATGAAGCTTCTCCTGTACGAGCAAATCCGTACATTTTACTAGTATTACTACACTTTATGCTGACGGTTGCAATTCATGTATAGAGGACGCGTTTTACTGTGTTAACATTATATTTTTGTACCAATCCGGCTCGAAGGACCAAAAAGATGTAGGGTGTATGACCTTGTCCCTTACATTGTTAATAATCTTTAACGTTTCTTCCCACTTCACGGTACTAATATCAATTAGGTAAAGCATTAGTATCATTTTATAATATTTTTAGTAATAAATGACAGTATTTTAATCATACATATTGTATTTGTAAATGCCAAAGCAAAGTTACTAAGTGAGGTTACCATATACTTGCACTGCCACTGCATACATCCGTATTTTACATTCGGTTCTTTAATTCATCATCATCATCAGCCTATATTGGTCCACTGCTGGACGTAGGCCTCTCCCAGCATGCGCCACAACACCCGGTCATCAGCATTCCGCATCCAGCCGGACCCAGCAACCTTCTTCAGGTGGTCCGTCCATCTGGTCGGTGGGCGCCCCACAATACGTTTACCCATACGCGGTCTCCACTCTAGGACTCGCCTGCTCCATTAGCCATCGGTCCTTCGACAGACGTGGCCAGCCCACTGCCACTTCAGTTTTCTAATTTGGTGTGCTATGTCCATAATTTTGGTTTTCTTCCGGATATCCTCATTTCGGATTCTATCCTTTAGAGATTTTTTTAATTACCATAGTGCTATTTACACGTATGCTTTTTATATACCTCTTATTTGGCAATCAAGCATACAGTCCGCCTGATGGTAAGTAGTTACCGTAACTTATGGACGCTTACAACACCAGAGGCTCACTCGCGCGTTGCCGAACCTGTTAGTTTTTGAAGAGCCCCATGCTGTAGTCTCTTGGGAAAACCTCGGTAGGGAGTTAATTCTACAACCTGAGCGTGTGGGGAAGTTTCTCTGAAACCGTTCGGTACGAGACCATTTTGGCTGTAGGGTATGTGGATGAACTCCCCGCCGATGGCGAGAGGCGCGATGGTAGAAAGTAGCCGTTGGCATCGTATCGAACAACTCCTTCGAAAACTGACGTTGCACAAGTGGTAGAACATACACAGGGTTGCAAAGTCTCCCTCAGACTTAGGGGTTCTAGATCGCTTGTGAGCTTGGGATCGTCGCCAATCCTAACTGCAATTTTATTGCTTATCGCGTATAGTTCAAAGTTGGCCTTCTAATAATTATCTTTTAGTATCGTTATGCTGAACTAGCTCGCGGCTTACCCCACTCGCTGGGCCCATTACCTTTTAATCGCACCCTTTGTTTAATTAATTAGGGTCAAAGGTACCCGTGTACGATAATAATTTAAGAGGTAAGCGGATTAGTTTAATAATAATTTTAATTAGATCCAGAATTATTTCACCAGAGTCGGATGCTAAATGCTGCTAATGTAAAAATATAATTATATTTCATTATGTTTAGTCTCGGCAAAAAATAAACCACCCTGCTCCACCTATCATCATCATATCAGCCAAAGGACATCCACTGCAGAACAAAGGCCTGCCCCATAGATTATCACAATATTGTGTCATTATTTTGTGGGGAATTTACCAGCAAGTGTGTTGGTGAGCGCAGAATAGATAGAACGGGCGCTGCTGCCGATCCCTCTGGATTAGAGTCCCTTAGTCACCTTTTACGACATCCATGGGGGGAGATGGAGTGGTGCTGTATTCTTAATTCGGACACCACACGATAAACCACCCATGTGTCTCCTAAAAGGCGACTAAGGGTTGAAATCAAGAAGATGTGCAGCAGCGTCCTTACTTGTGCTAATAACAACATACTGCGTTCACCAATGCGACTGCCCAGCGTGGTGGCATGGCAATATCCCCCATTGACTGCTAATTGTTGTGATAATTGGGATGCTCATGTTCATCAATCGATGTTTACAAACTGATGTGTATGACTCTTTGCCAAAAACTTTTCTAGAAATAGCTAACTGAATAATACCGAACACTTCTAGAAGTAACAACCAGGTGCGAACACAGATCACACCTGGTGAACTAACTGCTGGCTATGTAGGTACCACCGCAGTGTCAGATAAGCTATCAGTAGAAGATGCTGTTCAAATTAAAAAAAATACTCTGTTCCAGTGTGAAGGGCACTGTAGCTAGTGAAATTACGAGGCTAAATAACTAATGTTGTCTCGAGTAGACGAGTGCAGTGAACCAGGGAAGGATAGATAGACTGTTTAAAAGAGATAGCATTACCGTTTCTATTATCAATCATACGAGAAAACCAAATTTGAAGGTGGCATAATTTTCATACCCGGTAACACATCACTCAACAAAGCTGAGACATTATTTAAAACGCGACTTACTTACCTATCGCCATAAACACCCAGCTAACAAAAGAAAAATACAAATTAATTGCTTGTCAATACAAGCTGACGGCATGTCTTCAAGTCAAATGTCAAAAATCTTATTACATTATCAATACACTATACTAGATCCTAACGAAATCTTAACTTTATACTGATGTGGTAAGGTCCATATTTGCTTGTTTGATTATCCATGGTGTAGCTGACATCAGTGAAATCAAAACACGCATTCATAGGGACCATACAATGGCGAGTTGACGAGGCACGAGGCAAGGCCTCTATGGGGAAACGTTCCTCGTTTGCATATCGTTTATATAAAGTTTATGGTAATTTTAATTTGATTGGTATCATTAATTTTGTGCTGCGCTTAGATAGTGTCCAGTTATAAGACTTCTCGTAATTATAAATTAACGTACAATTTTTTTTACCGTGCCTACTTTTTCTTAACCGTTTGAGAACTATCAGAAGGCCAATTATTGTAATTAATTTACAGTATGACTGAAACTTGGCTGAACTGAAATTAAATTAAGAATTGAAAAAAAAATCGTATCGAAGAATACCAATATTTAATTATCTTTAAATTTCCTATGATAAAACACTTTTAATTGCGATAACCTAGGATATTACTACATGTTAAAACTTCGTTTAGACGCGAGAGAACAGTTTGGTAGTAAGAAACTGGGATTCCAAGAACTTTTGTTCGATAGAGGATATCGCATGGCAATTGCAGATATATAAGAAGTCCATAGATTTAAACTAATAATCTGTCTACTTGTACTATTTGTGAGAGAGGATAGTCAGATATAGATAGCTCCGAAACAATGTTTGCAATTAACGATATCTATTATTACAATCTTAAAGCTAATGACTTATGGAGATTGCAAATGATACTATTTGTGGTGTTAGTGTGTGGATCCAGCTAATAATGGTCCAATCTTTCTTTTATCCTCAAGATTGTAACAGACAAACAAAGCAAAACCTAAAAAGTGTATTTTGTCAAGAATATCTAACACCAAAAATAAATTTATAAATATTCCGATTGGTGTCCAAATTAAGAATATAGCACCACTTCATCTCCTCCCATGGATATCGTAAAAGGCGACTAAGGGACCCTAAACTAGAGAGATGGGCTCCATCGTGCCTTCTGCAGAAAAGTAGACATACTGCGCTCACCAACCCGCTTGCCAATCGTGGTGGGTATTATCAAATACCCCCCAAAATTACCACACAATCGTGGAAATATATAGGGGAGGCTTTAGTCAGCAGTGGTCTTATGAAATATGAATTATGAAATAAAATAGCCTGTAAATAGCCTATGGGGAACAAGGTGTGGTGTTCCTCCATAGAAAAGGGAGGATCCTCAAACCAGGTGGGTGGTCCGTGGTATGCCTGGCGGGCCTGGCGGTAACGATATTTTTTTTTGGGCTTCTCGCATACATTTCAGGGAAATGTGGTTGCTTAACCGGACATTTCTGGCGAAGCCAAAAGAAGCCTCCAACCAGGCTTAAAATTAATATTAAAAACTAAGCAACTTTCGCTAAGGGCGCCCCCTGCGGGACATGGACCTCGGCTTAGGGCGTTGCTGGGGACAACAAGCTATTGTTTTGGTGACAGCTGGATCGGTAATAGACGCGGCAACGGTTGATGTTGGGCGACTACATATAGGTATGCAGCGTTGCGCGAATACTCTACAAGTGTGATTCAGGATTATTTGACGTCATCGGAGAGTTGCAATTGATAATCAAGTAGATGTCGCTGTAAGTTGCAGTTGTATGCTGGCGATGTAGGTGTCACAAGCCCACTGTAAGGGAAAGGCCTCTTCTCATACAGAAAACGAACGAGCATTAAATTCCACGCTTGCTCACTGCGAATTGGCGATTTTAGATCATTCGATCTACGTTTCCCCACGACGTTTTCCTTCGCCGTTAAAGTAATACACTTGATAAAAGTAGAAAAAATATTTATTCAATATAAACTTTTCAGTAACAAGATCGCTGTCCGCAACGACTACAAAAACATAACATGGAAGTGTTACCTAGGTACATCCTCGTTCCCCTGCCATTGCTATAAGGTGAGGGACCTCTGGGTTCGCGGGTGCGTAGATTGGGGAATCTGCGTGCCCACACCGAGCGACCCAAGAGAAGACGGACACGCGGACGGCACGCATGTGGTCACGCGCTGCCGTGGGACGCTTTGGGGGATCCTTTACAATCCCCCTGGGGGGGTGACCGCTTTACAGTCACCCTCTCCGAGATGTGCCAATAGGCGTGGCACCAGGGGGTGGCTCTAGTGTGATCATACGAGGACCTGGAGCCTCCCTTAGGTGCCGAAGATGACCGCTCCAGTGGTTTTAGCCGGTAGGAGTCCGGCATACCCCTTCGTCCTTCCCCGGGGCGAAGGAAGTTCATGATAAATTTCTACTGGGCACCAATAAAAAATAAAAAAAATAAAAAAGGTACATCCTCGTTGCCGAATCAACTACTCTCTTCAACCCTCCAATAAGGGGAACAATGCTTGCATCCAACTCCCCGATTCCACTTATGTGCAAATTGGCCAATGAGTGTATTAGTGATACTGATATATTTCTAGGATCAGTTTATCGTTTTCAAAATAATCTTGATCGCTGTGTGGTGGGGGTCACAATTAATAAGTAGCTTAGTGATTGTGATTCCTCATCTTGATTCGTTTGATATTGTTCCATATCCGAGGCTAGCTCGAATTTGAACCCGCAACAAAATTATCAACCTTTTTATATCAGTGCGTTAAAAATTCTAGTTCGAATAACACGCGGTTTACGTCAATTTCAAGAAAAAATCTTTATCCAGACCGAGATTATATGATCAATAATCATATAACTAACTAAACCTGGTACTATTGAGGCTTTACGCAGAACGTAAGTGTCAGTGCACGATGCAAACCATCAACATTATAGATATATGTTATGTCATAAATTCCTAGCAACAGGTTACGTAACCATCTCAGAAAGTACTACGCGGTATGACGAAGCGCATATAATTTAAGAATAACTTACTATATCTATACTTTACTGATAAGAGGCCGGTTATGTAGTTACGACCCCCCTACCGTCAGTTCATGGTGGGGGGCCTCGGGGGTCACGTCATATCGAGTGACTCCCGGGAAGACGGTGGCGCGCACGTGGTCACGTGCCGCCGTGTGCGCAGCACAGCGCACAGCGAGACTTGGGGGGATTCTTTACAATCCTCCCCGAGAAGTGCCAGGGGGGCGGCCTTTTTACAGCCACCTGCCCTCCGCTAGAGGGGGTGACCGCTTTACAGTCATCCCCTCCGAGATGTGCCTAAAGGCGTGGCATCAATGGGCGGCTCTAGTGTGAACTTACGAGGACCTGGAGCCCCCCTTCGGTGCCGAAGATGACCGCTCCAGTGGTTTTAGCCGGTAGGAGTCAGAAAGCATACCCCTTCGCCCTTCCCCGGGGTGAAGGAAGTTCCATGTAGAACTTACACTGGACACAAATAAAAAAAAAATGTAGTTACGACCGTGGTGCCAGATATTCCGCCACCGAGCAATAGTAGATGGGCACCAGAACTAGAGTAATTACTAGCCATAAAAGACTAAATAACGAACAGACATATTCAATCCACACATATACACACATGCACGCATACACAACTCCGCACGTACGCACTCACATCCATCCACAGGCACTCTCATGCACACTCGCACCACGCATACACACTCGCACACACATACACATACTTATTTACGTGAAAAATCTAATTTTAATTTTATTTCCAAATTATTGTATGCTCTTTTACTTACCATTAATCCAATTGTTTAGCTCTGCTTGCTAGTGATTCTAATAATTGTATTATGGGTAATCCTGGTGACCTGAAATACAGGTTTCTGGCTAGTTTAGGCACCAGTCTCCCACAATATAATTATATACTTATGTAAGCACTTCATTTATAATAATGAATTTTGTATAGTGGAGTAATTTTTTTTATTGATTGATTGATTGCCTTGATGTGATGAGCGTAGTGTGTTGCGTAAGACTAGTCCTGAGTAGCATTACAATTGTAATGTGCAGGCATGCCACCAGGCGAATGATTTACTCGTCTCACCACTATCTAGTATAGAAAAAAACACTTCACTACAATCACTTCACTATATCAAAAAGGGCAGATATTATATCAACTCCTGTTTTGCCCTTACCTTACATTGTGCTGTCAGTCCATGACTCGCTGATAATGGTAACTTTATAACTAATGCATCTTGCTTGTCAAGCTCAGGGTCTAGAAGTACGTGTACCGTACCGTTACAGAGCAATTACTGACATTTAAACCACATATTTAAAATCGCTCAGAGGACTATGCGAGCTATGTTCGGGGTTTCTTTGAAGGATCCGCAAAGACAGTATTCAGGGTAACTGGAATCCCTGACATAGATGAAAGAATGAATAAATAATAAACGATATTTATTTAGCAAGTAGGTTTAAAGGTTTCAACAATTTCTCTCTTAAATAAATTTAGATGAAACTAGTATTCCTTACGGGTTTCCTCAGAGAAGAATCAATGTTGAGCCAACTCAAATGTTTCTGTCCACAAATATTTTCTATTGAAAAATTATGTATTAATATGCTCTAGTCCCATACCAGTTTTAAATTGAGCCATTCCGCCATCTATTGACATTAAAACTTCAATCGGCAGAATGTTAAATTGGCAATTAATTGCCCTTGTACTCGTATGATGGACCAATGGTAGTCAGAGTAGACGAGTACCTGAGTGGAGACCGCAAATATTCAACCGCAACTTTGGATGCCTCCTTCATCTGGATGAGAGAAGATGGAAGTGAAACTGAACTAGATGCGAAAGGTGGAGAACTGAGCATTATGGAGCAACTTTTGACAATCATGAGCCCATATTTCGGAGTAACTTCAATGTGCAGTGAAAAAAGAAAGAATTAAAAATTAAAAACGACTGTATTTAGCTGAACTAATTGGGGCGGAAGTATTATACCCAAACTTATTTGGATGTCTATTACCAGCCTAAATATGATTTTAAAATGGAATGTGATTGAAATTTACAGAAAACAGAAATCCTAGTGACTACTATATTTTTAGCCAGACTGGAATGAGGCTGGTGCGACGTTTAAATATGTAGAAGCTTAAGTAATAAAGCGAACACGATATATTCATTAAAGCTGTTAGTTTGTCCAAAAACAACTATTGTAGCAAGCGAAATTTAACTTCAGTTCAGTCAATCAAGTCCACTGCTAGACTAAAGCTTTTCGAAAATATCGTGTCAGAAATCCTTTAATTATTTAATGATAAAAATTCCAGCAAAACTAATTAACATTATACTCATAATCTTTCTGGTGAAAATTTCAGTGGAAATACTTTAACGTCTGAGTGTTTTAGAAATTTTAACTATCTAAACTACTTTAATATTAAACACGTTTGAAAATTTAGGTAACGCAAGTTTTTGAGCGATGTTACTCAATTCAAGTATAGTTCAGTATAGACACATTCGGGTTATATTGATATCATTTTACTCTATTTTTCTATGTGTTCTCTCTTAATTTTTTGTCTTTTTCTTATTTTGCTTTGTTTTATCTTATCTTTCTTTATGTCTTACATTTATTTTCTTTTCTTGTTACTCTTTTTTTCATGTATTTCCTTTCTATATAATACAAAAACTGATCTCTTGGATTAAATAAGAATAAATTACAATCGTATACAAATGCATTGAGCTGATCGGCGACTTTGTAGGAGCATATTTTATTTTAGTCCAAAACGTCAAGATTTTTTATTGATATGATTTACCTTTATTTATTTTTTATTAACTTTATTTATTTTGGTGCCGGCCGTGCCGTGTGGTGCCGGCTCAGAATGCCACCACTCTATTTCATCCCATGGGTGTGGTGTCGTAAAAGTCGACTAAGGGATTAACCGGAGGATGGGCAACAGCGTCCTTCGAGTACATTAACAACTCAACTGCGATCGCCAACCCGTCTGCCAAGCGTGGCGATTATGGCAAGACCCCCCAATGAGCACACAACACATCCATATCGGTCGTTGTGGTGATCTTTGAGGGAGGGAGCAGTGGACTTCATTTGGCCGAAATGATGATAATGATTTTTATTTTATTTTCTCACCACTATAATGAAACAGTACAGTATTGTACAAATTTACTGTAATTACAATTTATTGTAGATTTAACATTGCATTACATTTAGCTGGTAAATCTTCATATAAAAATTGAATTCTAAAATTCTACAAATTTTGGACTATTACGGCAAATAAGCATTCGGGCGGTCATTGACAAGCCATGTGCTTATTACTCATTGGGAATGGTGATTATGATATGGTCATTAAATTTGGTTGATGTGGATATTTCTGCCTATCCTATGAATACGTATGGGATAAGGGTGATCTTCCTGGCCAAGACGACAAGGCTTTTTAGTTATTCATAGTTTCTTATAAGTCTAAATAAGCACTGGGTAACAATTGAATTAAATACACATCGAGTTTATATTCAGAATTTCGTGATTACTATTTCGGGGAGATACTTACAGGGAAATAAATACATTTTAATTGATAGTTACAGTCAAGTGATTTTCTAAGAAAGAATTCCTAAACGTTCTCGATTATTTTCCTTCGCAACTTATAATAACAATAAAGCAAAAAAGCTTGACCAGTCTCTTGTTCTTCAGTTTCACCCATAGTGAACTTCACATATTACTTGGAGGGATAATGATCACCTGCATACTTGGATTCTGTATTGTCAACCTTGTACTATCCATCGTCTGAGTTGCAGAAATGTTACGAATGATTCATCGCAAATATGTGTACCTCGACAAGAGCCAACCATGTCTAAGATTAATGATAAACATAATGATAATCCTCGACAACGGTTCAGCTATTGCCTAAAATTAACAGCAGGACTTCAGACATAATCAGATTAAACTTCCGCTAATAACCAGCTAACAAACGGTGGTAAGTAGATTGAAACTTGTTCCATTACACGTCCTAACTGGACGGAAATTATTTTAAATGTTAACGAAATATTTGGACCCTTGAAATTAACATAATCCACATAGGTAGCGGAGGGTTAGCTTCGAACTTTGGTTTGAGTTTGGAATTTTTAGGTACTTATTATTGGTTGGTGTTTGTTGAAAGCGAAACTGTTACAATTATTACGGATTAATTCCGAGTGCTTAACGTGTTTTATTGAGCTGTGAAATCTTTGAAATAATGGGAATACTGGCATCACTTGAGGGTATGTGATCGTGATCCTGATAACCCTATAAACCGATTTCTGTTTTAATTAGCGGAGGGAAAAGGAACATATAATTAAGCGAGCGAATACCGTGTGATTCTCGGAAAAGAACAGATCACCCTTCTCCAGCCCTGTGTGTCGTAAAAGGGGACTATGGGCAGATGTCAAAACGATGGACAGCAGCATCCTCCTTTATGGTAATAGCAACAATCACCAATCCGCGTGCCAATCGTAGTGATTATGGCAATATCCTCTATGACCACTTACTGTAGAGATTATATGGAAGCCCATGTTCAGCAGTGGACGTATACGGACTGGTGTTATCATTTCGGCCGAATGAAGCCAACTGCTGGACACAGGCCTCCACCAAAGATCACTACAACAACCGATATGGGTGTGTTGTCGGCTCATTGGAGGGTTTTGCCATAATCGCCACGCTTGGCAGACGAGTTGGCGATCGCAGTTGAGTTGTTAATGTACTCGAAGGATGCTGCTGCCCATCCTCCGGCTGATATCTTAGTCGAATTTACGACACCCACGGGAGGAAATGCGGTGGTGGTATTCTGAGCCGGCACCACACGGCACAGTGCACGGCACACGGATTGGAGTGATGTGACAGAACCATGCGGGACACCACCTTGAACATCCTCAATACTGGAGGAATTTCTGATCAAACGGCAAACTACTAAGGGGAAAGCGATAGCTGGTGCAGAGCCATCTTCCAATAAATGTCACTAATCATGTGAAATGCGGCAGTAACTTAATCTTAGATCTCTTCAAAATATTTCACGACGATGTTATCGATTCTCCAGCGTATCCACCCACGTGCATAAATTGCTTTTACGGGAGCGATTTGTACGCAACTGTAGGCTAAAAAAGTGACGCATGGATAGATCTATGGACAAGTAATTTCCAGGTAGATATATCTGTTTTTAATCTTGAAAGAACAAAGGAGGCGAAGAATAAATCGGATAGAAAATGTATACGCTGTTTGTATCCACTTTTTTCTCTATTTATCATCATCATGTAAATCAAAGGCCGTCCACTACTAAACAAAGGTCTCCCAATATAATTTCCACGTCGACCGGTTACTTGCCGCCCGCATCCAACCATGTAAAGTAGAGAACATTTATGAGGTTTACTTGTATAAACCACTATTCTAGTGGGTATATTAATATGGAGAGAAGAGGAAGAGAGGCCTATGTCCAGTAGTGGACCGATATAGGCTGATGATGATAAGAATCTGGCGGATATTTACCGTGTGGTGTCCTGGATTAAGAATTTAGCACCACTTCATCTCCTCCCATGGATGTCGTAAAGGCGACTAAGGGGTAGCAGCGTTACTGAATATACTAACCCGCCCGCAAATTCCCCCCCAGAATGACGACATCATTGGAAATCTATAGGGAATATGTCTCCTTTATTCAGCGGTGGGCGTCCTTCGTTTGGCTGTTTTGATGTACGATGAATGTATCGAATATTATTGACGGCACGGTTGGTGTTGCCAGTGGCTGACACAGTCGACTGCTGCGCTCCGGGTCGCGGGTTCGATTCCCGCACGGAATAACTATTTGTACGATCTGCAGGTAGTTCTTCCGGGTCTGGGAGTATCGTGTGTGGAATTCGTGTCTGTAAACGCATCCACGACACAGGAGAAATCCTAGTGTGGAGCAACGTTTTTTTATAAAAGAAAGAATATCACACTAGTAACATTAAGATACAATAGTAATATGCTTAAAGAGACGCTGGTGATAGGGTGTTTGTCTGCTACGTTTTAAAACATTTATTCATCATCGCATCAGCCACAGGACGTCCACTGCTGAACAAAGACCTCCCCCTTAGATTTCCACAACGAGCGGTTACATGCCACCGTCATTCAACGAGTCCCAGCGACCTTCACCAGGTCGTCTATCCACCTCGTTAGAGGTCGTCCAAAGCCGCGTTTTCTGGTGCACGGTGTCCACTCGAGAACCTTTTTGCCCCAATGGCCATCAGTTCTTCATTGCTACTTCAGTTTACTAACATTTATATTATAAACATTTATTGGTAGTAAACGACTGTAGAAAATGATCCTAGCTCTAGGGACCAAAACCTTTTAATTTATATAACAGTATTAATTCACTTAGTAACATCAACATTAAATTGTTTATCTTTATTCAAATCTGAAAGCATATTTATATTTTATCAAATTAATTCATCTGTTTAGTGATTCAATAAAACGAAAAGCGTAAACATAAACTCAGTATAATCTGAAACAAAATAATGAATGTTTTTCAATCGAAAAACCTTTATAGGATTAATCACATTAGCCCAAAACCTACGCTAATAAAGATCGATTTTCTAATAAAGTTACGATAGATATTACCACTTCACTTAAAATTATTGTTATTACTAGCACAAACGCTGTATTGTAATGACGCTAAGAATTCGGAATAGTGGCTATGTAGTTCTCGACAATGAATAAGTTATCCAACGCGCACTATCGCTAACCATACCATCATCATCATCATCATCATTTCGGCCGAGTGAAGTCCACTGCTGGACACAGGCCTCCCCCAAAGATCACCACAACCACTGATATGGATGTGTTCTCGCTCATTGGGGGGTTTTGCCATAATCGCCACGCTTGGCAGGCGGGTTGGCGATCGCAGTTGAGTTGTTAATGTACTCGAAGGACGCTGCTGCCCACCCTCCGGCTAATCCCTTAGTCGACTTTTACGACACCCATGGGAGGAGATGGGGTGGTGGCATTCTGAGCCGGCACCACACGGCACGACCATACCATCGCCTAACATCAACTGAGATCAATCCACAACATCTCAACCCCAAGACTACTCGACCCCGACAAGTCGAGCCCATGATAACTCGCCCCATGACAAATCGGCCCCATGACAACTCGCCCCATGACAAATCGCCCCCATGACAGCTCACCCCCATGACAACTCGCCCCCATATCAACGCAACATCGACGAGTCGACCCCAACAACTTGACCGCGACCACTAGACCCCAAAAACTCGACCCGAAAACCTGAACTCGACTGCTCGCCTCACAAAACTAGACCTCAAAAAACAAAATAACCACGATTGCCAACCTTCAAAATCTAATTTATCCAAGCCGGATCCAATCTTATCCGGGTCGAATTCTTAGGGCCTAGTTATCGAAGTCAAGTTGTCATAGTGACGGGATATCGTAGGGTCAAGTTGTCATTGTGACGAGTTGTAGGGGTTGAGTTATTTCGGGTACAAACTGTCATGATACCGGTGAGATGGTAGTCAAAAGCAAGGCCATGCAAATCTAATCTCAACTCACCCAGACCCAGAACCACTGCCTAATGATTGACTAGTGGGTTATTTTTTTTTTAAATAGCTGGGCTTGGAAATATAGCCATTATAATAGTTCTAAAATATTTCACGGCGACCGGTTGGTTTATCTATTTTAGTACACTTCTCATCAACGCTTCAAAGGTAATGAAAATACTGTATTTTGTTATGATACCAAATTTCGTCACAAACAAAATTAAGTATTTATCAGACACACAACAAACGGGTGGGTTGTATTTGAAGTAATTCAAATAGGCTTGCGTTTGACCATTATCTCGCCTGATAATAAGCGACTTGCTTAAAAGAGGTGACCTGTGAGTATCCGGAAATACTGATTGCGAGAACGAGTTCCACTCCTTAGAGTTAGCGGAACGCATGAAAATAATAGAAGCAAAATACTTCGTACTGCGGATGGGTGGAACAGCCGGGACATAACGGAAATGCCGGTTGTCTGATTTTCCGCTGATGAAATGGGGTTCGAGGAATTAAGTCGTGTAATTATAACGCACACTCACCGAAATATATCCGATAATAGTCCGACAACTGGGGGCCAATTCTCGTAATCTCGATCTAGCTCATTTCAATCTCAATTTTGACGTTTATTTAATGACAATTCAGTACATGCGACAGTTTGAAATGTTAGCAGAATACCGTTTTGACTTCGATCAGCTTTCGATCCATTTTCGATCTCATCACAGTGTAAGTTCACGTTTGACGTTGTTTGTTAGTTTACGAGAATACCATTTGTGACATTTATGATACTGAGACTAAATCGGAACTATATTTTGAACATTTTTAAATTACGAGAATTGGCCCTCTGATTACAACTCTCGACATTTAATTCAGTAGCCTCACCTTAGCAATTGAATATAGAAAGAAAGAAAGAAAATACATTTATTTGGACACAAACTGAGACAACACGAAATAGTTTAATTTAAAAACAAAACCCTTGACTAAAAAAAAAAATAGTTTAAAAAACTAAAAAAACACGCTGACACAAAAAAAACAACTGAGTGCCCGAAAGAGCAAGTCTGGAACTGCACGCATGCGTAGTTCGCGCATTAGCTCTGTCTCTCTTACTCGCATGCAAAGGATGCGGAAAGAAATTAATTAATCCTGGCGAATCTAATTAGGATAATCGGATATTTTGATCGGATTATTGCATTGTCATCGACCTTTGACAGGTGTGCAAAGTTTGAATCAAATCTGATCGTTCAAAGTAGGGCAAAATCGAGCTCAAAGGAGTCGGTTACAAACAAACAAACATACATACATACATACAGGTGAAGCTAATAAAAGCGTGTTAATAAAATAGATTTGTGTGTCCCACGACTGTGCCAAATAAGTTCAAAATAAAGTACTATTATCGTTATTTTTTCAAAATGTATTATTAAATTATTTTGGAGATACATACAAACATAGGTCTATTTTCATCTATTTCCTTAAATAACTTTCTATTAAAAAATAATTTAAAAAAATAAGAACCTCACAAAAAGCCCTTCCATTTGATATGTTAAACGGTATTATTTGTAAATCTGTTTTATTATTTTCTAATTTGCCCTTAATTGTGACCCCCATATTCGAAATTGATGTATATACGTTACACATCCGTGTTTGGGATGCAAAAAATCATGTATGCACCAAATTTCAATTTAATGAGTCCAGTAGAATCGGAGCAGATTGGCGAGACGGACACACGAGTGATCCAATAAGGGTTCCACTTTTTTTTTTTTTACGGAACCTACGGAACCCTAATAAATAAATTGTTAAAATATAAACACGATATAAGACGGCACGGTTGGTGCAGTGGCTGCTACAGTCGGCTGCTGCGTCCCGGGTCGTGGGTTCGATTCCCGCACGGAACAAATATTTGTATGATCTGCAGGTAGTGGTCCGGGTCTGGGTGTATTGTGTGTGGAATTTGTGTCTGTAAACGCACCCACGACACAGGAGAAATCATAGTGCGGGGCAACGTTTGTAAAAAAAAACAATTGATATAATAGAAACACTTAAAAAGACACCTAAAAATATTATAATAATTTGTGAGACTCGCCAGCTCTGAGGTGACAGCAGGAACCAGTGAGTGAGCCCTACGCATTTATTTACAGCACATCCAGCACAAGCCAATTACCAACAGCACCCGTACATTACACACATTAACATTGATCATGTTTATCTTCCGTTGCGCATAAAATCTATATATACAAACAACCATAAAGCTAGTTATTATCTCTTATCCAACAAATTCTGTATACCGTTCAATTTCAAGTTTCTCTAACTACAAACTAACTTCCACGACTATTTTAATATAACTTCACTTATGTTCAGGTGGAGTTATATTAGAATGTCAGTGGTAGACAATATATTTATATCTTATAATTTATTGGAATAGCTTATATAACAAATCCCTAGTTTTTTAATACGATATAGCAAATATTTTTAATAATATATTAATAAGCATTTCTTCTCATTTTGACTTATTATTGTTATTTTTTTTAAAAGCGTTGCCCCACACTACATTTTCTCCTGTGTCGTGGGTGCGTTTTACAGACATGAATTCCACATACAATACACCCAATAGACCCGCCACAGCTAACTGCAGACCGTACACATATTTGTTCCGTGCAGGAATCGAACCCACGACCCGGAGCGCAGCAGCCGACTGTATCAGCCACTGCACCAACCGTGCCATCAAGTTCTGCGGTTACTAATTTGCTGCCAACCGCTACTACAAACATAACGAAAGCAGAATACCATTATTTCGGTCAATTCATAATTTAATCTCAGTTCGGTCAAGTTTCAGTTGTAGTGTAAATTAATTACGAGAGTAGGCCGTCAGGAGAATGGCTTAAACGTCACGCCCACACGATGTACAAAAAAAAACTTGAGAGGTGTCAAGGGACACCCGGATGGAACGAAGTTCCTTTTCGCTATTGAAATAAAAAAAGCAAGAAAATTGTACACACACACATATATATATGCACTCCGTCTGTCTATTCTTTCGTACACGTCATAGATGCGCGGGACTTTGTAAACACAACAGAGTGGAGAGAGAGAGAGAGAGAGAGAGAGAGAGAGAGAGAGAGAGAGAGAGAGAGAGAGAGAGAGAGAGAGAGAGAGAGAGAGAGAGAGAGAGAGAGAGAGACGCATGCCGCACGGCATACAACTATAGCAGAAAGTGACGTTAGAACGTCCTAAGGGATTTCAAAAACTATTACCATCGTAACTACTGTTTGTTCATAGTAATGTCTTAGATTTTTTATTTGGTTGCGATTATTAGTAATTATAATAAAACACTTTTAAACGGATTACATTGCGTATATTATACATTTTTGTTTTTCCTGACATTTCGTACACCGGCAAAGAAGCATACATGGGTGTCGTAAAAGGCGACTTAAGGGTCAATTCAAGAGGATGGGCAGCAGCGTCCTTCCTTTTTCTAATAATAGCATACTGCGATCACCAATCCACCTGGCAAGCGAGGTCATTATGGCTAGGTATATCCCCGATCACCGCTTATTGTATTGATCATAAGAAAGCCCACGCTCAATAGTGGGCTCAGCGGGGGATCCTTTACAATCCTCTCCAAGATGTGCCCGCGACGGCGGCCTCTTTACAGTCACCCCTCCTCCGGTACGTTTATTCGCAAGAACTTGGGAGTCCGCCTTCGGTGCCGAACTGCCCAGGTGAATTTAGCTGGTAAGAGTAACTACAGCACCCCTCTCCACTCATCGCCAGGATGGAGGAGTTATATAGTATTTTCTATCTTTTTTCTTAATTATATACAAGATATACAAGATACACAGTCACTTGTGAAAACTATATTGAGTTGGCATTTTCTACTGACTGCGTCTGAGAATAAATGGCAAAATAAACTCAAAGGTTCACATTTTAAAGTCCACACATACATTGCATACAATACAAAATTAAGTGAGAAGAATGTAGGGAAACGTCTGGAATTGCCTTTTGAAGAAAGATCTGTAATCGTTTTAATTTAACCTGCCCTGAAAGATGGCAAGCTTGAATCAGTCATGTAGCTTAACCCAGTTCCAGGGAGCTGAACGAGCCGTTGGACAAAATACGATCAATAGCATCTCGCGTAGGTCACTTGAATACCCAAAGGCACTACTCAGAAATGATTGCCAAGTGTGTGAAACCTATATAGTACTTCGATTTTTTATGGCTAAAGTTTAACAGACGCCCAGATATAGTAAGACATAACATACAAAAAAAATATGTTTTCGCTGGTCACTGCTGAATACCACTACCCCACCTTATCCCATGGCTGTCGTAAGACTCGACTATGGGACAAGCCAGACGAAGGGCAGCATGGTCCTTCGAGTACATTTATAACTCAATTGCGATCGGCAACCCAAGCCAAGCGTGGCAATTATAGCAAAACCCCCTAATGCACACAACGCAAACCCATACCGGTCATTGTGGCAATATTTTACAACAAACAAATTACCACCAAAATGTTACCTTCATTTTATGTAACAGAATAATTAATGAATTAATAAATAATAATGAATATGAATAATAATAGCACCTAAATCTACGGTGACAATATTTAGTTCAACTTAATTCGATCTGAAATAAGATCACCAGATCTTGTTGAACGAAAGAACAAAACGAACGAAAAGCTTTTCCTTTAAACAACGAAAAGTTTAATATTTAGTTATCTTATACAAATTAGATTTGAAATGTTAATTAGATTTGAAATGTTAATTACATTTGGTCAACAATTAAATAGAAGCCATATTGTTAAAATATTGTTTAAATATAAGTATTAAGTTTATATTCTACTTATTCCAATTTCAAAGGACCTTGACAGACACATAACCAATGGAAACCTTCAGGCGCGGAACCCTAAAAAAAGGGTAAAAAGTCGGGAAGGGTCGCCGGCCGCGGCCAATATTTACATAGATTCCGGTAATTCTCTAAGTTTGCTTTTCATTCGAGCCAAACACGCGAGAAAGGGTGTATTTTAATATTAAGGGTAGGTATTCTGCCTACATACGTTGTGTAGATTATAAGGTGGACTGATGATATGTTAAAATAAATCACATAGTAAACCTGTAAGACAGGACCTGTGACCACGAATGCTGCAAAGTATTCGATACGTCAGGAAAACAAAAGTATACGCCATAGAATCCGTTTAAAGGTGTTTTATTACAATGAGTAATAATCGCGAAAACCTAAGTAAGTAACCTAGGTAATGACTAAGCACCTTAGCTATTTCTAGTTACTGACTTAAAATAGACCACTGCCTCTCTGCTCGTATATTAAATCAAGTAATTTTTTTCTCGTAAAATATACCAAGTTCCTCCTTCTCGTACCAAAAGACCAAATTATTCGGGATAGATCAAGAGGTTACACTGTGAATGTAAGTAGAAATGAGGGGAGCGTACGCCCTAAATGAACTTGCTGAAATGACTTTTATTGGTGATGTCCTTCAAAAAGGTCAAGGGTATTGTCAACAAGCACAGCACAGAGTGGGCGTGAGAAGTTAAAGAAGTGTACTTTAAATAATTATTTTTTCAAAGAACTAACAAAACATGCTTTTAAACAAATATTAACTAAAACACACAACACACTTACAACACTTACAACACTTTTAAAAATGGAAAATAAAATATTGGGGTGCTCGGTATCAAAGGTAGATTAATAATGTGAATACAAGCAGGGAGCCCGCACGCTTTTATTTGATAATAAAAATATATGTTTTATTAAAAGAGTGTGCTTATTAGTTTTTTAAACTATTTTTTTAAACGTTGCTCCACACTAGGATTACTCCTGTGTCGTGGGTGCGTTTACAGACATAAATTCCACACACAATACACCCAGACCCGGAGCAACTACCTGCAGATCATACAAATATTTGTTCCGTGCGGGAATCGCACACGCGACCCGGAGCGCAGTAGCCGACTGTGTCAGCCACTGCACCAACCGTGCCGTCAACATACATATTAATATACCATATCATACCAACCAACGGTCGTCCACTGCTGAACAAAGGCCACCCCCATAGATTACCACAATGTGTCGTCATTTTGGGGGGAAGTTACTAGTACCACGCTTGGCAAGCATGTTAGTGAACGTAGTGGGTGGGACGCTGCTGCCGATCCCTCTGGTTTAGACGTTCATGGGAAGAGATGGACTGGTGCAATATCATAATCTAGATACCACACGGATATTTCGTTTATTTAACTGCATAAAATAAAATTCGTAAAAAATCGATAAACAATTAAGCTTATTACATTTAGTAATGTCTAGGTTTTCTCGATTATAGATTTTTGTCCTGACGTAGCGAAGTGTTCGCAACACTATAATATACGCGATGTAATCCATTTAAAAGTGTCATATTATACGACTGTTCTAACACATGAAGAAAAACGTAACGTTATATGTACCTATTTTGATAGGTACTTACTTATGAAGCCAAATTTTACTCTGCCGAAGTAATCAATTTACTTTTCGACGTGTTAAACATATTAGCAGAACAAAGTAATTTGTAACAAAATAAAAACTTTCTTCTCATGCTAATTCATTAATATTGGTCAATGCTAGCGCGGTGATTGATCGGCTCTACGATAAGCTTAAATATTAAGATACTCATAATTAAGCTGTAATGACTCCATTTTATGGTCAATTTTATCATTGGCCTTCGTTATGTTTATTATATAAAGAGGCCAGCGATAAAATTTATAAAACATTTACAGTGTTGTGTGTCACGAGCTATGCTTAGTATATCTCTAAGATATCATATCAGCAATGAAGAGATGCGTAGAAGAAATAATTTTGTTGATATAGCCCAAAGCAAAGTTACTTGAAGTGGCAATTGGCCGGAGCACATTGCTTGTAGAGCTTGTAGTATTGCAACTGAAGGCCGTTGAGGCAGAAAGGTTCTTGAATGAAGACCACGCACCGCAAAACGCAGCATGGGACGACCTCAAACCAGATGAACAGATTATCTGAAGGAGAAGGGTCGTTAAATGCGGCTGGCATGTCATAGTCGCGTTCAATGACCTCCATGGGATGATAGAGGTGGTAAGGCTATTCTAAGCCGGCACCACGCGGGTAATGGTCGATAACATAATGTACATTAAAACGAGGCCCCTGAAAAGGGTTTAACTTGTACTTATAAGTAGCAGATACAGTTTACAGACATAAATCTCACATAATACTAACACCCAGACCAGATGTATAATGAATATTTATAGATATGCACATCTATTTCACACATCCATACATAAATAGTGACAAGTTTATGACACGTCAGCCGAGTTTTCTTTCAGTCTCTTGCGACATCAAAATCATCATGTAATTCACACAGTAATCATCGAGTGAATCCCCGGTCAGCAAGAAATTTAACATGTCAGTAAAGATATAAAATACAAAAAGCAATAGTCAATCAAATTTCGTTTGGACGTTAGCATCAGACATCGTTATGGCTGTATTATGAAAGGTAGGGATTGTTATGAAATATTTGACATTAATATCTTTAAATCATTCAATTAGAGTTAAAGTTATGGGTAGGTATTGGTAGCTTATCGGCAGTAAGCGGTTGCAAAGCTTCTTGGATTATATTTCTATGTTTAATGATATTTTTTTGGCACAAGCTTGCCATACAATTCCAACTACTATAACTCCTGTAAGCCAGGATCTACAACGGTGACCACTGGAAATAATACCGACCAATGAAGCTCGGTGTGTTTAAGGTTACGTGTGGTGTCCGGATTAAGTATGTAGCACCAGAGTATCTCCTCCCGCGAATGTCTTAAAAGACGACTAACGACCGTAATCAATAATCAGTCTACATAATCCATAATCTATATGCTTTTTTTAACTTGATGAAAGACAGGTCCTCATTGGGATTGAGGACCTGTGTGCAAAGATTTGGATTAAATTGATTATTGATGTTCGCTGTAAGGGACTCGTAAGCCAAAGGGTTGAGCAGCAGCGTCCCTCCTTTGCCATTCTACGCTCACTAACCCGTTAATGCTAAGCGTGGTGAGTACTGGAAATGTCCTCCCAAAATTACGACATAATTGTGGAAATCTATTGGAAGGCCTTTTTTCAGCATCAGACACGGCCTCTAGCTTTTAAGATGATGATAAAGTAGTTGGCGATACTGATGAAAAGCACGTTGTCAAAATGTTAAATGTGTTTAATTGATAAAAATAAATTTAAACAATGAGAATAGCTTAAAAATAGATTATCAACTCAATTCAGTTGAGTTACAATAGAACAGAATAGGACTATTTATTTAGTCATTTGGTTCTAACAGACATTTGTGCATGAAGGAAGGGAATAACATATTGAAACAACGAAGGGTATTTCGCTACATGACAACCTCTAAGCCAAAACCAACTCAGAGTTAGATCCTATATGGTCATTTTTTATTTCAATTTATTTCACAAATCTGTTCTTTACCAAGTTTTTAAAACAGTTATGTATACGTTGATAAGATGAAGGAAGCCATGTGCAGAGAAGAACTAACGCCAATATGTCCCTATCGTCAGCATAATCTTTATTCCTTTCACGTGCGTTGTTTTTATTTCTAAACTAAAAGCTCCCTCAAATGAGATCATGCCTTTATTTGGTTCAGTTTGCGAACGGTAAACGTTATAAACAAACCGAATTCCTAAATACACTAAAATGTTTATTATCTGACCATATCTATGAGTAATTAGTAATTAATATGCTAATTGTGATAACCTGCAAACCCATTGCCCACGGGCATTATTACGCAAGTCCAGTGGAATGACGAACTGCTGTTGATTCCCATACAATTAATTTGAAGGATCATGTTTTAACAGAAAACACTGTTAGAATTGATAATATAAAATTATTTTAGAATACATTATTTGGTCTGTGGAATAGGGCCATACATGCGTCAGATGTCGTTCACGTATGACGTGTTAGTACTGTTTAGATTTTGCATAATTATTTAACTGCACGTATATTATACTTGTTAGTTTAATTTCCGTGTGGTGTCCGGATTAAGAATATAGCACCACTCCATCTCCTCCCGTGGATGTTGTAAAAGGCGACTAAGGGAATCTAAACCAGAGGGATGGGCAGCAGCATCCCTTCTGTGAAATGGTAGCCATACTGCGCTCACCAACCCGCCTGCCAAGCGTGGTGAGTATTGGCAAATACCCCCCAAAATGATGACACAGTTGTGAAAATCTATGGGGGAGGCTTTTGTTCAATAGTGGACGTATAAATGGCCGATATATTAGTTTAATTACAACACATTTGTTAATTTACAGCCAAAATTCATTAATAATCAATCGAACGAATCCGAAATCTTTAGATTTAAGATTTTTAACTTGATCTGTTTATGTATTAAGATCATACTTAACACAAAAAATAGACAAATCCTTAGTCAGATTTATTATTAATTTCGGCCGGTAAAAGATATCTAGTTTATTCCTGCACAGATTGATTTGATTATAGATTTATAGATTGACTAACTTCAAAGTTTCAGTTCAGTTCAGTTTTCATCGTTTCGATCAAGTTGCACTGACCGTGGTCACGAGAAGACTAAATCTGAAATTGTTTAAAATTCGCAAAAGCTTAGTTTCTAATTATTTGCCACTAGATGGCATTGTTCCATGTTACATGGTATTGTTAATATTATCACAGAGATGCATCAAATATTTATTTACTTAATTTAAAAAACTGTATTCCTAATATTTATTTTCCATGTGGTTCCCGGCAAAAAATTTCATACAGGTATCGTAAAAAGGGTTGATATCAACTTGCTCTAGTGTGATCATACGAGTACCTGGGGCCTCCCTTAGGTGCCGAAGATGACCGCTCCAGTGGTTTTAGCCGGTAGGAGTCCGGCATAGCCCTTCGCCCTTCCCCGGGGCGAAGGAAGTTCATGAAGAATTTCCACTGGGCACCAATAAAAAAAAAGGATAGGCAGCAACATTCTCCCGTGTGCTAATCATAACATACTTTGATCACCAATCCGCTGGCAAGCGTGGTAATTATAAGAATACCTGACTGCTCGTTATAGTGGCCATTGGGAGGCCCATGTTCAACAGTGGACGTTTATGGGCTGATGTGACTATGTGATTTAACAGCACTCTAAGACATGTACTGAATTTGTATTAGTACATTCTAAATTGGCTTATAATGAGCTATCTTAGTGAGCCGAGTTAGTGCGGTGTGTACGCAGCATTGGACATTGAAGGGCAGAAAAAAGAGGTATCTATCCTTGGTAATATGTTTGTCCCTTCCACAGTTCCTGAACACTTCGTCGGCGTTTTGGTTTCCTTTGTGTATATTAAGCATACTGTTGGAAGTCTCGGTATGTTATTAGTAACATACAGGAAAACGCTGATGTACATCCTAGTATATACCGTTAGTCGGAAGAAGATGTTCAATTCCTTTTCGGGAATAACTCCGCCAAATCGGGAAGTTAGCATTGATATGTATGCATCATAATCACCATCATATAAACCAAAAGACGTCCACATTTACATGTGTTTTATATAATTTTTATCGTATTAGAAAGAAAGAAAGAAAGAAAGAAAAAAGTTTTATTAAGGTCTCGCACAGGAAGTTACAAATAACATAAGTAAAAATAAAAATATTATAATTAAATTAAGGCAACCTGGACGAGGCCAAAAAAGGCCCCTATCTCAGCATAATGCTGTGACATTTAAATAAAAAAAATGCCACAGCGCTGGTTTTCAGATAGGACCAAGACAGTTGTGATACCACGGGCGGTTACGACATAGGCCAATAAATAAGTTAATAAAAAGACATGCCGAGTAATTAGTCAAATATAAATTTAATAATAAAATATGTAATATTTATAAAATATCCTATATGTGTAGCATACTACTGAATAAACCAATAATTAAATATATAAGTGTTACTTACGTGCATGTACTAGATATGATCAATACTTATTAAATATGCTATGTATGTCATGTTTATACTCTGTCTACGAGAGAGAGTCAGACCAGGCTGTATGGTTCGGACCTTTGCCTACCTGTTGGCGGAACAAACAGCAATAATGTTGAGAATGTCAATTGTCAAGTTGTTTACTGGCGACGTTAATGAAAATAAAAGTAATAAACGTTATTAAAAATTAATATAGTGATGTTTTTGTACATTATAGCGTTTAAATAGTACTGTTACCCGTACTTGTCTCAGTGTGATGCATAAATAGTTTTACTTCTACTAAATTCGCTGCCATACTCCACTCTGGCCACCATCACCAGATGCGTGCATACCTCAGGTAAATCTATACATTTTCCTTTTGCATACACAACAAGTATTGTTTATACTTAATGCGAAAGATATTTACTGTCTTTATAGCACGAAGAGGAGGCGGTAGATCGTTCCAGCATCGCGTGGCAGCGAATTTGAAACTTCCTCGAAATGCAGCAGTTCTATGCCTTGGGGTTGTCAAACGGTAAGCAGATGCCCTAGTGTTTTTTTTATTATATTCTCGTGACCAAGACAGTTTATTGTAAAGATAATCGGGTTGTTTTGTTATAATGACGTCAAAAAGTAAGGTAGCCAGATGCAGCTTTCTCCGTGCCAACATCTTCATGAAATTGCCTGTATTTAGGAATGGAGTTATGTGAGATCGTGGAGGGACATGAAAACAAAATCTAGCACACGCATTTTGTACACGCTGGATCATTTTATTGGTTCTACCGAGAATGCAGGTCCCATACACAGTGTCAGCGTAATTTAGTTTTGATAACACAAGTGACTCACATAGCATTACACGCATATCCACACTTATGTAGGGACGAATACGGTACAAAAGCTTGAGGCGGTAAAAGCAGTTGCGCACAGATTCCAGGATATGGGTTTCAAAGTGTAGCAGTCCATCAAACACAACTCCAAGATTACGTGCCTCTTGAACTCGTTCAATAGCACATCCATTGATCTGGAGGTCAAGATTGTATGTCAGCACTTTATTTATAGAGTCCCTAGACCCCATAACCAGGAACTTGGACTTATTGGGATTCAAAACTAAGGAATTTCTTTTTGACCATACTGCAATCCTATCCAAGTCTTCGTTCATTCTGTTTACAGCCTCTACAGTATTCTGGGAATGGAAGGAGAGGTACAACTGCAGGTCATCAGCATATAAGTGAAACTTAGTGTTGACCAGACAGTTGGTAATGTCAGCACTATACAAAATGAAGAGAAGAGGACCCAGGTTTGATCCCTGAGGCAAGCCACGGTATACTGGCCTGGGACCAGAGGCCTGGGTATCCCCATCCCTGTCATTTGTAATCTGGACAAATTGAGACCGGTGACTCAGGTAACTATGGAACCATTTTATTGTATCAATATGACACCCATAATATGATAGCTTGGAAAGAAGGAGTGAACTATTGATTGAGTCAAAGGCACGGGAAAAATCAAGGAGGACAAGCACGGTTCCCATGCCCTGGTCCCTGGCTTCCAGTATATTCCCGGCTACATCAAGGAGGGCTGTCGCTGTGCTGTGCTTTTTACGAAACCCTGATTGGGCTGAAGGTAGAATCTGGTAGCGCTCTAGGTATTCCCTAAGTTGGTTACAGACAACCTTCTCCAGGATCTTGGAAAGACAAGGTAAAAGGCTGATTGGACGAAGGTCTTTAGCATCACTAGGGTTAGCAACTTTAGGTATGGGCCTAACTATTGCCATTTTCCACAGATCCGGAAATGACGACGTGGCTATGGATCTATTGATAATGGATGTTATAGCTGAGAGTGTTCGAGGTAGTGTCATCAGCAACATATCCAGTGAAATGTTGTCAGAACCCTGAGCATTGGACTTAACGCTGCGCAGAAGTTTCAACACAATATCCATTTCAACGGGCTTAAGCTGGAAATCGCCAGTTCCAAATCTATTAAACTCAAAATAAGTCAAATCTGAGATTTTAACCTTACCACTGCCAGGTACCTCCAAAAAGTGTTGATTAATACTATCAGGGTCACTACAAAAGTGTGGCAAACTGTGCTCGTGTTTTTTAGAAATAGCTATAGTTGATTTAATATGTTTCCATAACTTCTTAGGCTGTTTAATGTTGTTATTTATAAATGTTTTAAAATATGCCGACTTCTCACTATCCATTGCGGCCCGCACGAGATATTTAAGTTCTTTGTACGACTTACTATGACATTCAGATCCTGTGGCTTTAGACTTATTATGAAACTTGTTGCGCAACTTTATCATTTCCTTAACAGTGTCAGTTATCCATGGGCAAGATTTTTCCTTAATTAAAACTTTTTTATGGGGTGCGTGTAAATCAAATAGCATGTGAATATAATAATTAAATGTTCCTACCATGGAATTCACATCATCCAAACTCTCAATATATTCCCATTTAATTTTGTTTAAGTCATTGTTGAATATGTCCAATAAAGTGTCTTTGAGTGGCCTGTATGTAATCCAATGCGGGATAGATTTTTCCAGTTTCAATTTATACTCCACAGATATAATTGCATGTTGACCCAGTGCCGGTATGTGTGATACTGAAACTCCACATACATGGGCATCAGTGCACACAACATCGATTAACGTTTCACTGTGGTCTGTAAAATGGGTTGGCTCAGTGATAATTTGTTTAAGGGACAAGTATTGTAAAAAGTTATTTAGTAATATTGATTTGTTATCTGTTTGATTTAGTACATTAATATTGAAGTCTCCCAGCAAAATAACTTTATCTGCATTAGCACAAGAGGTGAGCGTAGTAGTCACTGCATCAAGGAAGACGTTCACATCAAGCCAAGGTGGTCTGTAAGCAGTACCTATGATGATTGACTGCGAATTAATGTTGAGTCTCAACCACGTCTGCTCAACCTGCGGCGCGGGTGGGTGCGGCACGGCTCGCGCGCGCAGCCCGCGGCGCACGTAGAAGCCCACGCCGCCGCCGCGCCCGCGCACGGCGGCCGGGCGCGGCACGTGCCGCAGCCGGTACCCCGGCACCGACGGTGCACGACCCTCCTCTCCCTCTCTAAGCCAGGTCTCGTTGATCGCCATGACATCTACCGCAAGATTTCCCATAGCCACAAGAAATTCATCCTGGCGCGAACCTAGCGACCCTGCATTAAACAATCCAACTTTCAGATTTTTTGATTTAATCATTTGTATAAGCACAAGTGTTTATATTTACTTTGTTGTATATAATGTTTAATTTTGTTTGTAATGAAAAATGTAGCATGGTATGTAGTAGTGTAAATATTCTGAATATAGAAGGGCATAATGTAAGTTGTAATATAATATAAAGTGTTTTTTTTAACATAGTATATAAGTAAATATCGAACGTAAGTTTTTTAAATAAATAATTTACATAAGTTGGGTTCAATCGAGCAGTAGGGGTATAGAACGTAACCGAAAAATACTGAGACAGGAGAAACATTGGCCTCGCATCAAAATCACATAAACACATCAAATACACATCAGAGACCGAGAAAATATGTTTATAATTATATACACATACAGTACAGATTGCCGTTTTTATATACGTACTGAACACCATCCTATTATACCTCGCCGTTAGTAGGTACTGCATGGCCAAAAACACGCACTAGATCTTCCTCCGAGCGGATACAGTGAGTAGGCTTGCCGTCACCCTGCTTAGCCAGAATGCGCCCGAACTTCGTCCAGGTGTATCTCCACTCGAGACGGCTGGCAGCCTCACGAACACGGTAGAACAAGTACCTATTTGTTTTTGTTAATCTCTCATTAAAAAAGAATCGGCGTGGGGGCGCGGGAAATCCGAGGTCCGCTGTGGTAGCTCCACGCCGCACACGGGCACTCTGCAGCAGCTCATCGCGTAAAGCGCGACGCGTCAGACGAACTACGATGCGCCGCCCGCGCGTAGACTTTCCAGCTCCTCCTGCTACACTCACTCCGCTAGCCGGGCTCGTTCCATCAACTGGGCTGGCTCCACCAACCGGGCTGACTCCGCCTATCGTGCGCACTCTGCCAGCAGTTCCCGTCTGCACCTCGCGCTCAACACGAAGGCCAATCCGCTGCGCGTACACAATATCGCGTTCTCCAGGGTCACCCCGACCCTTGCTGCCACCAACACAACCGTATTCAACACATTTTCGCCTGGAATCTCCGGGAGGTTGGCAATTTCCAGGTCGGAGCTGAGCAACTCCTGGTCACGCTCATTAAGCTCTAGTTGCAGTTTAGCAACGGTGAGCTCAAGCTGACCCACTTTACTGTCGGGTGCATCCGTCGTCTGGTGTTTTTCCAGAGCTTCAATTCTATCCTCCAGGTCATCGACTCGCTGAGTGCAGACTTCATATGAGGTATGAAGCTCGACCATCTCCCGACGAAATTCACGAAGCTCGTCCATTACCTCTCGCAGCTCCGACCTGAACAGCTTTATTTCCTCTCGGAGTGTCAGTTGTGATTCAGGGGAGGTTTCGGCCTCTGTACATGGCACACTCTGAGACTGAACCTGACAAACAGTAATCGGTGACCTGGCAATAGCACCATGGGTTACAGTCTCGATGTTTTCAGAGGGGCCACTACTCAGCTCTTTGACAGGAGTAGCGCTGTTGTCACCCCTGGGCACCTTCTTCTTACAATCTGGGCATAACCAGTCGCCACTCATCTTCACTGACTCCGGCAGAAGCAGGCATGCGAAGTGGTACCTATTAGAGCATTTTAAATTGCTGCAAGTAGCGCTGCCTTTCGCTGACAAGAATCTTCCACAAGCTGCGCACTTTGCCATGATAATTAGTTAAGTTAGCGTTATAAGTATAATTGGTAATAAGTTAGCAGCAAGGGAAGATAGATGGCGCTAGTTTACTAATGATATCGATCCGATCACTGTCAAAAATAAGTTAGTTGCAATACACTTTTGGAGGTACTAGTAACAATATGTTTTTAATATGTGACCTCTGAGTACTAAAATAAAAGTTCTACTGACCACCCATTATTTACAATCCGCACTATTATCGACTGTGCATCTACGAGATAACACTCACGCACACAACCGACACTGTATCGCGTTTATTAAAACAGTTTTTAAGAGACACAACGCAGTATTACGTTATACAGAGCAAATAAAGTGAGCAATATATGTCTGTCGCAGTCCGTGGTACGACGACGGTTTTAAACCTATTACGGTATTACGGTTCTACATAGTTTATAGGTACCTAAACAATGTTTAGATCATAAAAGATTTTTGAGGACATTAATCATAATGAATATACGCCTGGTACCCGAATGTTCCAGATATTCGATCAGGGTTTTGTCTCCAGTTTACCTTTATTGGTCGGCTGAAGTGGAACCTCATGAATTCCCGCAGGAATTTCAAACTCTGGCTTTCCTTAGTTGGCCGATCAAAGGGGGATCGCCAGAGCTATGTAGTCGGGGGTGGAAATGTCTAATGATGAACAGGGAAACCCACTCAGAGCCATCGAGGTGCGCGATGGTGAAACCGGTGCAACACCTCTCGACACCCCGAACCGCTCACACCGGTGTTGCTCCCTGTCACTTGTAGTGGTGGCTATTGGCCACCTTGTGAGTGGCGAGTCACCGTCTGCTACACAATTTTACTTAAAGGTGGAAAGGCAGACACCGTTTTTTCCGTTTTTCCTAGTATTCAATCTATTCAACACCAATTGCAATAGACCTTATAATTATAGTTTCCATTTCATACAACAGTTTTACACCTTCGGGGACAATCTGAGGCTGCATTTTCTAGTGCAGCCGTGGAGAGTCCCCGGTTAGTGTCCCATTACATTTTAGATTGAAATTCTCTAAAGGACCTCTGCGTGTTGGACCATTGTCCCGTAAGCCTATCAAAAGACCGGGATCCCCTTTACAGGGAATATAAGCCCGTGACTAGAGAAAAATGAATATAATGTGTAAAATTGTACATATTTTTTTACTTCGTAGATATCATTACTTCAATAAGGGTTCATATAAAGCTGGATTATATTGGTAAAAATTTGAGTTGCTATTTTGTACCTCTGAGATACAGAAATGTTTATTTATAACTCAAAATTTAAATGTTGGTTTTAATTAAAAAAATACCTTTCATAATTATATTAATTAATTAGCATATTATTAACATTATTAGAAGCCAGTTAGAATCCAGATTATTATGTTAGAACAAGTTCAAGGATATAGTTACGACACTTGATGTTAATTACTCTGAGGTTAAAGATCATCTTGTCAAACTGTTATGAAAACATATAGATAGATCACATGATACCAAACCGGTTAAACAAAGTATATTGATATGAAAGATATGAGTATATTGATATATGATTGGTCACCACCAACGTATTTGCATTGAGAACACCTCGTCTTAATGGTCCAACACTAATATTGGCGTACCGCAGGGTAGCGTTTTATCTCCATTACTATTAGCAATTCTTATAAATTCCATTTCTTATCAACTAATTTCTTCCTATTATATTTATGCGGAATTGCAATCAAATAATGATTCCGATTTGCGGCATTGAGAGTAAGCAGTCAGGCGATTGGGACTGTGAGGTACTGGGACAAAGCATACTATTAAGTAAAGTTACAATAAGTACACATCACGCTATACAAATCTAATTTAAGCTGATCTCTCATCGTAAGGAAATCCCATACAATGCGAGATCAGCTTATACTGGAAATGTTTAGCTTGATGTGTAGCCGTTTATACAAAAGAAAATCATGTTATGTCATTATCCACAAAAATGGAGGTTAAATAGCTGCAAAGCCGGGTGAAGTTTATAATTTCGGCCGTATGAAGTCTACTGCTGGACACAGGCCTCCTCCAAAGATCACCACAACAACTGATATGGGTGTGTTGTGTGATCATTGGGGGGTTTTGCCATAATCGCCACGCTTGGCAGGCGGGTTGGCGATCGCAGTTGAGTTGTTAATGTACTCGAAGGACGCTGCTGCCCATCCTCCAGTTAATCCCATAGTCGCCTTTTACGACACCCACGGGATGTGAAGTTTGAAATATATCAAATACTTTATCTTTCAACCGTAACAGAATTCTGATTAAAACAATAGATTTTCTTCTCATATCGCGAGTAGCTCAGTCAGCCAAAGAAAATTAATGGATCAGACAACTTGGAACGCAGTCACAGTTTCGGTATCAGTCACTTGACTGCTTTAGCGAATCTCTTACTTGATAAACAAAAGAATAAAAGATTTGAAAAAAGAAAAAAAGAAACTATATTGAAATGTTTAGTTTTATTCAAATTAGAGTTTCATTCTCAGCTGGTTAGATATCAAACTTATTTGTTAAACATAGGTAACTATTTAGTACGTAGCCTGCAAGAGTTTATCTCTCCAACGTAACTACGATAAATCCCTAAACTACATACATCAAATTTCCACAAACATATTCCACCAAAATCAGCGAAAATACATAAAGATTCCTTCCCTCGCAATTACCTATTGTGCTGTAAGTACGAAGGCTCTGAAGACGAACCCAAATGGGGACCGAATTTTTATCCCCGAGACATGCAGATGAAAAGAACCTCTTCGGTAGCTTATTATGTTTATATTTTTTTAATATACCGTTGAATATGGTTTGTAAAGGACGGCCGTATAATGTCGTTTGTGTGTGAAATAAGCGTGAAGGACGAGCGTTGTGTCTGGGAATTGTTGACAATTGAAAATAATCTGAGAATAGTTAATAGTGAAACAGTCAATAGTGTCGTCAACAGTCAACATGCCGTGTGGTGCCGGCTCAGGATAACACCACCCCATCTCCTCCCATGGGTGTCGTAAAAGTAGACTAAGGGATTAGCCGGAGGATGGGCGGCAGCGTCCTTCGAGTACATTAACAACTCAACTGCGATCGCCAACCCGCCTGCCAAGCGCGGCGATTATGGCAAAACCCTTAACATCCATATAGGTGGTTGTTGTGATCTTTGGGGGAGGCCTGTGTCCAGCAGTGGACTTCATTCGGCTGAAATGACAAATGACAATAGTGTTTTTGGACTTTACTCCTTAAGAATCGATTTATAAATAAGGCCGGTATGAAAAATGTATGTTGTGTGAAATTATGTCGAGCGTTAACTAAAATGCGTTACGTTTTCTGCGCACCTTCTGCGTTAAAGTCATGTATGTGTCAGATGTCGTTTGATGTCAAAGTTTTATATTATTTCATTTAATGTAAATAAATATTGATACTTAATATCATTATTATTAATTATTAATACGCAGTGGAGTGATTAAATAAATATATGAAAATTAAAAAATATGGAAACTCTAAGTGACGGTGGAAGAAAATCCGACGAACACGTGGATGTATTTACTAGGTAGGTTATAATTCATTTTTATATATGACATATATCGTACATATAACCATCCATGATCGCCAAACCGCCTGCAAAACGTGGCGAATACAGCTAAACCCCCCAAAGAGCACACCACGCAAACCCAGACCGATCGTTCTTCGTTCTTTGGGGGAGGCTTATGTTTAGCAGTGGACGTCTTTCGGCTGAAATGATGATGATGATATTCTGAGAAAATATAGGTTAATGCGTAAAGAATGAGCATACTACAATAATAAAAAATAGCTTATTTGCCACAGCAGTTACTGGCTGACCAGTCCTGAGACAGCGCTCATTCACTTTCACGAGCATGACCATGCCTCATAATACCATCATTGAATGTTTAACAGAAAGGCGAGTAACTAAGTAGAGGCGAGTAATAGTCGAATCCGACTCGGCTGGGCAGCGTTTGGGAAACTTCGCAACGTCTTTTCGTCCACAATACCGCAATGCCTCAAGACGAAAGTCTTTAACCAGTGTGTGATACCAGTGATGACATATGGAACAGAGACGTGGTCACTCACAATGAGCCTCATAAGAAAGCTCAAGGTCACTCAGCGAGCTATGGAGAGAGCTATGCTTGGTATTTCTCTATGAGATCGAATCAGAAATGAGGAAATCCGTAGAACTAAAGTTAGCTGAAATGATTAGTAAACTGAAGTGGCAATGGGCGGGGCACATTGCTCGTAGAACTGATGGCCGTTGGGCACAAAGGTTCTCGAATAGAGACCGCGCACCGGAAAACGCAGCGTGGGACGACCTCCAACGAGGTGGACAGACGACCTGGTGAAGGTCGCTAGGAGTCGTTGGATGAGAGTGGCATGTGACCGAGCGGTCACATGCCACATTGTGGCGTTAAGGCGGGAGGCCTTTGTTCAGCAGTGGACATTCTGTGGCTGATATGATTTCATTATAAATTTGTACGAATCCGAAACAAAACATTTTCTTATCGTTTACAAAGAAATGTTGATAACATGAGTTCATATGTTGTTACATGCGTGCCCCACCATTACTCTAGCTAGTTCGACATGAAATAGTACGATTTCAATTTCCCCAAAAATCCAAATTTAGAACATGATAATATTCAAATACTTCCATTATTCCTGCTTCCATTATTTCAGGGGTCCGCTAATTTCGTGATAAATCTCCGGAGATTACCCTTCGAGGGGCGCTAATTATGTTTTTATACGTTACTGGGGAATGAAGATTGTTCACTAAATAATTACCAAGGTGCCCATGGAATGGGTTTATGAGTGGCTGAGCTTCGTGTCCTCTTTGTAATGATATATAAAGGATACTACGGTACGGTAGTATTGTTATAACGTTTTACCCTTCGACTGAATATAGTGTTGGATTCAAACCTGGGTTTCACATCTGCCAGGAGTCCTGCGATGGCTCATTATTTTTTTACACTTAAGATTTCTATGTTTATTTGCTGAAAGTAGGTTATAGCGATTCTCAAAATTTATGTAATTAAATAGTTTTTTATAATAAAAACACTTTTAAACGGATTCTGTCGCGTATATTTTAGATTTTTGTTTTTCCTGACGTTTCGAACACTTTGCAGGGTTCGTGGTCGCAGGATGACTAATCATCAATATACGCGATAGAATCCGTTTAAAAGTGTTTTATTATAATGTGTAATACTCGCGAAAACCTACGACATTATTAAATAGTTTTTTTTTTATGAAAACGTACCCGCACTAGGATTGCTCCTGTGTCGTGGGTGCGTTTACAGACATAAATCCACATACAATACACCCAGACCCAGAGCAACTACCCCGAAGATCATACAAATATTTGTTCCGTGTGGGAATCGAATCCACGACCCTGAGCGCAGCAGCCGACTGTATCAGCCACTGCACCAACCGTGCCGTTAAAATACACATTTGCCGTGTGGTGCCGGCTCAGAATACCACCACCCCATTTCCTCCCGTAAAAGTCGACTAAGGGATTAACTGGAGGATGGGCAGCAGCGTCTTCCGAGTAAATTAACAACTCAACTGCGATCGCCCACCCGTCTGCCAAGCGTGGCGATTATGGCAAAACCCCCCAATGAGCACACAACACACCCATATCGGTCGTTGTGGTGATCTTTTGGGGAGGCCTGTGTCCAGCAGTGGACTTAATTCGGCCGAAATGATGAAAGCTATAAAGCATCAGTGTGATAAAGGTCACAATCGTACGCAAGTATAAAACAACATACCATAACTTACTTACAAACCTAACCCTTTTCTCGCTCCGCAGTTGACTCTCACAATATATTTGTCTTTCATTTCAAGTTCAATGTCAACTGGGAAGGGATTCCCATGGGCTTCAAATTTATGGCTGTTTACGTGGTTGCGTTTAGCTTAATGGAAGGACAGGTGGTGTTACATCAGCGCTTAACTGCGAGCAAAATGGAAAGATAATGTTTAGACTGTGGATTGTCCTACTTAAGTCTTAAAGGTATTTTTATTTTTCACTGTGAAATAAGCCCAGTCGTAAAAGACGACTAAGGGACTGTAAGCCAGGGAGACGGGCAGCAACGTGGGCCCACAGCCATACTGCATTCACCAGGCTACCTGCCAGCTCTAGTGTGATCATACGAGGTCCTGGAGCCTCCTTTAGGTGCCGAGGATGACCGCCCCAGTGGTTTTAGCCGGTAGGAGTCCGGCATCATTGTGATAGCGACCAGGACACCGCACAGCAGATCCTGGTCGATCGGATCGGGCAAGATCTCTCTCTGCCAGCAGTAGTGTCGGCTATGTTGGCAGAGCACGAAAATTGGAATGCAGTGGTCTCCTTCTGTGAGAGCGTCATGCTCCAGAAGGAGACCGCAGAGCGGGATCGGGAGAGGGCCGATCCCGCTCGAAGAAGAAGGAGACGGCGCCGGGGTAACAACCGCCCTGGCGCCTAATTCCGATACGCCTGAAAACCCCTGCCGTTGCTATAAGGTGGGGGACCTCTGGGTTCGCGGGTGCGTAGATTGGGGAATCTGCGTGCCCACACCAAGCGACCCAAGAGAAGACGGTAGCACGCATGTGGTCACGCGCTGCCGTGGGACGCACTGGGGGATCCTTTACAATCCCCCTGGGGGGGTGACCGCCTTACAGTCACCCTCTCCGAGATGTGCCAATAGGCGTGGCACCAGTGGGTGGCTCTAGTGTGATCATACGAGGACCTGGAGCCTCCCTTAGGTGCCGAAGATGACCGCTCCAGTGGTTTTAGCCGGTAGGAGTCCGGCATACCCCTTCGTCCTTCCCCGGGGCGAAGGAAGTTCATGATGAATTTCCACTGGGCACCAATAAAAAAAATAAAAAAAAGGAGTCCGGCATACCCCTTCACCCTTCCCCGGGGTGAAGGAAGTTCCATATAGAATTTCCACTGGACATCAATAAAAAAAAAGGCTACCAGCCAGCTCTAGTGTGATCATACGAGGTCCTGGAGCCTCCTTTAGGTGCCGAGGATGACCGCCCCAGTGGTTTTAGCCGGTAGGAGTCCGGCATACCCCTTCGCCCTTCCCTGGGGCGAAGGAAGTCCATGAAGAATTTCCACTGGGCACCAATAAAAAAATAATAAAAAAGAAGCTACCTGCCAAGCATTGTGTGTACTGGCAATTTGATGAAAAACCCCCAAAATTATCACAGATTTGTGTAGGTTAATGGTGTCGGCCTTTGTTCAGCAGTGGACGTCCTTCAGCTGATATGATATAATGAAAGCATGGACCGGCCCTCTTCATCGAGGATAGATATCAAGAGGAAGGGCAGCATACTCTAGTGTGCTAATAACAACAAACTGAGATCACTAATCCGCCTGCCAAGCGTGGTGATTAGCTCCTCTATAACCGTTCATATAGTGATCATTGGGAAGCCCATGTCCAGCAGTGGACATTTTTCGGCTGAAATGAGGATGATGTTGGCTGATACAGTCGACTGCTGCGCTCCGGGTTGTGGGTTCGATTCTCGCACGGAACAAATATTTGTATGATCTGCAGGTAGTTGTTCCGGTTCTGGGTGTATTGTGTGTGAAATTTGTGTCTGTAAACGCACCCACGATACAGGAGAAACCCTAGTGTGGGGCAACGTTCTTATGAAAAATAAAAATATCTTTAACTTTTTGTTATCATCAGCAAGTTTATTTATTTATTTAATACTTATTACCTATTATTATTTTATTTTTCTCGGTTCGCATATCCTATAATTTATTTATATATTAAGAATGTATTATTGACTATTTTATTGGTATTTCATTTGCAAATATATTTTTTTACACTACAACGAGTACAGTGTTGAATTATGTATGTTTGATTAACTGTGTAATTGATTAATTTTGTATTTTCTATATCAATTTGATGCAACCATTTAGCTACCAATAAAATACTATGACTAAGACAAAACATGGTCCGTGCAGAAACAGCATAACTGTTTGGTGCAGTGGCTGAAACAGTCGGCTGTTGCGCTCCGGGTCGCGGGTTCATTTCCCGCACGGAACAAATATTTTTATGATCCATAGGTAGTTGTTCCGGGTGGAATTTATGTCTGTAAACGCACCCACGACACAGGACAAAACTCAGTGCGGGGCAACGTTTTTTTTTAAAATAACTATAACAAGTCAAACTGAGAAGAAATGCTTATTAATATATAATTCAAAATATTTGTATCATCATATTAAAAAACTAGGGATTTTTTTATAAGCTATTCCAATGAGTTATAAGATATAAATGTATTTTATACCACTGACATTCTAACGTACCTCCACCTGAATATAGGCGAAGTTATATTAAAATAGTCGTGGAAGTTATAGGAGAAATCTTAGTGTGGGGTAAAGTTAAAAAAAAAACTGTGAGCAGTATAATAACGAAAGGCAATTTACGTTGTCTGTATGTCGGTTGACATACGTTTGACTATCGTCGCGGGCAGACAGTAGCTCTGAAGTCTAATAACTAGCCACTACTCACCAATTATTTGCTTCTGGAGGTCAGAGGGTATACATAAATAATTACATGCGTATGCATACATACAACGTATCTTATAAAAAATACGTGTCACGTTGTTTGTCCGCTACGGACTCCTAAACTACTGAACCAATTTTAATAGAATTTTGCTGTGTGCAGTTTCATCCAACTTATTTGTTCACCAGGTCGTCTGTCCACCTCGTTGGAGGTCGCCCCACGCTGCGTTTTCCGGTGCGCGATCTCCATTTGAGAACCTTTGTGCCCCAACGGCCATCATTTCTACGAGCAATGTGCCCTGCCCATTACCACTTCAGTTTACTGATCCTTTCAGCTATGTCGACAACTTTAGTTCTCCTACGGATCTCCTCATTTCTGATTCGATCTCGTAGAGAAATACCAAGCATAGCTCTCTCCATAGCTCGCTGAGTGACCTTGAGCTTTCTTATGAGGCTTACTTGTTTATTATCTGACAAAGAGTCATAATTATCTGTTAGTTCGATAAGATTCTAACAGATGGCGGTATAAGGTAATTAGTTGACTAGATTGATTGATTGATTGGTGCCACTGCACGATCCCCGGGAAGACGGTGGCGCACACGTGGCCACGTGCCGCCGTGTGCACAGCACAGCGCAAAGCGAGGCTTGGGGGGATCCTTTACAATCCTCCCCGAGAAGTGCCTGGGGGGCGACCTTTTTACAGTCGCCTTCCCTCCTTTAGAGGGGGTGACCGCTTTAAAGACATCCCCTCCGTGATGTGCCTAAAGGCGTGGCACCAATGGACGGCTCTAGTGTGATCTTACGAGGACCTGGAGCGCCCCTTCGGTGCCAAAGATGACCGCTCCAGTGGTCTTAGCCGGTAGGAGTCCGATACCCCTTCACCCGTCCCCGGGGTGAAGGAAGTTCCATGTAGAATTTCCACTGGACATCAATAAAAAAAGGTTTCACTGCAATCGGGTTTGCATGTACCTGCCCGTGCGAAGCCGGGGCGGGTAGCTAGTATATATATAAATTCTAAGCACTATGTATTTGCCGCAAATAACACAATAACTTATTGAAAGTAGAGTTTTATGTTGATAGTTCGACTGGGGTGGTACTTCGCACCTGCCATAATATTGCTCACGGGGGTTTAGCCACCACGCCACGCTTCGCAGACGGGTTGGCGCTCGCAGTTGAGTTATAAATGTACTCGAAGGATGCTGCTGCCCATCCTCCGACTAATCCCATAGTCGCTACGACACCCACGGGATGAGATGGGGTGGTGGTATTCTTAGCCAGCACCACACGGTACTAATATAATAAACGGTGTAATATACTAATAATAATATATTTACTATAGTAAAAATAATTAATAACAGAATATATAATGTGAAGTGTGTGTGTCGAAGGACGCTGTTACTCAGGCTTTTTTTTTTTTTTTTTTTTTTATTGGGACAAGCCCGCCACACATTCCCAACCACTGCAACTCCTGTAATCCAGGATCTACAATGGCGACCACCGAAAAGAACACCGACCAATGAAGGTCGGTGTGTCCCAGAGAAATGAATAACTGTCTTGGAACCCGCAACGAAATTAATCAGAAAAGAAAATGGAGGAGTAGGAAAGAATATACGTTCCACTTCCCTCCGTAGCAAGCCGGAGACAGAGAAAATACTATAGGCCATAGGCACAATAATTGGGAGTGTACAACTAGGATAAGCCTAGTTGCCAAGCACCACGGGTACAAAAATGTTTATAAATATTTAATTACGGGTCCTATGTTGTGAGCTATTGTGACTGATTCCAATAGTAGGTATGGCTCAGGCTGCCGGTAATCTCGTAATCTCCTTTAATGACACTAACGGGTACTGATGAGGTGGTGCTGTTCAAGGCCATTACCACATGGCACCATCCGAAATAATGCCAAGCTAATGGTGATCAAAGTAAAAAACAAAAACATCCAACACATTCTTAGCAACGCCAATTTAATTTGATTTTATTTGCTTCTAATGAAACCCACATTGTATTTTCTTCTAAAGGAACTTGTAACAAATTTCTTAAACGCTGAAATTATATCCGCAACAAAAGATTTGGCAATTAAAATCTGTAGTCGTAAGTCGGTCAAGGAGTCGAAGTTAACTGAGGGAAAATGCCGAAACACGACCAGAATTACATTGAAGTTACAATAACAGTTAATAACGTTGATTTTGAAGTTATAATTGGGATGGGTTGAGGAGACAGAGATGATGGGTATCTAATAGGTATACCAGTGGTCGGTATCCAATGTCCTGGTAGGCGATCGATATTGTTGGAAAAACATTGCGTGCGTGTTTTTGTTGAAATAAAATTGTGTTTCATGATAACTGGTCAGACGGTAGTAATTCTTAAACTTTCACGAATTGAAAACACGGTTTTAGGATAATATCGGGTCTATTCGCGCACAGATAAATCAAAACAAGATTTTGACTAACCGCAACGTTTCGGCCAAGTTGCATTGACTATGGTCACGAGAACACTAAAGTATGTGGGTGTCATCGTCTTGAGCGGTGGGTGATTTTTAGATCCACCCGCGGTTGATCTTGGGTAACGTAACTGTCCGAAACACGATATGCTGAATCACGACACAAAATGCTAACCGTCTCGGCGGTTATCTCATACATATAGATTGTCACGTTGAATCGTCGGTGCCGTTGTCAAGGTTTGACGGCACGGTTGGTGTCGGGCTGATACAGTCGGCTACTGCGCATCGTGGTTTCGATTCCCGCACGGAACAAATATTTGTACGATTTCCCGCACGGAACAAATATTTGTACGATCTGCAGGTAGTTGTTCCGGGTCTGGGTGTATTGTGTGTGGAATTTGTGTCTGTAAACGCACCCACGACACAGGAAAAATCCTAGTGCGGGGCAACGTTATTATAAAGAAAAAAAAAAAAAAAAAAAAACCCGCCTGCCAAGAGTGGTGGGTAGCAAATGGTCCCTCGACAATCACGACACAATTGTGGAAACGTAACCTTTGTTTAGTAGTGGACGTCTTATCGCTGATATGATGATGATGATGACAGGATGAGATGTTTTGGGACTATTCCTAAGCGGCACCACATGAACTATGCGGTTACCCATCCATAAATGGACCGCGCCAAGCGTTGCTTAACCTCGCCGATCGTATACCGGTCAGTGAGTGCAACTGGCTATGAATGCCATGAACAATAATGTGGTTACCCATCCATAACCGGACCGCGCCAAGCATTGCTTAACCTCGCCGATCGTTTACCGGTCAGTGAGTGCAACTGGCTATGTGCGCCGAATGACTAAAACTATAAACAGAAATTATTAAAGATCCATTTCTAGCTTTACTGCACTCTTCTAACTCTACATTGCTCTCACATAGCTCTATTGACTTTTACCCCTGTAAACCAATTATAATTCACGGGTCAAGAAATTCAAACGAAAAGACTCTAAGTCTAGACCTGACTGGCTAACCTAAATTAAGGTCTCTAACCATACATAATTCAGTTTCAATGTCGAGTTCTTGCGCGTGACCAAAAAAACTGACGAGATATTACCCACAATTTAACTAGACCTCTAGCTTTGTAATAAATAAGTTATAGCATTTGATATTGGTTTGCTGAAAGGCGCTTACATGCAGTTTCACTCACTGATAGGTAGCCAACTAGTGGAGTTGAGCGATTCTCGCCGCGGTCAGCCTATGGATGGGTGACTCTATTGTGGTTTAAGAACTAAGCGTATCCGTGCTTCAGAGGGCAAGTTAAATCGTAGAAGGTAAGTTAGAGGCTTCTGGGTAGCTTGAACAACACTGACACACGATTAGCCACTAGTAAAATGAGAGGTTATGAATACAAAACCTCAACTCTCGAACTCATTGCACTATGTACGTAAACCTACTCCTAACAAAGATATTTACTTGAGGAGATAGAGTGGTGCTATATTCTTAATCCGGACACCACACGGAATAAAAAAGGTCACTTAGGCCCATAATGAAAATAGGAGAAACATTTATCTCGGAAATAATAGGTTACAGTATTTGTCATTTTTGAGAACGCAATGTATCGTAGACAACGAGATCAAAACGCTACACAATTATTGTACTATGATATGATATTATTATGCTACTGAGAAGGATGAACTGTGGCTAAACAATAATCGTTTAGTGTTGTCTACATTGCAGTTTTATATGAAAATAAATAGTTAATTGTGCTTTTATTCAAAACAGCGTTAGAATAGGAACTATTTTATACTGAAATCAGTTAAGTGAACTGGAAAAAGACTGACGCAAAATTCTTACGTTCCAGAATCATATACTGAATCCATGGTATCTGAATTCATTACGATATAACTTACTCACATTTACTCACACCAAAGGATATAATGAGAACAAGCACAGCGTATTGCGCGATCTCCGAAACTTTCTTTCTTTTCCTTCTCGCTAAAAGTGGATGATGGATTATCCTGGACATTACAAATTCTTGTAATCATCATTGTGGCCGAATGAAGTCCACTGCTGGACACAGGCCTCCCCCAAATATAAACACAACGACCGAGATGGGTGTGTTGTGTGCGCATTGGGGGGTCTTGCCATAATCGCCACGCTTGGCAGACGGGTTGGCGGTCGCAGTTGAGTTGTTAATGTACTCGCAGGACGCTGCTGCCCATCCTCCGGTTAATCCCTTAGTCGACTTTTACGACACCCACGGGATGAAATGGGGTGGTGGCATTCTGAGCCGGCACCACAAGGCAAAGCCGGCACCACACGGCAATTCTTGTAAAGACAAGCCTAAAGAATAATTATTTATACAAAATTTTATTCTAGGAAGCCTGGGAATTGATGTTTAGTCCTCAGAAACAGCAGCCATCGTTGCATCACTGGAATAATGTGACGTTTGGACCTTAGAGGATTAAGAAGTTCTTAAAGAATGCGATGGGCTGTCCCACTGGTACAAGGTATCTATCACCTACATGATGATCATTTTAGAGATTTTAAAAGACCAATTTACAGTATTGGACTGCGACGCACTGTCTGTTTTTTTAAAGACACGGACTCTGTTTTCTTCTGTATGTTGGGTACAGTTTATAGATAGACACAAATTTCACTTTGGCTAATACCCAGCCCCGAGTTATTGCAATTGTAACGAACCCAACATTAAAAGCCAATAATGAATCAATATTATGCAGAACCATTTTCAACCTAGCCTCTGTACTGCTTAGCACCGAAGAGTAGCTATCGCAAAGAACCAAATCTTCTATTTGGTTGTACTGAATAAAAGAAAAGAAAATGTAGAAGAAATTCAACATTTCTAGCTAGACGAACCAACAGCTACAAAATAGCATAAACTGACAAAACAACAATACAATAAATATACTTCTTTATTTAAAATATTTGCTGGTAGCTCTGCAGAACTATAGAGATTGTGCCTAAAATGGTTTAATTCCGTCGTTGCTGGCCACTATAATCAAAGTATACGTATAAAAAACAAAGATTCAAATAAATAAAAAGTAGATTGTTTCACTGACTGAGTGATTTAAGTAGATATCTGAATTAGCTCTTATTTAGATTCGTAGAAAATATAACCTAAAGTATTTTTATTTTATTCAAAATATCTGCTCTAATAATTGCACGCAAAGAAAGCGATGGTGACCGTGAAAATAAAAAATATCACGTTACGTGTGTGGAACTATTTGACATGACATAGTAAGAAAAGGCCCTGAAGTGACGTTTCCATGAAGTAGTTACCCACAGTTCTATGTTTGGGACAGCTTTCAGGCTAACCAGATACGACTGAATATAAATATTTCACAGAGAGTGAATGCTATTGTAGCTCCGCAATCAATTACTGGGATTTATAACTTTTTTTCAAATGTATATAACTATACCCCACTAATTATATACTTAAACCAGTTGCCAGATTTCCAGGTTTCGACTGATTGTGACGGTTATCTTAATATGAATAATAACGTGCTCTCCGAGTCACGGAGTCGTACTATCGTGTATACAGGTTACCCATTCTGGTATGACCGTGCTAAGCGCGGCTTACCTCCCAAATCAATTGATTTGGATGATAGTAATTTTTTGTTATCGCTAGCCTTGGCATTACCCAAGAACTACTAGCAGCTACAGGTAACGATTGAAGGACAATATCATAGCGACTATTCTAAAGGATTCATTAGATTGCTAAATTACATGCTAACAAAAAAATATTGTGTGTTTATAATGAACACGTTAATTAATATTGTTGCTACATATATGTCTAAGCTTTTATTTTAACTGCTTACGCTTTGATGAACGCCTTAATCGTAAATAATTGGAAAACGTAACTATTGTAGAAACATTACTCTCTTACGCAAGTCTCTACATAGCGCAATTTTATCAGCTACATAATTTCTGTCTTTTGTCATTTTCGAACTTACCTTGTTATTTGACTCTAATGGTAGCCTACCTTACCCGTCAGTAATTATAAGTACTCAAGTACATGTAAAATTGTCGACCTACCAATTTTTTAATGTCATTCATTCATAATTCACTTGGCCTTTAAAAGCAAACTCCATTTGTAGTTTTACTATTAATTAACTCTATTCTGTGGCACCGGATGGGTTTTTTACTTCAATGACAATTCATATGAAATGTTCCGGCAAAAAAATCATTAGGAACACAATGGGGGTCATTACGTGTTTTTGTAGTAACACCCGTTAAGTAAAAAAAGAAAGACAAATACTCGAAGAAAAAATACCCTATTTCACTAATTGATTGTCTGGTTATACATATAATGTTATGTTGGTCGATCAATAATTTGATAAGATAAATTTGCTAGATATGTCTCAGACCACAAAAAATATTACAGGTTTGAAACTGATACAACATGATTCTATTATATATTTAATTACTTTTTATGTATATTCAATTTATAGAACATGCCAGTCATAATTGCAAATAGCAACTGATTGTTTATTTTTATTATTTACAAGTATTTTGATACTTGTTAAGATATTGTTCGCTGCAAATGAAAGTTTGAAACTTTAGTAAATTAAATTAATGAAGGAATATGACTAATTGCTACTAAGTATCCCAACTATTAAGATACGTGATAAACAGTTCATTAAAATGCTATCAGTAATATCATACCGTGAGTATAACATATTAATTTCCAATATACTTATGCCTTAATTGAATCAATTAGTCGCCACTACTAATGTGTGATAGTGTGATACTTCTCAGATAGAAAAATATTAACACACGAATCAATTAAATTTAAAATAAATGTAACTAATGCTTTAAAACTTACTTGCGATAAACTTCAATATCCCACAATTATAAATCAAAATCACTCACAAGTTTACACCTGTTTATTCATTCACAAAAACCAACAAAAGCTGTTGACACCCAATCCACTGAGTATTTTAAAATCTCACTGAACGCACTATCCTGTTTTCACAGTCTGAATACGAGCCAAAATTGCAACTGTAAATTTGTAATTTTCTTTTGTCGCGAAACCGTTTTTCCTCGATCGTATCGTACGTTACGCGTTCAAAGCGGGGAGCGTCACGACGTCGCACGTCGTGGACTGCCCGATGGGAACTGAGGTCCGTAGCGATACCTGCAGCGACACGCACACAAATGCATTCCACGCATACACAAAAGCTCCTAGAACTTGCGCTTTAAAGCTTCGTCTCCACGTGCCGCGTCTTATTTTTTTCGCTTTTGTTTTTTGTATTTTTTCTTAAGCATTCGACACGCTGGTAGCATCTGTAAATTATACTGTGTAGAAAAACCAAAAGGTTTTTTGTGATACTTCCGTAAAGTGGTTTATGGGGTCTTAATTTTGCAGAAGATTGAGATGTTTTCTTTTCGTGACGTGTTACTTCGTGCGAGTTGCATTTAGATTTTTTTAAACATTTTTGAGGATGTTTGTAAAAGCTTGATCACGAATTCACATTATTTTTATTCTTCCATACAAGATTTAAGAATTAAAGCTTTAGGTTTACCATAGTTATGCTTTTATTATAGTTGTTAAACATATTTACCTAAATAACATAAAGTTGATTTTAAAAACCCACAGCACCGGCTGCTAAAATTATATTATCACTGTGTGATAGATTTGCATTATTGTCTTTTATAAATACTATAGAAGTTTACATTTACGTAATTCCCATAATAGCCTAATAAAACAAAAAGTATCATTAAATAAAAAAGCTGTAAAACAAACAAATACAATAAAAAACCAAAACAAAAACACAATTTTAATTGCTTATATTTCATAAAAAAATTACGGTGATATTTATTTGGAACACACGCACGTGTCATTATTCCCGAGTGTCGCGTTACCTCACATCAAATTAGTGTAGTATCACCTTTATAATGTACGCATACACTGGTTAAAGCGCTGTGTATTGCTTCCTTATTTTCGTGAAGGCTATTTATAAAACGTTATTAGATAAGAATTTTCGATTGTTGTGTTAAATCATAAATAATCTAGCATGAGTTATAATCACTTTTATGGCTTTCCCTGGCTCTATATCACCCTCATCCTAGCAACTACTTTGTCGACACGGTTGGTGCAGAGGTTGATACAGTCAAGTGCTGCGCGCCGGGTCGCGGGTTCGATTCCCGCACGGAACAAATATTTGTATGATCTGCAGGTAGCTGTTCCGTGTCTGGGTGTATTGTGTGTGGAATTTATGACTACGCAACGTTTTGAAAAAAGAACTGTAATTTTTATCTAGATTTAAGGTCTGTTTATTTGTATCAGTAAAGAATTGCTCAAATCGATTAACACATCTCGGAGGAATTGGTGTATATAGATTTTTTTTTAAATACGCTTCGTATTGAGAACCTCCTCTTTTTGACCTCGGTCAAAAATAAATGAATTTCTCGACTTAAATTAACTCTCTGCATGCCGGTTAAAACGATATATCGGTATTTTAAAAACCAAACAAACAGCGAAACCTCTTCCTCACGCCTCACTTTGGCCTCGCGACCTCAAAACATGCAACACTGCATCATTACATTCAATAAAGCAAACATTGGCGACAAACATTATTATAACCAAGACTTGTTTCCTCAATATTTGTTCAGTCGAGTGGACATGTCAGTTACGTTTGTCGGTAACTGACTTCTGGCACTCGACCTACTGGTGATGTTTGGAATTTTATTTATACATCGTCATTTTAAGTTCTTTATTTCCTGAGTTGGGAGGACTCGCTTTTATTTCGAGTCATTTCCCATGACGTGTAAGCACGTTTGGAAAATAACCAACCAATTTACCCAGGGTGGCACTGCCTGCGTTTTGAAAGAATGTTATTGTTTGAATCTATTCCATTCTATATTTATTACAACGCCATTGAAATATTTTGTTGTTTTGTATACATATGTAGAAAGGGTACATCTGTGTGGTGTCCGGATTAAGAATATAGCAGCACTCCGTCCTCCAAAAAAGGTGAAACCTGATTAAGGGATTCTAAACCAGAGGGATGGGCAGTGCCTTTTGTAGAAGAACAACCTCACCAAACCGCCTGCCAATTGTGCAAATCTATGGGGGAGGCCTTTGTTCAGTAGTTGACGTTTAACGGCCGAATGAAGTCCGCTGCTGGACACAGGCCTCCTCCAAAGATCACCACAATGACCGATATGGGTGTGCTGTGGGCTCATTGGGGGGTTGTGGACATAAATGCCACGCTTGGCCTTGGCCAACCCGTCTGGCAATCGCAGTTGAGTTGTTAATGTACTCGAAGGACGCTGCTGCCCATCCTCCGGCTAATCCCTTAGTCGACTTTTAAGAAGGGGCGGTGGTATTCTGAGCCGGCGCCACACGTAGAGTATCTATGATATTATAATAAAACGATTTTTTTTTATGCTGAAGGGTTTATTTCCGATAAGGCAAATGGTTATCAAGTTCTCTATTAAAAAATTGATCAGAGTTTGGAACTGTGTCCGATAAATTACATAAGGTTTACCGCCTATAATATACAAGACTTAATATTTGGCATTACATAGCTGTTTAATTACAGCACTGTACAATACAATACAAATATACTTTATCAGGGCTCGTTTATGGAGAAGCGGGGTTTAGAGAGACGCATGACGCGGGGGAATTCAGAAATTTCGAACATTATGACGATGTATCAAAGCGTTTATAGAGAAACGGATTTCCTCGAGAATTCGCGCATGCGCGGAGTGCGCGTGCTTTTTATCAAACCATTTTCTTCGAACATCGTCTCGTAAATATTGAATTCCATTGTATGCTCATGTGATGTTTAAACAAGACTGGCGCCGGGTCGCTAGTACGTCAGAAACTCCCCGAGATGTGCCTGGGAGGGCAACCTTTTTACAGTCACCTTCCCTCCGTGATGTGCCTAAAGGCGTGGCACCAATGGGCGGCTCTAGTGTTATCTGACGAGGACCTGGAGTTGACCGCTCCAGTGGTTTTAGCCGGTAGGAGTCTGGCATACCCCTTTGCCCTTCCCCGCGGTGGAGGAAGTTCTGTGTAGAATTTCCAATGGACATCAATATAAAAAAAAAGTACGTCAGAAAAATCAGCTGTCGATCCCGCTGCATGTTCAGCCGCGGAGTGCGCAGCAAAGTACGTCTATTCCACTATTATGCTATAATGCTCGCGTTACGAACCACCTCTGCATAACACTTCTTCACGCCACACCACACGTCGCTCTAATCTCCACTTCTCCATAAGCGGGCTTTATACATCAGCATTTATACATCTGCCTTACCTTTGAATTACTATTCCACCGGGGAATACAAGCGCGAATAATATATAGATATCAAAATAAAATACAATATATTGTACAAAACGTGTAACTGAAAAAACCGAATACCTAAAACGGGTTTGTTCAGAATCGACAGTAGAACCGATTACACATCATATTCATTTGTTTTTTATTTTTAATCTACACCACCTGGGGTTTTGCCCAATTAATCCACACTAACTTTAAAACGTGGTAGGTATAACATCATGGCATCGAAACTTATGAGTCAAACTCATTTGCGAAAACCTTCAAAACATAACGGAATGCTAATATATAATTATTATTTACCCCAATGATAGTAGCGAACATACGTCATTGATAATGAATATGTTTAAAGCCATTATCGATCAGAATAATTATGAGAATCGCCACCAAAAATTACAAATATTTTCTACAACTATTTACAAAAATCAAGAATAACTTTCTAGATCAACTTGCCAACAAAATCAGTTGGAGTGGCTGAGGTTTTGGGTTATTTTAATTAGTCCGTATTTAATTTGTTATTTATAATCATGTTTCCCCAGGTACTGGTCAAACTTGCATGACATCTGTTTACCAGGCTTATGATAATAATATGTTATTAATTGCAAGCGGGCAGCGCTCTTGTTATTGACTTTCTTTCAATTTATCATATCATCACCATATCAGCCATTTATACGTCCACTGCTGAAGAAAGGCCTCCCCATTATAGGGGTGAGCGCAGTATGGCTGCTATTTCACAGAAGGGACGTTCCCTTCGCCATTTACGACATCCACCAGAGGAGATGGAGTGTTGCTATATCCTTAATCCGGACACCGCAGGGAGGACAATCTTTCGATTGGTCACTGCAAATATATAATACTTATTTAATGTTTGTGCAGTTCGAGTTTATCTCTGTTCGATTGCGTAATAGTATGTACTAGCGGACATGTAGCTATGACATAGTCACTACAAGTAACTATCCTGTTTGTTATTTTGTTAATGTTAACACGCTTTTATTTGCTTGGTATGTATCTTTTTTTTTTTTTATTGATGTTCAGTGGAAATTCTACATGGAACTTCCTTCACCCCGGGGAAGGGCGAAGGGGTATGCCGGACTCCTACCGGCTAAAACCACTGGAGCGGTCATCTTCTGCACCGAAGGGGGGGCTCCAGGTCCTCGTAAGATCACACTAGAGTGGTATGTATCTACGTAACGGATTTTCATAACTCAATTTTCATCCCCTTAAAAACGTCGGATTGATTTGAAACTTCGCACACTTATCAAGGATCGATGAAACTGAAATAATTTTAATAGACAACCGTATAAAATAGAAAGAGACAATAAGAAAGAGAGAGAAAGGTCGCTTGGAGGGGGAATAACGCTTTTTCGTTACGTGACGATTTCTGCCAGTTTAATCTACTGTAAGCCACGTAAAAGAATATGGTTCCAAGAAAATGAAATAAGAATACACGTTTTTGTAGTAAGCCACACATTTTTTTTAGTAAATACTATTTTAAAAAGACTAAAAAACACGCTTTTGTAGATAAGAATGAAAACGAAGATAGCGAACTAAAAAGTAGAAACGAGAAGTGATAAAAGTCGACTAGGGGATTATCCGGAGGCTGGGCAGCAGCGTCCTCCGAGTACATTTATAACCCAAATGCGATCGCCAAGTCGTCTGCCAAGCCTAGTGATGATGGCAAACTCCCCAATGAGCACAAAACACAAACCCAGTATGGTCATTGAAGCAATCTTTGAGGGAGGCTTCTGTCCAGCAGTGGACATTTTTCGACTGAAATGATGAACATTTAGTCTATTTCATTTTTCAAATGACCTCGTAACCAATGTAACATTACCATTTCCATCTGAGTGAACGGGTAAACTTACAACAGGCACTGAGTCTTCCCGATCAGCATAATATCACGAAGATCCTTAAGTTTCCATCCCTTAGTTCAATGATTATTATTTACAGAGCAAACACAGACCTTGTACAATATTACTATGTAAGGACTTCAGGTAACTACCCCTGGTTAATAACTTTGATAGGAAGTTGTTCCATAAGCTGTTCTACATATTTGCCTAGTGAAGTTACCAATATAAGTTTGCTATGAATATCTGAGGAAAGATTGATTCCTCTTCAATATATAAATGAAGCAATTTTTGTAATAAAAATAATACTTGAATAATTTATTATTTTATAATTCATTCATCTATCAGAGCCTCTTTTTTATTGATCCGGAGGAGATAAATCATGTGCTTCCTCTGCCCTGGGCCGGACTACTACCGGCTAAAACCACTGGAGTGGTCATCTTCGGCTGCGGAGGGAGGCTCCAGGAACTCGAATAATCTCCAGCTAGAGCCACCCATTGGTGCCACGCCTTTATGCACATCTCAGAGGGGATGACTATAAAGAGATAGACACCTCTCGGGGGGTTGTAAAGGATTCCCCCAAAGCCTCTTTATGCGCTGTGCTGCGCATACGGCGGCACGTATCTATTGGAGTCTGTGCCCGCTACCGGTTGGTCACTATTTCTTATGTTTTTATAATGTATTTTGATATCATCATTGTCATCATCATCTTCATATCAGCAAAAGGACGTCCACTGCTGAACAGAGGCCTTCCCCATAGATTTCTATAACGAGCGGTTACATACCGCTCTCATCCAACGACTCCCAGCGATCCTCACCAGGTCGTCTGTCCACCTCGTTGGAGGTCGTCAACGCTGCGTTTTTATATTTTTTTACATGTAACATGTAAATACTAAGTATGCCGTGTGGTGCTGGCTCAGAATACCACCACCCCTTCTCCTCCCGTGGGTGTCGTAAAAGTCGACTAAGGGATTAGCCGGAGGATGGGCAACAGCGTCCTTCGAGTACGTTAACAACTCAACTGCGATCGCCAACCAGTCTGCCAAGCGTGGCGATTATGGCAAAACCCCCCAATGAGCCCACAACACACCCATATCGGTCGTTGTGGTGATCTTTGGGGGAGGCCTGTGTCCAGCAGTGGACTTAATTTGGTCGAAATTATGACTAAGAATGTAATTTATATAAAGGAAATAATACATCTGCAGGTTGTCTGGCAGAAAATGCCATGACATTGAGACCGCCATTGTACACTATTCTACATTAAGAATAAATAAATAAATACTTACTTTTGGAATATCAGAACTACAATTAATGATAAAATAGTTTTTTTTTTTTTGAAACGTTGCCCCACACTGGGATTTCTCCTGTGTCGTGGGTTCGTTTACAGACATAAATTCCACACACAATACACCCAGACCCGGAACAACTACCTGCAGATCGTACAAATATTTGTTCCGTGTGGGAATCGAACCCACGATCCGGAGCGCAGCAGCCGACTGTATCAGCCACTGCACCAACCGTGCCGTTAAAATTAATCGCTCTTCACTGCTTCCTAAGTGTTATATTCGGCAAGAAGCACAAACAGAAACCCCCAGCAGTTCATATACATCTGTTACATTATTTAGTTCAGTTTAATAATAAAATAAATTCGCTGACTGTATTATTAATAAAGTTATGCATGTCGCCACGACATATCCTACCTACATCGCCACCATATAACTCAGATAGCCAAGAGTGATTTCACTGTAGTAGATGACTAGACTGAATCTTTAAGCCCAACTCTCCGATGAAGCCCATTGCGCAAATGAAGAGTATGAACAAAGCTGCATAAATACCCACCCGACATTGACCTTTGGGCAGTTTTTAATTGCTAGTGACGTATATTAGTGCACCCTAAGATACTCCTCGGTACGGTACGGTAAGCGGAGGTCTCACCTTGTCGCAGAGTGCCTCCCTCCGTGTTTCCTTCCCGGTTAGCTCAACTAGGAGGCTCCACGGCAGCAAGTATCGGAGTTCAATTATTGAGATTCAATGAAACGTATCATATATATTGTTATATAGGTATATTGTTATTCACAACTTCAATTAAAACTTCATGGTAACGTTTATATTTTTAATATATAGCTTACTATCACAATTTAAGCTAATTAAAAATAAGTAATTGTAATATTGCAGGCAGACTATTTGTCAGAGCGACAGCTGTGTGTCGAACCACTAGCGTTCAGGATCGAATGGAATCCAATGTGATAATTATCAGAATATGAAGAGCGACTCTACGTCACATAATAAATTCGAATTTTGATTTGAATAAAGAATGAATCATGAGGTGGACAGTGATGGAAATAAAAGGTATGAAATCACGGAAGAGGTTGATTGAAATGAAGATGAAGGATGACTTCGTCACAACCTGGTAGGGCCCCATGCGTCTGCGAACGACGGATCTTGGCCGATCAGACAGGGAAACGTCTCTCTTTGCCGGTAGTAGTGTCGGCCATGAAAAGTTGAGTGCAGTGGTCTCGTTTTATGAGAGTGAGACCAGACCAGATCTCCAGAAGGAGACCGGGGTAACAACTGCCCCGACGCCCATGAATAACACGCCTGAGCCCTCTATCGTCATTATATGGCTGGAAGCCAGTGCTCATACCAAGTGATCCCCAGGAAGACGATGGTGCGCAGGTGGATGCGTGCCTCTACAGACTTCGCGGGGATCCTCATTTTCCCCCGAAGTGTGCCTTGGGGGTAGTCTATTTACAGTCACCTCCCCTTTGCTAGAAGGGGTCACCACTTAACAGTCATCCCCTCCGTGATGTGCCTAAAGGCATGGCACTAATCGGCGGCTCGAGTGCGACTGTTGGCGAGTTCCTAGAGTCCCGTTTGGTGCCGAAGAACACACACACACACACACAATCGCTTGTAACATCTACTGCAGAATATGAACCTTCCAATGATCATACTTCTGTTTCCAGATTAAGAATTTAGCACCATTCTATCTCCTTCGATTGGATGGATGAAAGATGAGCAGCAGCGTCCTTCCTGTGAAACAAAAGCCAAACTGCGCTTACCAACCCGCCTGCCCAGCGTGGTGAATAATGGCAAATACCTCCCAAAATGACGATACTATTGTGGAAATCTATGGGGAAGACTTTTGTTAAGCAGTCGACACATAAATGGCTGATATGATGAATGATCACTATAATTAGCGATCATAGGGTGCCATAATTTTTCTTCATAAGATTTGTAGTGGTCTCATCGATTGCACTGAACTAAATAACTCAGTCCTTAAATTAAGAGCTCCATCACGTCGAACCAGACACACGCAACTTTTTGATGTACCACAAAGTGTCACGAACTTTGCACGTAACTCGATTATCAGTAGAATAAAAAGATGCTATAACAAGAAAGTTTATAGTCTGGATATATTTAATACTAATGTTGGTACGTACAGGAAGCTGCTACTTAGTGCTCTATATGACAAAATGACGAATTGATAATTACTTGTTACTTGTTACATATAACTAACTTATGATAAACTGTTTGGATGGAAGTATCTCACACGGTATGCATTCATAACATGGATACTCCACACACTTATTCACACACTAACCCTACACACATATTCATGCACTTATGATTTACGTATTTTGTTATTAGTCTTTGTTCTTTATTACTTTCTGTACCTGTTGCATAAAAAGTAAGGAAAGTAAATTGTAAATCTGTAATTGGCTGTAAGATTAATATTTATGAAATATTTAGGGGCTGTGGATTTAGTGATCGATAAATGAATAATCATCACGTATTGATTGCGGGTAGGTGATTGCAGTGTGTTGCGGCAGATGTAGCTGCTCATCCTCTGGATATCACACCTTAGTCGCCTTTTACGACACCCGCAAGTAGAGGATGTATTCTTTCCCGGGAACCACACGGCTCAAATAATGATAAATATATATAAAGTAATAAAAATACAAAGCACTTAATCCAATTTGTGTTTTAGATTTAATCCATTAAATAAATACACGGAACATAAATACTGTTTCGGAAAAGCTATGTTGGTCCGATGCTAATATTTCTCGGAAAATATCAACAGTACATTTTAATTTCAAATCGGTTTAAATTTAAATCTTTGCGTTTGATGTAAATATTTCCATAAATATTTACGGCAACGTTTTCTTCTCATACAGAGAAGGGACGAGTATTGATCGCTGCATGTTAGCGATTTCAGAACATAGAACCAAGTTTCCTCATGATATCTTCCTTCACTTGAAGCCAGTGATGTCATAGTCCCATATTACAAAGGACAACCCCAGTGCCAGTTATTTGCCGTTAAGCAGTAAGTATTTAAACTTCCTTATTTTATTTATTTTTCCTTTTTTTATTGATATCCAGTGGAAATTCTACATGGAACTTCCTTCACCCCGGGGAAGGGCGAAGGGGTATGCCGGACTCCTAACAGCTAAAACCGCGGCAGGATGGCCTCGACGAACGGGCACCGTACCTAGTGAAATTACTGGGCATAAGAGACTAAATAATGGGCAAACATGTTGCTTACCATCAGGCGAAAAAACCAGACTAAAATGTCTCTGTACTGTGTTCCGGCTAGCAGTATACTATAGCTAGATACATTTTCGGGCAGAAGAGACTGAATAAATAATGCTTGAGGCGATCAGTGCAGTTAGGTGCCACGCATTAGTCGTGCATATCATTACAATTGTTATGAGCAGGTGACGCTTACCAGCGACGAATGACTAGCTCGTAAAAAAAAAAAAAAAATGTGAGATTTGTTCTGTGCATAGTTCAAGTATATTATATATTCCCAAATGACATTATAGTGTGATTGAAAGAGATTACGTCATTCAGTTCCATAACCTCACTTAGCAATTGCTTAACACAATGACATACATTTAGAAAATAAAACAATACAAGTGTCAACGTGTAATTAAATAATCTAAGCTTTAAATATGTTTAAGTAAATTTAAACAATACTCATTATTTGATTTTATTTTGTTACATAATAGAACAATTATTAACTTTTATACTTCATGTAAATGGAATGAGATGTCAATAATTAATATCTCCGTAGCTAGCTGAGTGACATTCAGCTTTTATCAGAGGTTCATAGTGAGCAACCACGTTTCTGTGACATGTCATCTTTGAACACACACACTGGTTAAAGACTTTCGTCTTGAAGCACTGCGGTATTGTGGACGAAAATATGTTGCGAAGATTCCCGAATTTGCCCAGCTAAATGGGATTCGACGATAAAACTCTTTTTCAAAGTTGGGCCTGCCTAACTGGATGGTTTATCCCAGGTATACATACTCGGCAACAATTTCAAGAACAGAGTTCCCAGCGGGCATCGGGAACAATTCAAATTCATTTATTTGCATAAAACAGGTTAAATAACGGTAACATAAGAGTGAAAATTTACACTGTGTTTGACCGCAAAGGGTGTGCAAATGTTATCATAATTTCATAGATCATCATATTTTAGAAGATACGACGCACAATTTTCAAGTATAATAATATCGATTATTGTATTTCAGATATAATACAATAAGACATAATACAGTAATCATAACCAATAATCAAATCCTTATACAATTATAATATCTATTCCATACAATTTCGAAAAAATAATGATTTATATTTATACTAATGTCAAATCAATTCATGCATAATTTATGACCGATTAAGCAACCACATTTCCCAGAAATGTATGCGAGAAGCCCAAGATAAAAAAAAAGAAAAATTCATGCATAATGTCAATGACAATACATTAAAATAACTTAAAATATCACTGATATTTAAATGAATTTCAATCTAGTATTACTGAACACAACGATGTATGGATGCGGAATGTTGATGACCGGGTGTTGTGGCGCACGGTAGGAGAGGTTTATGTCCAGCAGTGAGCCGATATAGGCTGATAATGATGATTATGGAACACAATATAACCTATCGTTTAAAGAATAGCATTTTTAGAGTTCCGAACGTCCGAAGGAAAAAACGGTGGAACTTTTATAGGATCACTCGTGTGTCTGTCTATCCGTCTGTTAAAGCCAATTTGCTCCGAATCTACTGGACCGATTAAGTTGAAATTTGGTATACAAATGAACTTCTGTGACCCAAATACGTACTTGTAACGTAAATAAATTAATTTTGAATATGACGGTCACTTTTGGGTGGCAATACTGAAAATTAAAGAACTAAGTTTTGTAAACTGTACCGCGTAACATATACATAAGTGGAAGGGTTTGTTGCGAGCGCCTCAAATGTATTTATTTAATAATTTTAAAATATGGGGATCAAGGTGTTGTATTCCTCCATAGAAAAGGGAGGGCTCTCCCACCGGGTGGGTGTTATGCCTAGCAGGCCGAAACCGTTGTGCATGTATTTACATGTATGATTCTGGCTTCTTTGACGTCATCGGAGAGTTGCAATTATTGTTCAAGTAGATGTCGCTGTAAGTTGCAATTTATATGGTGTCGCCACAAAAATATGTAAAGTTAATTCAGAAAATAGATGAACAAAAATTTGACGTTTTGACGACGTTTAACGGGTGGGGAACCAACCCTTATCTCCAAAACTACTGAGCCTAAAATTTTTACAACAATATAGTTAATAGTTCTTTATTTATAGATTACAGAAAAATCTATAAGAAGTCTGTGGTTTTAACTGTAACCAGTACGACTTCAGACCAGTTATTTTAACTGGTAATTAAGTGCCTGAACTGTATGATCCTCCAAAGTTGATCCATTTACGTTGTGGATAAATTGTCATTACATGTTCCACTTCTAATACGAGTTAGAGAGAGGTATTTTAACAGCAAGTTAGATTAAATGAGACTTTCAAACGTCTCATTTCTGCCACAACTTAAAGTTTCAGGCAAAATACCACAATACAAAATATCAAGACACTGTCAGTGATTACTGCGTACATGCTGCATATACAGGGTGTCCAGTAAATAGCACGACATACTGCAGGGGGTGAGAGCTTGGGTAGGCAGGTTAGGCAATACCTACCAGAAAAACATAATATATGTTCAGCAAAATCTTACCGATTTCCAGTAGTACAAAATTTTCCGAACTATCCAAAAATATCTACCTTGACACAGATTTTTAAGCATCTCGTAATGAAAAATTCCTTTTCTAGTTTTTTTTTTACCTTAAATTATTTATAAATGATTACTTTACTCATTGATAAGTCTTTATTCTATTAAAAACTAAAATGTTTTCAAGAAATACAATTTTTATTTAAATGTTCACAGTACAATTTTTTTGTCTACAAAATTTTGTACTACTGTAAATCCGTAAGATTTTGCTGAACATATATTGTGTTTTGCTGGTAGACATTGACCCAAGCTCTCACCCCCTGCAGTATCTCGTTTTTATCTCGTCTCGTCAATTTACTGGACACCCTGTATAATACATATGGAACAGAGACGTGGTCACTTACTATAGGCCTCATAAGAAAGCTCAAGGTCGTTCAGTGAATTCTGGAGAGTGTGTTAAATACAGTGCTTGGTATTTCGGATCAGAAATGAGGAGATCCGTAAAATCTCTTTTTTTCTTACTAAAATAACGAAAGTTGCCGACATAGCTAAAAGTATTAGTAAATAAAAATGGCAATGGGCGGAGCACATTCTTTGTCACGTCGTGACCGCGCAATGGAAAAGGCAGTGTGGGACAACCTTTAACGAGGTGGACAGATGACCTGGTGAAGGCCGCTGGGAGTCGTTGGATGCGGGCGGAATGTAACCGCTCATTATGGAAAACTATGGGGGAGGCCTTTGGCTGATATGATGTTGATGATGACCTTCAAACGAAATAGGTTTAGGATATAGGAACAAAGTATGGTGCATGTCTCCTGACAAACACTAGAACACCCTTCCTACCAGTGGTGTTCATATTAGGCAACTAGTTATTAGTCATTTATTTCAAAGATAACCAATTACTGACACCTACGAAATGTCATCATTGGAGTTGGACGGTTCCAATTGTTTGGCCGTTTTCTGTGTGGTGTCCAGATTCAGAATATCCACTCCATCTTCTCTATCGTGGGTGTCAGAAAAGGCGACTCAAGGACTCTTAACTGAAGCGATATGCAATAGCGCGTCTTTTGTTGAACAGTAGCCATACTGCGTTTACCAACCTACCTACCAAGCGGCTGCCTGCCAAGATACTCACCAGAGTACCGACCCTTTCCCCCTAATGTCGACACAAATTAACAACTGGTCCGCATTGTAACTGGTAGTTTCGGAAATCTACGGAAGAAGAAGAATCTTTGTTCATCATTGGACATCCTTTGGCTGATACAGCACAATGGGACACAAAATGTACAAAAAAAGACATAACAGATAACAAGAAACAGAAGAAAAAAAAAGTATAAAAGTTAAAGACAATGATATTCCTAAGTATGTGTCTCAAAACTGGACCAATGAGGTGTCCAGATCAGCTTAATGGCAAGTGAAAGCACTTGACGCTGGTTTTCATCTGGAACCTCTGTGCTCCACGGATGTCAATCCGGTATCAGATTTATTGAATAGTTGTATTAACTTCTACTAACAGAAGTGAGAACATTGATTTCCATGTTGTATGAGTACAAAGCCATATTATGTACAAATACATGTACAAGTACACTGGGTGGCCTTTTAAGAGACAAGTCCATATGTACGCTGAAAGTGTTTTTGTTGGATACTAATTACATTATCGTGCATGTCGCATGCTTTTTATTGGTACGAGTATTTTTTTTTTCATTTCGTAATGGGATCCATGCTCTACCACTTTAGACTACGACTAGCCGGAGGATGGGCAGCAGCGTCCTTCGAGTGCATTAACAACGCAACTGCGATCGCCAATCCGTCTGCCAAGCGTGGCGATTATGGCAAAACCCCCTAATGAGCTCACAACACACTCATATCGATCGTTGTGGTGATCTTTGGGGAGGCCTGTGTCCAGCAGTGGACTTCATTTGGCCGAAATGATGACCCTTTTTGATACCAAGAGGAAGCAGTAGTGTCTTATAGTGATTATGGAAATATCCATTATGAATGTTCACGGATGGTACCATGTTCCATCTCAGGAGGTAATCAAAGAAATCCGAGCATCTAAAATGACATTGACACTATCCCAATCACTATGGAACATTACAGATTACGAAGGTCGACTTACTGTGTCACGGTAATTACGACCATATGGGGCAGGTAATTGTCAGTAATTTACCGGAACACATTTCTCACGCCATAAAATTCGGTATCGTAGTGAAATCAAGACAAATAACACGCTACACAATAATGATAGTGGGTTGGCTTCATTAGATTACATTCAATTTGTAACGAGCTCCTTAACGTTGTACGGGGTATAACGCAACGTGGCTTAGTTAATCTTCTAGTTGAAATACCAAAATTTTTGATCATTTATCTTTTTAGGATTCTGTACGTACACAAAAATGGCGGAACCCTTATTAGATCACTTGTGTGTCTGACTGTCAGTCCAAGCCAATTTGCTCCAAATCTACCAGAGCGATTAAGTTGAAATTTGGAACTCATACGAATTTCCGTGACCCAAACAACTTATCTCATCCCGTGGGTGTCGTTAAGGTGACTATGGGATTAGCCCTGGATCAGCAGCAGCGTCTTTCCAGTACATCAACTCAACTGCGATCGCCAACCCGCCTGCTAAGCGTGGCGATTATGGCAAGAGCCCCCAATGAGCACACACTACAAACCTGTACCGGCCGTTGTAACAATATTTGTTGGAGGCTTCTGTCCATGAGTTGATGTTTTCAGCCGAAATGATGATGAAATGACACCCATATCGGTTGTATCTTTAGGGAAGGCCTGTGTCCAGCATACGAAATATGAACGTGTATGGTAAATAAATGAATTTTGAACATGAGCTAATTTGATGTAACGTTTGGATGGCAAATTAGAAATTTAAAAAAAGTTTTGGATCCAGTGTTAATCAAACGAAAGGGTTTGTTGTAAGGATTTATAATTTATTTCTGCGAGCTTTATCATTTTAAAATACATAGTTTCAAAGTAAGTTAAGGAAATAGATGAAAAATGACCATGTAATGATGCACATATTGATGGCTTCCTATGAGAGCAGCCAAGACATCAGTCAAGAATTTCCTCAAGGTATCAAAGTCAAAGTCAAAGTCAAAGCTTTTTATTTCAAATAAACCAAATATTGGCACTTATGAAACGTCAGAATCTAAGTTGCACGGTTCCAAATAGTTGATCTCGTGGAGAAGAGCCGGCAAGAAACTCCATGGATACTCTTTTAAAATAATTGAGATTACAATGTTGATTGATACAAATTATTGTAATATATTTCAATTCAGTTCCGTGTGGTGCCGGCTCAGAATGCCACCACCCCATTTCATCCCGTGGGTGTCGTAAAAGTCGACTAAGGGATAAACCGGAGGATGGGCAGCAGCATCCTTCGAGTACATTACCAACTCAACTGCGATCGCCAACCCGTCTGCCAAGCGTGGCGATTATGGCAAGACCCCCCAATGAGCACATAACACACCCATATCGGTCGTTGTGGTGATATTTGGGGGAGGCCTGTGTCCAGCAGTGGACTCCATTCGGCCGAAATGATTGTAATATATATACCGAGAAAAATGTAGGACAATGTGTAAAGATGGAACATACCACAGTGAAATTATAATAATAAATTATTTGCCGTGGCAGTTAACGGCTGACCAGTCCCAACAAACGGCACTCGTTCACGAGCATGACGCATGCATCAGCATCGCTATATGATAGATATTGATGACTCAAGGTATATTGATGACATAAATAATTCACAATAAATTATTTCCAAAACACGAATCTAGATCAATCTCTAACGAAAATTCCCATCAACCTCGTACGCAACATCTAGGAAATAGAAGAAAATGGAAACACATTCATTCCCCTCCAATATGACGAACAATTTGTCTGAATTCGTGTGAAATAGTAAGCGACATAATATGTATGTACAGAAATATTTTCGTGCAATCTACGAAAAAATAATGTTGATTGAAGACCCGTACGCCAAAATATCTGGCTGGCCAATCTCAAACGGCAGTAATAGAAAAGTTTCAGCGCTATATTTACACTTAGTAAATGAAAGTAGGTAATATCGGTTGAGCGAAAAGCGACAGGCGTTGAGAAAAATCGTTTGCTTAAAAATATACGAAATAATTGTTTTTTTTTAACTCCAATTATAATAAGACATGCCTCAATGGTTCTGTACATCATATCGGCTGATGGCCATCCATTGCTGTTCCTAGGTCTTCTTTATAGATTTTCACAACAACCAGTTACATACCGCCTTCATCCAACGACTCCCTACTGACCTCCCGACCTTTACCACGACATCTGTCAATCTTGTTGGAGGCCGTCCCACATTGCATTTTCTGGTGCGCGGTCTCAACTCGAGCATCTGGTTCTGTTTTCATCATCATCATGTCAGCCAGAACTTCCATAGCTGCACAAAGGCCTCCCCAAAAATCTACAACTTGGCGTCTTTTTGGTGGGAATTTGCCAGTATCTTACTACGCTTGGCAGGCGGGTTGCTGAGCACAGTATGACTACAGTTTCACAGAAGGCGAGCTACTGCCCATATCTGTGGTCTATAGTTCATTAGTCACCTTTTACGACATCCACAGGAGGAGATGGAGTGGTGCTTTATTCTTTATCTGGACACCACATGGATGTATATTGAAGACTACGTAAAATGACATGAATGACGCTGACATATGCAATTATGAAACGTCATTTGTTTAATGGTCAGAGGTGACACTGCGTGTAACTAAGAGATGTGGCCTCGTGGATTATTGAATTAAAATAAATTTACCAAAACATAGCACAGCCAGCAGCATGACCAGTATACCAGTACACAGCAACACCTGATCACAAGGGTGAAGCAAAATCAAACTTGTAAACATATTCCTGCAAGATGGGATATGCAACACAATATAATAGATACTTATAATCCACAGATTGACATTATAAGAATATAGAAAGTGAAAAGATATTATAAGAATATAGAAAGTCTACGCTTTCTTACTGAACCTATACGAATTCTGCAGGACCATTGGAATTTTCACTATATGACAAATTCCCAGAACAGTTAGAAACTACTACCTGTTGTTCAGCCAGTAACCGTTCTATGCTGGATTAAGTCCTTCTCATATCCAACACATTGTCCTCTGTCTCGGTCTTCTCCTCATTTGACCCACAACAGATATCTTACTTCCTCTAAATTAATGAAGGAATACCACCGTTTTCATGACTTGCACCACCCACAGAAAACGTATAACTGGTGAAAGCAGAATGCCCGGCTCGGGGCGATCTATCAACGTCTCTAAAAACTCAACGTAATCGATAACTAAACGTCACTGGGGACATTCGACAATGGATCAAAGTTCAAAGTTAAATAACACACTTATTAGGTACGATGTTTGTGTAAATTGGTTCGTAGCAAGTGGTAAGTTAGAATAAAAAATATTAAAAGTTGATTCAGGTTTTTGAAAGAACTGTTGAAAGTTCCGTGTTGTGTCCTGATTAAGAATAAAGCACAACTCTATCTCCTCCCGCGGATGTTGTGAAAAGTGATTAAGGCTCTCTAGACCAGAAAGCTGGACAGCAGCGTCCCTTCTATGGAAAAGTAGCTGTACTGCGCTCACCAACCCGCTTGCCAAGCATGGTGAGTATCGGAAAATTGACCCCAAAATGACAGTACAATTGTGTAAAATTGTAGAGGCCTTTGTTTAGCAGTGGAAGTATAAATGGCTGATATGTCGATGATGATCATCATTTCAGCCGAATGAAGTCCACTGCTGGACACAGGCCTCCCCAAAAGATCACCACAATCCGGTGTGCTGTGGGCTCATTGGGGGGGTTTGCCATAATCACCACGCTTGGCAGGCGGGTTGGCGATCGCAGTTGAGTTGTTAATGTACTCGAAGGACGCTGCTGCCCATCCTCCGGCTAATCCCTTAGTCGACTTTTACGAGATGGGATGGTGGCATTCTGAGCCGGGGTGATGATAATATCAAATAATTACTCCATTTCTCTACGAGACCGAATCAGCAATGAGGAGATCCATAGAGGCACTAAAGTTGCCGACACAGCTCAAAGGATTAGTAAGCTGAAGTAGTAATGGGTAAGGTGCACATAGCTCATAGAACTGATGACCATTGTGGTAGAATGATTCTCGATTGGAGACCACGCACTGGAAAACACAGCACTGGGAGGCAGTCCCACGAGAAGAACTGGTGACGGTAGCTGGGAGTCCTTAGATTATTATTTTTGTTCCGGAAACTAAGTTCAGTTCGGTCTGTGGTAATCTATGGTGAAATAATTACAAAGTTACAAAATATAGGTTTGGAATTGCAAATGAATGATATTTGTCTGCCAGATGTTAGCACAAAATTTAATTAAGTGAAAAAAATAATAACACATTTTAAATAAACATTAAGATATTACAGCGCTACCTAAAAACAGTAATTAGATACAAACGTAACTTTATCTAAACAATAAAAACTTTTAATGATAATTTCAATTAGTTATACTGGCCGTAAATCCATTCCCTACATAGACGCATCAAATAATAATGAACAGAATTCTCACTCCACGGCATAAAACTCCCACGTAAATGATCGATACTATGGTCAAGGAATGATCTGCAATGATTTATATAACTGCATGATGTTGGAATGAAAGATAGCTACAACAGTATCCTCACATTGCAAGCATTTTCAGCTAGCTAGCTGTTCTACGGGGAACTTGGTTTGACTGCAAGCTAACTGAATCTGTGCGATTAAAATGTGGACTGTATTTCAACCAAAAACTTAGGACACTTACAACCAAATTTAGCTGTATATCAGCGCTTTGTTTCATCATCATGTCAGCAATACGATGTCCACCGCTGAACAGAAGCCTCCCCCATAGATTTCCATAATTAGATCGTCGTTTTGGGGAATTTTGTCAATACTCACCACGGTTGGTAGGTGAGTCAGGTGGTGAGTGCAGTATGGCCACTGTTCCACAAAATGGACGTTGCTGCCTATACTCCTGGTTAAGTCTTCCTTAGTCGTCTTTTACGACATCTGCGGGAGGAGATGGACTGGTGCTATATTCTTAACCCGGACTCCAGGCGGATATTTGCGCTTTGTTTGTTCTACTCTTTAAGGTAATGTTGCACCGATTACAGTACGCTAAATACTCATTGCATAGCACAGAAATAGAAGTAGCACCATGGTGTTTTCGCATTCTCACCATTTTTATCATGCTATGATCCTTACATATTCCTTTTGGTACTTTTACATTCATGCATTTTTCATACTTTTTGGTCGCGAGAACCATGCACACATCTTACCTTTCCAAAATTCATTACTAGCCTCCTAAAGCATACGCTCTCAACTTTCCACATATAACCGTGCTTTAAATTCCCTTTTATTCTTACTCTTGACATGATCTGAAAATAGCAACATTATTCCCATTTTTACCACTCACAACTTACAAGACGAAACGTTTCGTTTTTCATTTCATTGTTTCTTGCTCTTGAATCAGTGTGGTCATGCCTTTTATGCGGTGAACCTTCGGTGCTCTTTTGTTTTGTAGCAAAAGCTTCTAAAATTTTGTTTTTCCTTCACATTTAGAAGGTAGATAAGGTGAAATTTTACAATTTTGTTACAGTTAAATGTTATCTCGGAGGCTGAAGAATTTGAATATTTAATTTTATGTGACTGAATGCTAAATCAACATATTTTATTAATTACGACCGTAATGTTAAGTTCCATTCATTGGTGATTAATCTTTTCTTGCTATGTTTTTAATAAATATTTAAAATCGTGTTCTTTATCTTAGTATTTTGATCAGACCTATGGAGGCGGTCATAATCAGTTGCTTTCACAGATCGGTAAGGTAAAGCAACGCACACGCGGTAAATCTATTGAGGGGTGATCGCATATTGGTATTTCAACGTCTCCAAGCTTCGGAACGCATGTAAAATAATTGGCCCCGGTTGTTAACATTAGATGGCAGTCGTTAAGCCAAAATGGAGGCCGTGGGGTGGATTGAATAACTGTGACATGGTAAGTCACTAACCAAAAAATAAAGAAAATGGAGTAAGAAGAAAGGAGTCCCTCGTGCAACTTCAGCATAAGCAGTAAGTACGTGGTTCACTACACTTTTTCTTTTTTAATAATGTTACCCCACACTAGGATTTCTCCTGTGTCGTGGGTGCGTTTAGAAACATAAATTCTACACACAATACACCCAGTCACCCACCCACCCGCGACTCGGAGCGCAGCAGCTGACTGTATCGGCCACTGTACCAAACATGCGTCAAACTGGATTATGTAAATGCTGCTGTCATGATCATCATTACAGCCAAAAACCGCCGACTGCTGGACATGCCGCGTGTTTAACGACTTAGCGATATACATATTAAGGGTCATTGGTAAACAAACTGCTATCTCATGTCATACGATTGAAGTTGGTGGGAACTCGATATTAGATGGCATTGTGCATTTATGATCGACATTCGATTCTACATCGCGGTGTTAAGATTTTCCGTTATTAATAGTACGTAGCCTGCTAAATTAACACGCGGGTTGTCATTGCTTTGTTCACGGATCAAACCTACCTCTGAAATCTTACTTTTAAATCGAGGCCAGCTCTTGAGTGTGGAATCCACATGAAGCGTCATATGCACTTCTTTTAGAAAAGGTACAAAAAGCATTTCTCCATTGTCTATATAAAAGAACTAATGGTTATAGTGTTGAGTAGGACACGATTTAAAAATGAGTTTGTAAGAGTAGCCTCTTTTTTGTACCGAGCCAGTACAATGTCCCACTTCAAATGAGGCGAGGCGTCATGAAGCTTGGCGGTACATTTGAAGGAACGAGTAATTCACGTACTGTTGCTGTATTTGTACTGCCCTGTCTTACAAAGTGTGATTGGCGTAATACTTAAAGAAAAGTAATAAGAAGCGATTGATTATAGACAAATGACAATTGTATCGACGTTTTTACTTATTAGCCACTGTAATATTATTGTGCAGGCGACTTATTTGTAAAACATGATTTTGATTTAAAATATACCTCATACACAGACATAAACAGCAACACAAGTAAAACAAATAGGTATTTATCAGGCATTCATGAAGTCTTTTTTTTCTAAAACTGTCGCGTCTCGTACTTTAAACTAGTACATTTGTAATAGAGTGAATAAAAACATCATGTTGTCTCTTGCAGTCACGATAATGTCTGATGAATAAAACGACGTGCTTTTGAAGCATGTGCCTCATTTTCTCTCTCTCTCTCTCACCCTACAGTTCATATGCGAGGAGTAGAGTAACGCGACATAAAATTTGAAGTGGTACATGTTATAATGTTGAGCCGCTCTTACAATATTGTGTCATGTACGGGACAAATGTACTGCCTCTTGTATGTCCTACTCAACACTAAATGGTTATTATCCATATTTATATCCGACAAAATTTCTTATAGGATCTCTAGGATATAATATGTTAGAGACTAGAAGGGCATGCGACCAGGTAGGTATTATGATAAAAGTATGTCGAGGAATATTAGATGCTCCTGATCTTCACAATGAGCTGATTCGGCTTTTCACTCCTGATAATTATTTCCGTAGCAGGAGACACCGACTGCTAGACGTACCCGTGTGTCGCACTGTGGCCCGCGCCTCGTCTCCTATACCGCGTATTCGGATCGCGCTTAATAACCTCTTGCAAGCCAACCCGGACTGCGACCTGTTCGCCGAAGAATTTAAAGTCGTAATGTCTGTGTGTCTTAAGTTTTGTGAAACAAATAATGTTTAAGTAATTTATTGTATGTGAACAAAATGTTTATTTAGTTCGAGTTAGGTGGTATTTTAAGTTGGTTATTGATTTAATTTTTACTGATTTTACGATTGTTTTTGATGTGTGTAACATAGCGTCCTTTGATTAGTGTAATTGGTTTTGTTTTAAACCGTGTTAATCGAAGTATAAATAAATAAATACAATAAATAAGTATTTTTGTAACAGCAACAACAACTGCCACCACCATTACTGTTATAATTAAATTCAGGCTTGGGATCAAGTCTTGTTCCCTTGGTTCGCATCCCCAAGTATTACTGATATTTTTCCCCCAGGTCAAACCCTCAAGGACCCGAGGGTTTGACACCGCGTGTTGTCATTTTAGAGGCCATTTGCCAGTACTCGCCACGCTTAGCTGGCGGGTTGGTGAGCGCAGAATGGCTACAGTTCGACAAAAGGGACGCTGCTGCCCATTCCTCTTGTTTAGATTTCCTTAGTCGCCTTTAACGACATCCACAGGAGGAGATGAACGGTGCTTTATTCTTAATCCGGACACCACATGAATCAATTCTGACATCATTGACCGATATTCTCCTCCTGCTATAGGTTTTATTATTAACTCACTGTGTAACACGATCCAAGTCTTCATCATCGCAGTTCGGTTGTTAATTTACTCGAAGTACGCTGATGCCCGTCCTCCGGCTAAACCCACAGTCGCCTTTTACGACACCCACGGGATGAGATGGGATGGTGCTATTCATAGCCGGCACCACACAGTCATCCAAGTCAGCATGCTTAAATTTCAATTTAGAATAAATATGCGTGTATAATCTCTATCCATACAACTCTACGTCTTCATGTCTGTGACTTAGAACTCATTTTCAAAAATACCACCTTATATCAACTGGATTTTAGTATAGTACTTATCCGTATTGTTGGTTGAACTCTAAAATAACTACAATCTAAAATAACTAAACTTTCTTTATCATTGGGAGACTTGTCCCTTGCCTATAATTCAAGCAATGTAAAATTCTGCCCCGTCCTGAGAGTCATCTGAAATATTCTGTAGTGTAAGTGGATCAGAAGCAGCATTCTCACGTGCAGTAGCATCTGATGATTTCATCGCAGTGATTTAATTAGTAGCCTATTTTTTTCTCTTCTCATTAATTTGGTTGTGCGTTCCAAGGCAGTAATTTAGTTAGCTATTATAGATCATGACTGGAGCAGCAGTTATTGTAAGAGAAAAGTGGGCTTATCCTAATGAAAAAGAGGCTGTATCTATTTTAATGCGGCTAATCAGATGCTTTTTAACCGGCTCGATGAAAGTATCGAGTATCACAGAGTACTTGTTACAGACAAACTAACAACAGGAGCTTCGTTATTAATCATTGGAATAAAGTATTAAAATCAATAAAAACTATGCATTTACCAAAAAATATTAGTCACCTACCCAAAATATATGCTGATCTTTAACTTCAACTAATTTAATTTCGTCACAGCGGAGCAAAATCCTTCTGAATTATCCAAATACTTAATCAAAACGTGTTGAGGTACCAAGTTTGAGTATAATTTCATATTTTAATGATAATTGTTGTACCGAAAACGACTTTGGGAAGTTGAAATTTTAATTTGAAATTTTCTCGTAACTGGCTAATTAATTTCGTGTTCAACAAACGAAGTCGTTTTTGATAAGTCGCGCTGTAAACATGTTTTTGGGCTTGTTAGCTGTTTCCATGGCTACGGGCTGTTAGAAGAAAAGCTCGGTAATAGGTAATTTGACGATATTATTGTGTTTTTATTGTTCTTGGATGTGATTGCGCGTTGTTGTAGGGTTCAAAGTGGGTCCATTCTTGAGGGTGGTAATAGATACAAAGTTTTAGCTTACCTACCGCTAATGGTTAAAACCATGACTCGTGTATATTTATTTACTAATAAAGCCTACTCGAACGGTCCGGATTAAGAATACATATTCTCCATCCTCTATCCACCTCCTCCCGCAGTTATTGTAAAAGGCGACAAACTAACCCCCGGAGACTTTAAACCAGAGGGATGGGCAGAAACATCCATTCTGTGGAACAGTAATTATACTGCGCTGACCAACCCGCCAAGCGTGGTGAGTACTAGCCTGTTCCCCCCCTAAAATGACGACACAATTGTGGAAATCTATGGGGGAGACCTTTGTTCACCAGTGGACGTATAAATGGCTGATATGATGATGATGACACCCTCTTTGCATTAAAAAAGTTCTGGCTGGTTTCCTAACGCACATTTTTTAAGAATTCTCTCCACGCCATTACTATTTTTATATTGCAAAAGAGCATGTTATCCGCATCCAAATAAACAGACTCTCAAATATACAAAAATATGGAGAATAACAAAAAATTCTCGCAGCCCCCAATATGTCTCATCGCATCAATGTCTTGCAACATACCGAAGTACAAGTTTTAAAGCGCTGGTCTATTAAATTCTCAGGACTTCGAAAAGTCACCATGAATGAAGTTAAATAAAAACCTTTAGTCAGCGTGGTAACGATTTTTAGCAGTGAGATACTGACTTAGGACGACGAATGTTTTTTAAAAATCTCAGAACAATGTAAACGAATATTCACCATAGGTCCCACAAAATTCATCACACAAAACAAAAAAGAAGCAACCTGAAATCACGCCACAGCGCAGCAGAGTAAACAGTTAATAAAGTATTTCAGACTGAATCTCCTTAATCTCAGTGACAGGCGGACCGGAAATTAAAATATTCATAGCTCAAAGGCTTTGTGAATATAAACATCTGTGTTTCGGTTGGTGTCGATATAAAAATATTTCATGATTGCGCTGAGCTGTCAACGTAGTGGGAATTTTAATGGGGGGTGTATCTTCCGTGCAGTGTCCCGATTAAGAATACCACCAACAGCACCACTACATCTCCTCCCGTGTGTATCGTAAAAGGCGACTAAGGGACTCTAAGCCAGAGGGATGGGTAGCAGCATCCCTTCAGTGGAGCCCTGACCATACTGCGCCAAACCAAAACAACCAAACAACCAAACCGCCAGCAAAGCGTGATGAGTACTGGCAAATTGTTCCCAAAATGATGACACAATTGTGGAAACCTATGGGAAGCTGTGGACGGTTTTGGCTAATATGATATGATGATCTCGTCCAAAATACCGCAGTGTCTCAAAACGTAAGTCTTTGACCAGTGTGTATTGTCGGTGATGACCTGTGGTACTAAAACGTGGTCGCTCACCGTGGGCCTGATAAGAAGGCTTCAAGGTTACCCAACGTGTAATGGAGAGGGCTATGCTCGGAGTTACCCTGCGAGACCAAATAAAAATGAGGAGATCCGCAATAGAACTAAGGTAACTGTACTAAGGTAATTGCTCGTAGAGTGGATGGCCGATGTGGCCGTAAGGTTCTTGAGTGGTGACCGCGTACCGGTGGGCAGGCCCCCCACGAGATCGACCGACGACCTGGTGAAGGTTGCGGGAATCTGTTGGATGCAAGAAGCACAGGACCGGTCGTTGTGTTGATGCATATGTTCACTAGTGGACGTCTTTCAGCTGAAATGATGATGATGATGATATGATGACATGTACTGCTTGGTGGAAGAAAATCGAGTGTCATCCCTCGTTAGCTAGTTACCTCGCCATTCATTTTCGTACACACACATTAGCTCGTAAACGTCCACTGCTGAATATTTGCCTCCCAACGATCACTTCAGTGAGTGGCCATAGGCTTCTGCCATAATGAACACTCTTGCCAGGTGGATGGGAGATCGTCACATGTTTTTATAAGCCCATCCTCTTAATATCAACCTCATTTGCCTTTACGATACCCATGCGTGCAGAGCGGTGGTCTATTCATTGCCCACAACCACACGGCAGTTTTTTCGGAGCTATATTGCTCCAAATCGGTGCAAGGGGATTGGTTCTGTGGTGATAAGCCAGCTTGCCCAGTATGGATCACACCCTTACTTTTTGCGTAGAAGACTATTTCATAGAGAAGATTCCGTAAAGCTGAGTCTATCTTGACCAAGAAATAGTCGGCTTTATTACGCATAAGATTTTATCCAGTCCAGTCTAGTTTAAGAAATCCTCGTGCTATTTCTGAATTTTAATTTCGTGGCCATCTTTGTGCCAGAAGAGCTCGAGCCACGCAAGGACCTCCAACTTGGCTTAACGACTGCCATAAATGACAACAACCAGGACCAAAAATATTACGTGACCTCTGAAGCACAGACGTTCAGTTGAAAAACGATTATGTGGTCATCCATCCATAGATTGATCGTGCCGAGCATTGCTTGACCTCACCGATTAGTTACTGATAATGAGCGAAACTGGCTATGAGCATCTTAAAATAGGTAATGTTAATGTATGTGGATGAAAAAAAGTGAAATAAAAAAAATATCATTATCATAATTTCATCACTCCCACTTAATAACTCTGAACAAAAATTACATACGTTTGAAACGTGAAGATAACTGAATGATATAAAGTGCCGTGATAATGTTATACTCTTATGAGATTCCTCAATGACTAATTACTAAGGAGGTTGTAAGCATCTCTGGCTACTGGTAGTTGAACGGTATATTCTTTTTTTGGCACTATAAACAGCGCCCTTGGTCAGTTTTGAACAAGTAATTAAAAAAATTTGAGCGCTTCATTTTCGGATTTTAAATGTTGCTGACAGCTGCTATTTTAATGATTTTACTGCCTCTTTGGTGAAGGTTATGCTCGATTTCATTGACAGGTGAGTCCTGGGTAATATTATATAAGTACCTGAAACTAAAGAAAACAATACTGATTGGATTGTGTACGTTGTTTCTACTTAATTCGACGCGCAGTCTATTAATAATTATGTTTTATCATTAATATTAATACTTTAATAATACTTAGCAGAGGAAAAGCCATTTAAATCAAATTACCGATACCGATGTCATTTAAATCAAATTAATTTTTGACATCCCGTAATGTAAATTAAGTATAAACTTTTACTAAAATCATATCTGAGAAAAGTACGGTTTTATTGATTCAATTAAGAATTTTTAATAAAAGATATATATACTCGTAGTGTAAACTGAGAGACCATAGTTTGGCCGTTGTGTTTTTATTATCTTTTACTTTTTATGGCCTGCTATATTTATATATATTTATGGCTATTTTTATGGCCGTGTGGTGCCGGTTCAGAATGCCACCACCCCATCTCCTCCCATGGGTGTCGTAAAAGTCGACTAAGGGATTAGCCGGAGGATGGGCAGCAGCGTCCTTCGAGTACTTTAACAACTCAACTGCGATCGCCAACCCGTCTGCCAAGCGTGGCGATTATGGCAAAACCCCCCAATGAGCCCACAACACATCCATATCGGTCGTTGTGGACATCTTTGGGGGAGGCCTGTGTCCAGCAGTGGACTTCATTCGGCCGAAATGATGATTCAGCAAGTAAGCTTTACAAATTCTTTACTAAATGTCTGTAATCACATTACCTTCATTTTTATGTGAGGACAGGGGGCCCCAATTTAAGGGCTGTAGTTTTTTATATATTTAGTTACAAATTCAAGTTGTTTTTTATCTTTGCCCCGCACTAGGATTTCTCCTGTGTCATGTGTGTCATGGGTGCGTTTACAAACACAAATTCCACATACAATACACCCAAACCCGGAACAACTACCTGCAGATCGTACAAATATTTGTTCCATGCGGGAATGGAACCCACGACCCGGTGCGCAGCAGCAGCCGACTGTACCAACCGTGCCGTCCATAGACAGATTCATTCTACAATTGATTTAAGTTTACTACAAATTCATGGGTATTTATTTTGCGAATACTCTGTGTGGTCCTTCAGTGCATACGCGCGTCGTATTCTTAATTCTCTCCGGATTAAGAGTATAGATGTGTGCACACGAAAGCACGAGATCATGGTTTTATACATGACATAAAACATGCAAGTAGAAAACATCCTATCTTTTCTTGATTCTCATACGAGCTGCTGGCGCATGTAGTCAAAATAACTCTTCCAGGCTTACCCCCTAGTTTAAAATTTCTGCTAAACACACGAAAATCAAGATCCATTTTAATATCACTATATTGTAATCCTTCATTTATATCAGCATTGACGTGTCCAAATGCAGATCAGCAAAAGAAAGTTTCAAACCCTCTATGATCTGATGACAAAAGTACAGTCAGCACTTTTGTAAGATCTCAAAAGACAAATCCCATTTTGGAAACTTGAGCTCAAGATTTCTCGGTTACTCATTATTGAACGAATATACTGTCTCTTTTTAACTTGTAGCAATAAATAGAGATGGAAGGAATGATAGTGGATTGAGCAAGAAATAGTTTAAAGAGAGCAGTGGCGATTTAGCAGATCCTTAATTTGATGGAATTTTTAGATATCAATTGATTTAATTCACTAAACTTTATTGGAATTCAGTTTCATTTTGGTTTGAACTGCTACGACTGGGTAATGTCGTTCGCGATTGTTTCTCATTACAATAAAACCCTTTTGAACGGATTACATAGCGTATATTATAGATTTTTGTTCTTCCCGATGTTGCAAACACATTGCAATGTTCGTGGTCACAGGATGACTAAAATGACAGGTGTCGTTACAGATTTTAAACTCCCCTAATACATAATAAATAATACCGAGCCAGCTGTCCCCAAAACAATAGCTTGTTATCCCCAGCAACGCCCAAAGCCGAGGCCCGTGTCCCGCAGGGGGCGCCCTTAGCGAAAGTTCCTTAGTTTTTAATATTAAATTTGAGCCTGGCTGGAGGCCTCTTTTGGCTTCGCCAGAATGACCAGTTAAGCAACCACATTACAATGTAAGCGAGCAGCCAAAAAAAAACAGATTTTAAAGTTAATTTCGGATGTTGCATAAGGTTTATGTCAGTTGGTATACTTACTGCTGGCTAAGAATACCACCACCCCATCTCATCCCGTGGGTGTGGTAAAAGGCGTTTATGGGATTAACTGGAGGATGGGCAGCAGCGTCCTTCGAGTATATTTATAACTCAACTGCGATCGCCAACCCGTCTACCAAGCGTGGCGATTATGGCAATATCCCCCAATGTGTACACAATACAAACCCATACCGGTCGTTGTGGCAATCTTTTGGGGAGGCTTCTATCCAGCAGTGGACGCTTTTACGGCTGAAATGATGAATATTATAGCATTGATTGACTACTCCTTATTGTTAATATTGGTCTTGTGACATCAAATTATAATATTATTACAAAACTGTAAATGTGTGAGCATCATGCATTAATGTTATATGTTTAGTACTTGTTTTGATTGTGTCTTTTGCCTGGCTGTTTTGGTCTGTCATGCTCACTAAAATGTCTTGCTGACGGTGGCGTTGTGTATCGGATCGTCCGGTTCCCTTTAAAATGGTTGAGCTAAGCGATGCTGATGCATGCGTTATGCTCGTGAACGGGTGCCGTCTGTTGGGACTAGTCAGTCATTAACTGCCACGGAAAATAAATTATTATTATATTATTATGGTATGTTCCATCTTTAGACATTAACCTATATTTTTCTCGGTATATGTTTTACAATCATATTTGTATCAATCAGCATTGTAATCTCAATTATTTTAAAAGAGTATCCATGCAGTTTCTTGCCGGCTCTTCTCCATAGACCAACTATTTGGAACCGTGCAACTTAGATTCTGACGTTGTATAAGTGCCAACATTTGGTATATTCGAATTAAAAAACTTTGACTTAGTATTGATGTTTTTCTGTGTGGTATGAGGTTCAAGACTTATTATCTTGATAACAGGATTCCAATCTGGTGGTACCTGCCAACCATCTTCTCTATTGAGACATCTTCGTCCATCCATCAACATTCACTCATCATTCTCTTAGTCATACGTGTTTCATACCTCCTCATCACGTGCACACGTCACATCTCTGTAACTGGCGGCACTTTCGAACTCCCTCCTATATACTTTCCTATTTTCTTTCTTGTTTTCTCCATTGGTATCACTCCGAACATTCATCACAGTTAGTATTATAGATTTGCCAATGAAATAAATATGCACTTTTAATTATAATTGACGCAATTTTGAAAAATTACCTATACACTGTCAGCTTTGATGATATGCGCGTGTATGAAGCTCACTATTTTGAAATAAAACCTTCCATAATTCACTTCACTTTACATTTGACATCGTTTCTACACTACCAACGTAAAAAAACTTCAGCTTCGTTCCCCCTCAAGAAAATGCCTCGCCAAGCCAATCGACAATTACAAAGTCTACGCAAATACAGCGCTAAGCTACACGGACACTCGGGTCTCTTCAAACATAGTTTCCAATATTTACTTAGGGTACGAAGAATTTGTAGGAACTTGGCCAGTCGATCCCCTACTGCGATACGTCACACATTCGTTTATCTGTGCAAACATGGTCTAAGTGGGTTGTATTTGATGATACTGCGTGGGATGTTACGGATCCCAGGGTATGTCGAGTGAGAGCGAATCTTGAAGGAGTTTTTGTTGTGGCAATAAGTTTGTTGGTATGAAAGTTGACTTAGAATATTGAAAAGGGCCATATACAATCACCCCTATACTTCCGAGTAGGTTAGACAGAAGCATATATTCTCACGTTGTCAATCGCAGTATTAAAACCCACGTAAAAATACGAGCCGAGCACAGTTTCAAAGCTAAGGTTTATTATCATCAACATCATATAAAAAAAAAGACATCCTCTCTTGAAGAAAGGTCTTCCGTAGATTCCCATATTTATGTCGTCATTTTCGGGGGAAGTTGACAGCAATCACTACGCTTGGCGGGTGGATTCATGAGCGCTACTGCTGTCCCACAGTGGGGACGCTTCTACCTAACCCTTAGGTTTAAAACTCCCTTAGTCACCTTTTATGATATCCTTAGCAGGAGATGGAGTGGTGATTTATCCTCAAACTGGACACTACATGGTAAAATTAGAGCTGTGTGTCGGCTAAGAATAACACCACCCCTTCTCATCCCGTAGGTATCGTAAGAGGCAACTATCGAATTAGCCGGAGGATGGGCATCAGCATCCTTCGAGTACATTTATAACCTAACTGCGATCGTAAAATAAGTCTGCCAAGCGTGGCGATTATGGAAAAGAATCCCCCCAATGAGCACACAACACATACATAGCAGTCATTGTAAAAATCTTTGGGTGAGGCTTTTGTCCACCAGTGGACATTTTTCGGCTGCAATGATGATGATGACGGAGAAATTAAGAACTACTGAAAATTTCTGAATACTAAACTCTACAAGACTTTACCCGACCTGGGAATCGGGCCCAAGGTTTAACAATTGTCAGCCACACTGAAGGAATATCGTTTAGCTGTCGCTGATAATTATGATAAGAAAAACCCAATTCAATAAAAAAAATTGAAACAAAATTTTTAGAGAAATTTTGAGGCCAATTTGTAATAAGTTTAAAAGAGGCTTATATTTTTCTATGTCTTATTGTAAAATATCTCAATTCAGTACCTAGAAAAAAAATATCACAAAAAAAGTTAATGCCAAGTATACAATACATATGTAATCGATTAAATTATAATCGATAAATGTGATGATGTTCCACAATTTAAAATTAAATAACGCACAAACCGGACGATTAATTTAATCAAAATAATTATATCCATTAGTATTAACATTCTAAACAGCTCCCAAAGTACTTATTTATTTAAAAATGTCTTTAAATCGATACGCGTTTACTTACTAATCGACTTTTTAGTGGAGTATTCATTACTGCAGTGTCTTTAGTCTGTGGTCTGTGCTACTGACAATTGACAGTTCCCGGTAAAATATCTCTCATTCTGTAATCGTGTGATCGCATTTTGAGTGCGTTTTCCAATGTTATAATAATATTGTAATTGATGAGATATCACCAATTTCTTGGGCTAAGACTGAGAGCAATCTCTTTAGTTTTAGTAGCAGTAGCGCTAGGAGCTATGCGCTAGTAACATATTGTTACAATGTTGTGAGACGAAATGTTTTTTTTTTTTTTTGTTGGGCTTCTCGCATACATTTCTGGGAAATGTGGTTGCTTAACCGGTCATTTGCTGGCGAAGCCAAAAGAGGCCTCCAGCCAGGCTTAAATTAAATATTAAAAACTAAGCAACTTTCGCTAAGGGCGCCCCCTGCGGGACACGGAGCTCGGCTTAGGGCGATGCTGGGGATATCAAGCTATTGTTTTGGGGACAGCTGGATCGGTATTATTTAAATTGTATTACAGACATTTGAAGCTACAGGCTCGGCACGGGCCGGCGCGAGCAAGAGACGGGAGAGAGAAGTGCTAACTTGAACGGGAAGGTAAAGACGAAATGTTGGGTATCTTGATATTATTTACCTAAATCTATGATTTATGAGTTTCTTAACATACTCGCACTCTATTTAAATAATAATGACAAAGATCTATATCTGACACTAACATTCAGCTGCCAACTGTAGTTTGTTACCAGAAGTTGTTACCTAACCTCGCTTTTATTAAATCTCATCTGCTCTCAGATTGACAAAATCCGTAGAATTTTCAGTGACAGTGGTAATATTATAACTGTTAATTTGCACTACTTGCAACCTGTAACATCCGGGCCCAAGATTGTAAAAAAGAGTATCGTCTGCCTTCGCCTTGATTTTAGTATTTTCTAGTCTAGTTTCTGGCTTCGCTTTGCCCTAGTAATGTGTCAAATTATTAAAACCAATGCTATTATATATTAAAAGAAGTAGATATATTACATGCGCGCCAAAAGTAAGAACCAAACCTCCCCCAATTGTAGCACAATCACAATCAGTTCGCCCAAGACAGGACAACGAGCACACACTGTCACAATCTGTATTGTTTAATTAATTAAGTAATAGCAATGCCGTCGTGCGTGTAGAAAATGCACAAACTATCAAGCAAAAATAAATAAAGAACGAGGGATCTCATACCACATGTGAGTAACAAACTATATAAATTATTTGAATAAAATACTATTCAAATTATCTATAGAGTAATATTCGCGAAGAAAACACAGGCCAGGCAAAGAAAAAAGACAATACATATATTCTATGACAGGTGCACATCGACATCGAGTACACGTAATGTCATTTTAGATAGGTATCTCTTTTACTGTCGTAGTTTTTGTATCTTCTTTCTTAAAGCATAGGTGTGCAGTTTTATAGTTGTATACTATGTATACATACAGCGAGACATTATTTTGCGCGCCATTTAATATGGACGTAACATATCTATGGTATAATATCATAGATTAAAACGATCATGGAGTTCGATCTTTCCAAACGTGATAGCATTTTGCATTCACAACTTTTATTTCTGTTAGCAGGTTTGATATCTGTCATGAACTTCTTTACCTTGGGAACGAGCACAGGGATATACCGGGACTCTTACCCGCTAAAACCACCGAAAGTGTACCAGGATCTCGAGAATATCCGCAAGGGAGCCGCCTGTTAAGCCTAAGTATATCTCGAAGGGGTTCACGCCCTCTAGCGGAGGGAATACGACTGTAAAGAGGATGCCTCCTGCCCCCCAACCTAAGACAAACACGAATTCACCTCACCACATTTCAAGATAGCGCTGAAAATATAAACATGTTTGTTAAAGCTCTCTACACATTTCCGGCACCTTATGTACGACCTGAAAATATATGCAAACAAACTAATTAGATCCAAACCCAGGCGCTCCCAAAACATCTCGACTAACGAAACACATTTACTCTAGTTATAATTATAACTACCGGTACCGGAACCGGTAAAGTGATAGAAATTAAGGTCTTTCGACTAACGACGACGATATTTAGCCTGGCTTCTTGCTTACCCACTGATACTGCATTAAAATATTATTGGTATATCTCAGAGCCAGTTGTACTCGCTGATCAATCAATCGGTGAGGTTAAGCAACCGACGCGATCAGTCTATGGATGGGTAACCGTAAAGTGTTAATTGAACTGAGCGTCTTCGTGCTGCAGATGTTAAATTACTGGATCCGGTTGTTGTTGGTTGAAAGGGTTTCTTGTCTTTTCCGGTAACCACACGAGATTTGCCATGTGGTGCCGGCTACAAATAGCACCAACCCATCTCATGCAAAAGCCGACTAAGGGATTAGACGGAGGATGGGCAGCAGCGTTCTTCGAGTACATTAGCAACTCAACTGCAATCGCCAACCCGCCTGCCAAGCGTGGCGATTATGGCAAAACTCCCCAACGAGCACACAATACACCGATATCGGTCGTTGTGGTGATCTTTGAGGGAGGCCTGTGTCCAGCAGTGGACTTTATTGGGCCGAAATGATGATATGAGATAACATCAAAATAATGATGCTTAAGCTCTCTGCAGTTCAGGCATCATAAATAGCGTTCATTCAAAATTTGTACATAGATGTAAATAAGCTAAGGTCTATAATCCAATATTCACAACCACGTATCAAATAACAAAACGCAATGTAATTACAGATGGAAAACCAATTCGTTGGGAAAAAAAGGAAGAAATATTATTTTCGCTCGCAGGTAGCCCAAACGGCCGGTATCAATTTACTTATCTCGAATCAATCAGTTCGGTTTTTTCAATATACATAGAGTTTTTAGATTGAAAAAAATGGCACCACTTTTGTTTATGTTAGTAGAATCTATTTTTGTGGACGTGTTGTATTTTCTCGTGTTTTTGGTTCTATTCGTGTTTTTTTATTTAGAATTTGTTTTCTATTTGCATATCGGTGAGTTAAAATAATATTGAGTATATTATTTCTCTCGAACTCGAATAAAGTCCACTGCTAAACACAGGGCGGTCAAAGATTGCTAACGATTCTGTCTGGGTGTATTGTATGCTCATTGGGGATTTTGCCATAATCGCCACGCTTGGCAGGCGGGTTGGTGATTATCACTTTAAGCGAATAAAGATCACTGCTGGACACGGGCCTCCCTAAAAGATCACCACAACGAACGATATCGGTGTGCTGTGTGTTCATTGGCGGGTTTTGCCATAATCACCACGCTTGGCAGGCGGGTTGGCGATCGCAGTTGAGTTGTGAATGTATTAGAAATACGCTGCTGCCCATCCTCCGGCTAATTCCTTAGTCGCCTTTTGCGACAACCATGGGATGAGATGGGTTGGTGCTATTCGTAGCCGGACCACACGGCATCGGCATGGTGACCGCAGATGATTTAATAATAATAAACCGCTCACACTGGTGTTGCTCCTGTAGTGGAGGTCATTTAGGGGCCCATCTTGTGAGTGGCGAGTCACCGTCTGCCACAGAATTTCACTTTAAAGGTTGAAGGGAACAACTATTTCTTAGTCTTTCCATTCCATGTAACACGCACCGCAAAAGACCTTATCGTAATAGTTTCCATCTTATACTATTAAGTAGGTAAGTAGTGTAAGGTAGTGTAAGGCAATAAATAGCCTTGAATTCATGGACATGGGACAATCCATGACTTCATTTTATAGTGCAGCTATGGAGAGTCCCCGGTTAGTGTCTTATTACATTTTAGTTCTCTAAAGGGCCTCTTTGTGTTGGACCCATGTCCCGAGAGTTGCAATTAGCTAGTTAGCTACTACCCGTGAGCGCAATGAGCAGACTAAACTGCAGAAACAAGTTCCAAATGCGTTCTCACTGCTGCCTCTCGATCACAAGAAACTTTGAAGGACGTGAAGCACGTCTCGCAAGCGATCACAAGCTTCATGATATATCACGTGCCTCAGTGTCTGTCACCCAGCGCGAATCGCGATTGAGCTCGCAGAGTATTCGCATTACGACATCTGTTTACATGATACGCATCCAACGGAACGGCATATGATTCACTTAAGGCCGAAATTAATATTAAATCTAATGAAAAATCTTTAGGATTATGATCGTATTTATGCTTAATGTACAAGTGTACAAATGCGGTCTTAATGCCGTAGGCATTTACTACCAGCCAACCTTTAGGTGATGCAGAGAACAACAAGGTAGATGCACCAGTAAAATATGACAGGTAAGATGTGAAGATATGAAAACAAAAGTGTAATAATAATACATAAACTTACGTCACCATTACATACATACACACACATACAAACACGTGCAAACATATACATAATAGAGAGGTTAGGATCAAGATTTGGCCCAACATCGTATTAGGTTTTACACAGTGCATCCAAATAATGGAGAGTGCTATTTCTTGCGCCTTTTACTATAGTGCTGCTACTAGAAACCAGGTGGCGCCATGAGCCTTATTATCGTTATACAATGATATTATATATTAAACCGTTATACAATGATATTATCTATAAAGATATATATATATTACATGCGCGCCAAAAGTAAGAACCAAAACTCCCCCAATTGTATCACCTCGCAATCAGTTCGCCCAAGACAGGATAAGAGCACATACTGTCACAATATGTATTGTTTTATTAATTTAGTAATAACAATGCCGTCGTGCGTATGGAAAATGCACAAACTATCAAGCCAAAATAAATAAAGAACAAGGGATGTCATACCACACGTGAATAACGAACTATATAAAATATTTTAATAAAAATACTATTAAAATTATCTATAGAATAATATTTTCGAACAAAAAAGGCCGAGCAAAGAAAAGAGACAACACATATATTCTATTACAGGTGTGACAAAGACATCAAGTACACGTGTTGTCATTTTAGATAGCTTTCTCTTTCACTATCGTAGTTTTTGTATTTCTTTCTTACAGCATAGGTGTGTAGTTTTATAGCTTTATACCTACATACAGCGAGAGTGAGTTTTGCGCGCCATTTAATATGGACGTAACATATCTATGGTATATCATTGCCGTTATACAATATAACTATTCGAAAAATTCTAGAAGTTACAAGACTTCATAGTACTTATGGCCACTAGTAGTTCCGCAGAACACCATTAAACACTGAAACAGTAACTTTTTCGTGGACGCATGTGTTCGCATCAAACTCGGATATTTCAAACTATGCGGTACAATCACTGAAGACTTCAGGCACCTTTTAGAATGTCAGATCTGACTATCCAATCAGCAAATCGAAAATAATTTCCCAGCTTAAAACGAGTGTTTCGGCAAGATATGTATATAGTGCTACACTTCCGGACGTAACTAAATCGTTCAGATACATCCTCAATTGACCCATTCTTTTATGTAACCACCCGCATTGCGAACTTCCGTTTCCGGATATCCGGTTTTCGCTCAGCTACCGGGTAACATAAACACAACTCATGTTTTGAACGTTTTACCTCCTTTGTTTAATGATCGCTGCGATATCTATTTCATGTTCTTATAAAGTTAAAATTGTTTTAATGTACGCCGTTATAACATTTGTTAAAACATATCATCATATCGGCCATTTATACGTCCACTGCTGAACAAAGGCCTCCCCCATAGATTTTCACAACTGTGTCATCATTTTGGGGGGTATTTGCCAATACTCACCACGCTTGGCAGGCGGGTTGATGAGCGCAGTATGGCTACCGTTTCACGGAAGGGACGCTGCTGCCCATCCCTCTGGTATAGATTCCCTTAGTCGCCTTTTACGACATCCACGGGAGGAGATGGAGTGGTGCTATATTCTTAATCCGGACACCACACGGAAACATATAGCTACCTTAAAAATTACTTATTTGCCTTTTGTGAGTTTATATATTCAAAGAATTTATAAATATTTTATACACAATTAAAACAAATAATTTGCATTCTATACTACTATATAACGAAACTAACACAATATATACATAAATAAAACTAGAAGAAAGAACATTTAGGTGACAAACTACTACTCCTCCTCATCGCTGTCAACTGAAAACGTTCCCAGAAGACTGGCAGCATTACCACGTTGAATGACAATGCTAATTCTTGTCCTAAAAATAGGCCAGCCCTCTGGTCACGAGAAAAGTCGATCAAACGTCTGGCAATATCTTGCACTCAGACCCCATGACCCAAGCATTTCGACGCCAAATGGTTCAAAAACATAAGTTCCAATAAGGTTATTATATTTGCGGCCTTTGAGAAGTCATAATTTAGTTTGCATCATCATATCAACCACAGTCATTTTGGGGGGAATTTGCCGATACTCACCAGTGATGACATATGGAACAGAGACGTGGTCACTCACAATAGGCCTCATAAGAAAGCTCAAGGTCACTCAGCGAGCTATGGAGAGAGCTATGCTTGGTATTTCTCTACGAGATCGAATGAGAAATAAGGAGATCCGTAGAAGAACTAAAGTTGTCGACATAGCTGAAAGGATTAGTAAACTGAAGTGGCAATGGGCAGGGCACATTTCTCGTAGAACTGATGGCCGTTGGGGCACAAAGTTTCTCGAATGGAGACCGCGCACCGGAAAACGCAGCGTGGGACGACCTCCAACAAGGTGGACAGACGACCTGGGGAAGGTCGCTGGGAGTTGTTGGAGGAGAGCGGCATGTGACCGCTCGTTGTGATGATGATGATGATGATGATCAGCCACAGGACGTCCACTGCTGAACAAAGGCCTCCCCCTTAGATTTCCACAACGAGCTGTCACATGCCGCTCTCATCCAACGACTCCCATAGGTTGAATTGTTGTTCCAATTAATTGATCCTATGGAGAAGAGCCGACAAGGAGCTCCGTAAATACTCTGTAAAATAATTGAGATTACAATGTTGATTGATGATGACAAATGATGGTAAAACATATAACAAGAATAGTGTAGGTTAATGTGTAAAGAAATTCATTTTTATTATTATTATTATTTCGGCCGAATGGAGTCCACTGCTGGACACAGGCCTCCCCCAAAGATCACCACAACAACCGATATGGGTGTGTTGTGTGCTCATTGGGGGGTCTTGCCATAATCACCACGCTTGGCAGACGGATTGGCGATCGCAGTTGAGTTGTTAATGTACTCGAAGGACACTGCTGCCCATCCTCCGGTTAATCCCTTAGTCGACTTTTACGACACCCACGGGATGAAATGGGGTGGTGGCATTCTGAGCCGGCTTCATAAGAACTTCATACTAAAATAATATCATCATCATCATCATATCAGCCATTTATAAGTCCACTACTGAACAAAGGCCTCCCCCATAGATTTCCACAATTGTGTTGTCATTTTAGGGGGTATTTGCCAGTACTCACCACGCTTAGCAGGCAGGTTGGTGAGCGCAGTATGGCTACTTTTCCACAGAAGGGATGCTGTTGCCCATCCTTCTAGTTTAGAGTCCCTTAGTCGCCTTTTACGACATCTATGGGAGGAGATGGAGTGATGGACATGGCCAAATTAATATAGTAATAATTTACTTGCCATGCAGACCGTCCCGACAGATGACGCTCGTTCACGAGCATGACGCACGTCTCATTATCGTTTAGCTCATCCATATTGTTGGGAACCTAACGACCCGATACACAACGCCGTCAACAGCAAGACAGTGTACATTTTAAATATTTAACATCAATGGCTACATGATGCGCACACATTCACAATTGTGTGAATATTATAATGTCCAAACTTTAAGAAAATAGATGTAAGAGAAACAGTGGCAACGCAAATTAATGACTGTAGTGTTCATTAATTTGAGATACACGAGTAACATGCTCTCCAGACAGCTCATCCGTACGACCTGACGTTTAAATAGTCGTTTCATATTCTTTAGTGATGGAACCGCACTGACACTAGGGTTGTAACTTCATCATTACGGTCCAATAAAGTCCACTGACATAGGCCTCCCTCAAAGATCACCACAATGACCGATATCGGTGTATTGTGTGCTCATTGGGGTGTTATGCCATAATCGCCACGCTTGGCAGGCGGGTTGAAGATCGCAGTTGAGTTGTTAATGTATTCGAAGGACGCTGCTGCCCATCCTCCGACTAATCCCTTAGTCGACTTTTACGACACCCATGGGAGGAGATGGGGTGGTGCCATATAATATATAATTATAAATATTCTGACCTAATAAAAACATGCGCGTATATGAATACAATGATGTGTAGAAATTTCAAAACGATCGGTAAATAAATTAAAGAGATTTGCGATTTTTAACAAACATATTTTTTTTATATATATAGGTATAGAACAGGTAGAATACATGTCGGAAATTAGGAATCCTGCCTATGGTGTCCCACAAGGCAGTATACTTGGTCCGTTATTGTTTATCACCTACATCAATGACATAGTCAAATGTACAAACCATCAAATTATTTTATTTGCTGATGACAGCACACTACTTTATACAGGTAAAGATTCAAATAGTTTTGAAAATGATATAATCAATGCTCTCAATAATATAATTAAATGGCTAATCGGTAATAACTTGAAAATAAATCTGGACAAAACTAAAATTATGACATTTAATCAAAAAACGAATAGACTTAAAACCAATATACATTATGAAAATACATTAATAGAGGAAACTGATAATACAAAATTTCTTGGTCTTCAGCTAGATTGTCATTTGTCATGGAAACAACATATAGAAGCATTATGTAGGAAACTAAATCAATTTTCTTATGCTCTATATAGGCTATCTAAAATAGCAAACCGTTCTACTGGTTTGGTTGCTTTTAATGCGTATGTTGCAAGTAATATAAGGTATGGTATCATTTACTGGGGAAATTCAACTAATAAAGAAGCTTTCAAAGCCCAAAAAAAATGTTTAAGGGCAGTGTGTAAACTCCTCCCAACCGATAGTTGCAAACCATTCTTCAGACAACTAAACATACTCACTCTACCATCATTATATATATATGAAGTGGCTGCATTTGTTAAAGGAAATTTTAAGTTATATAAAACTCTAACCTCTGGCCGATACCCAAATACCATTCGTAGCAAGCCTCACAATACGGCATTACTTAGCAAGAGTATCTTGGGTATGGCCCCAAGGATATATAATAATATACCAGAAACTATCAGGAGCCAAAAATGTATTGACACCTTCAAGAAATGCCTGCATAAATTCTTGGTAGATAAATGTTATTATTCTGTTGTAGATTTTATTGCTGACAAACAAAAGTAATGTATATCCGATTAATCACTCAATTTATTACACTCATTTTGTCAATTCTCCATTTGTAATGAATTATTAATTGTTTTACTATGTTTTATTGTCTTCTTTATATACTAATTAATCATTGTTTTAATATAATAATTGGTATTTGTAATATGATTTTTTATGTGACATTTTAATCTGAATATGAAAATTTTAATGTACCTATGACAATTTGACATATGCGAGAAATACGTACCTAATTTTGTACGCCATATATTGGCAAAACATAGCGATCTTACTACTTATGTATTACACCTTTTTGTACCTATGTTTTACAAAAAATAAATTATTATCTATTATCTATTAAGAACATGAATCTCCCGATTTAATAAAAACATGCGTGTTAATACAACGATGTGTGAAAAATTCAAAATGACCGGTGTAGAACTTTAGGAGATTTGCGATTTTGAACAAACGAACATTTAATTTTTATATATATACTAGCTGCCCGCCCCAGCATCGCACAGGCACCAGCTACCGGGTCCAATCGTGTATCTAAACCATCCAGGGACCCACTCAAACATACACACAAAATTTCATCAAAATCGGTCCAGCCGTTTAGACCTGGAGTATAAGTCGATAGGAGGAGTTCAGTAACAACATTATATTTGACGGCACGGTTGGTGCAGTGGCTGATACAGTCGGCTGCTGCGCACCGGGTCGTGGGTTCGATTCCCGCACGGAACAAATATTTGTACTATCTGCGGGTAGTTGTTCCGGGTCTGGGTGTATTGTGTGTGAAATTCATGTCTGTAAACGCACCCACGACACAGGAGAAATCCTAGAGTGGGGCAACGTTTAAAAAAAAAAAAAAAAAACGATTTTATAGGTATATATTATATAAAAAGAGTGTAGCAGAGAGTGGAAATTCATCATCATCTCGGCCGAATGAAGTCCACTGCTGGACACAGGCCTCCCCCAAAGATCACCACAACCACCGATATGGATGTGTTGTGGGCACATTGGGGGGTTTTGCCATAATCGCCACGCTTGGCAGGCGGGTTGGCGATCGCAGTTGAGTTGTTAACGTACTCGAAGGACGCTGCTGCCCATCCTCCGGCTAATCGACTTTTACGACACCCATGGGAGGAGATGGGGTGGTGGCATTCTGAGTCGGCACCACACGGCGAATTCATCCGTTGTAAATAATACTAACATTTATATAATAATTTGAGTTTTTGTAAAAAAAGTAGAATCCGGTTATATCAAAGCGTTTCCTTGTTTTTGGTAAACACTTTGTTAGTGTAAATTCAAAAAATATACACAAACGCGGTTGCAGCAATAACGTGCATACAGCTTTCTGTACACCAAATTAAATTAACCCGCGCGTGGAGGAAAATTTCTAGAAACATCCGGGTATATCCAGATATTCTCGCTTGGTTCAAACCGGCTCGAGTCGCACCTGAACGGAGCACTAATTGAATCCGCAGTGAAACCTGGTCTATTAAGTTTTCATCTACTGAACAGTTAACTTATATTTTCACTTGGAATATTTCTCAACACAATTTAATAATATCCTTCAAAAATTTCTACATGTTCCGGTGGGAAGTGGGAATTTGGGTGGAGGATTTTATAGCTGGCTTTTATTTGCTTCACTTTGCTACGATATTCTGTATTAACTTAAATATTATATTTCCTTGCAATATTCTGTATTAACTTAAATATAATATTTGCTTTTTATCTGCACTATAGCCGACAAGGGTTAAGTGTAAACTTTTAACTGGCAATATCATATTACCGTACTGCAGTACTGTCTATTTCAAATAAAAACATTTTTTGTTTGTCTATGAATTCTAATTTCAATTTCTAATTTATTTTATTAACATGGTTTTTATTATTCAAATTTCAAAATCAGTCTTATGTGTATTGATTAGTGTTATGTTTACATCACGTTTGAATCTTTTTCGTCGTCATGGTACGTTGAAAATTTGAGTAATTATGGAATACGAGTGGCAGCAACGCGGCACAAGCGGCATGCAACATCAACGACGTTTACGGAGCGACCACTACAAACGAACGCACAACCCGATATTGGTTTGCCCGCTTCCATTCTGGAAACTTCGATCTGGAAAATGAACCCCGAGGTTGTCCGAATACTTTGGTCACCAATGACAAATTACAGGTGATTTTGGATTCTGATGATACTCAATCTGCGACTGAATTAGAAGCATCTTTCGACGTTATCATCAAAACAGTATTGGTGTATTTGCATCAATTTGGCAAAGTTAAGCTTGACAAATGAATGCCCCACGAACTTAACGATCTCCAGCGCAACGTGCGCGTCGAGACCAGCGTTGCCCTTCCCAACAGGCACAAAAACTTTGAACCGCATTGTTACCTGCGAACGAAAAATGGATTCTGTTTGACAATCGGAAGCGCTTAGCAAGTGGGTTAGGTCCTGGTTCAGCACTTAATCAATGCCTTAAAAGAAAAATGACCTTTAGAAAAGTGATGGTTACTGTTTGTTAGTCTCATGCCTGTATAATTCATCATAGCTTCTTACCAAACGGGGTGAGCATTACTGTTGATATGTACTATGGTGAAGAAGCTCGCACATTTGCATCGCTCGTCCCCGCTGCTCCATCCTCCCATACTGCAAAACAGACGGTCTCCAAGCTACAAGAGCTAAGGTTGGAAGCTTTCCGTCATCTGCCGTACTTTGAACTTGCGCCTACAGACTTCTACTTTTCCAGAATTTGGATAATTTTATGGCGGAAAATAATTCAATACCTTAGAGGCAGTACAAAATGCCTTTGAAGAGATAGTCGCCTCCCGTCCGTCTGACATCTTCAAGAAGGGTATCGCTAAACTGCCACTGCATTGGCAAAGATGCATTGATTGCATGGGTGATTACTTTGATTAAAATAAATAAAAATGATAAAAAATACTATACTTAAACATGCAACTTAGATTCTGACGTTTCATAAGTGCCAATATTTGGTTTATTTAAAAAAAAAACTTTGACTTTGAATACTTTATTTCCTACATTACGGCATTTTTTTATAGATAAAGACCTAATAGTTAAGGCCACACGAATTCTCGAAGTTCCCAAAAAAAAAATATTTTCTCTATTAGTTTTTTATGTATCAAAGTATACAGATAATTGTCACTATAAAATATATATTCCATACCTATATTAAATTCACGGTATGGTGCCGGCTAAGAATACAACGGTCACCACCCCACATCAAACCGTGAGTGTCGTAAAAAAAAGATTAGCCGGAGAATGGGCAGCAGCGTCCTTCGAGAACATTTATAACTCCACTGCCATCGCTAATCCGTCTGCCCAGCGTGGCGTTTACGGCAAAACCCGTATGAACACATGACTCAAACCCACACCGGTCATTATGGTGATCTTTGGGGAAGGCATCTGTTCAGCAGTGGACGTTCTTCGGTTGAAATGATGATGATAATTATGTTTAACATATTACATACTTTTATTTATTATTATTGGTGATTATGACTGGAAATTCTTCATGAACTTCCTTCGCCCCAGTGAAGGGCGAAGGGGTATGCTAGACTCCTACCGGCTAAAACCACTGGAGCGGTCATCTTCGGCACACTAGAGCCGCCCACTGGTGCCACGCCTATAGGCACATCTCGGAGAGGGTGACTGTAAAGCGATCGCCCCCGGGGGGATTGTAAAGGATCCCCCAAAGCGTCCCACGGCAGCGCGTGACCACATGCGTGCTACCATCTTCTCTTGGGTCACTCGGTATGATATTATACAACCTGGTGTCGGAAAGAGCTTTTCACTTGTCTGGTGGTAAGGTTCATGCCTGTCCATAACAATTGCAATACTTCCCTGGACTGTCCTGCGTGGCACCACACTGCGCTCGTCATCTCGAGACATTTGTTATTAATTTCTCTTATGCCCAGTAATTTCAGTAACCATAGTGCCCTTCTTAATTATTGTTAGTTTTTAAACACTACTGCTTGGCGGCAATTGGCTGGCACTACGGTGGTACCGACCTATCCGGACTCTTGCAATAAGAGACCTTTCTTTTTCATTGGTGCCCAGTGGAAATTCTTCATGAACTTCCTCCGCTCCGGGGAAGGGCGAAAGGGCATGCCGGACTCCTACCGGCTAAAACTACTGGAGCGGTCATCTTCGGCATCTGAGGGAGTCTCCAGGTCCTCGTATGATCACACTAGAGCCGCCAACTGGTGCCACGCCTATAGGCCTCATAGGACACTGTTCGGTATCCTCGTGCGATCCGGATAGCCACTCTACGCTGCAGACCGTGAATTTTGGTTCTGCAGCGCTGACGCCTGATAGTCGAGCTGACCATACAGGCACCCCGTATAGGGCCACGGATCACTTGACCACCCCGTAGAGACGGAGAACTTCCTTACATGGTCCCCCGAGATTGGGCAGCAGCCGGTGTAGTGCACCCACTACCCTCTCGACTCGGGGGATGAGGAGCTGGAAGTGTTCTTCGAAGCCCCAACGACTGTCCAGGGTGAGCCCCAGGTATTTCATGTACCGGCCCACCCCGATTCGCGCATCATCAACGTGTATCCACGAACTGGGTGGTTCTCTGCTCCGCGGAAGTTTGTGGAACCATAGCGCCTCGGTTTTTTGAGGCGCTATCCGCAGGCCTAGGCCTATTTTGGCAACGACATTTGCCACCGCTTGCTCAGCAAGCCGGATGGTTCCCTCGAAGGACTCCCCGCTGCCCAACACCAGAGTGTCATCAGCGTAACAGACTAAGCTGACGCCAGCAGGAGAACGTTACGCAGGTGCAATAAGAGACCTACCACATACCAATACTTGCATCTTCATACAGTCACAAACATGTATCCTCATAGCCTTTATAACGGAGAACTAGAAAATAATATAGTACGTGAACTATCTCAGCAATGGCACGCCAATTGACACAGAACATGCTCGGAATAACTCTGAAGAATCGTATTGACGATAGTCTGAACGAGAGTGCTTTCTTTAGATTAGCAATGTTCAACGGCTTTGGTAAAATATACTCACTACGGTTGGTAATATTGAAACTTGGACGACAAATCAACCTATTTATTATTCTCTGCAAATATACGGGTGCTACAAAAAATGAGAAATTAATTTTGGGTTCAGGATGGAACTTTAAATAAAATTTTCTTAATTTATTAGAAAAACCGGTATCTTTAGGTACCAGAATTGACGGTTGCCTGGACAAGTTAAGGCGAACGAGTAGTACCAATAATTCATCCTAAGAACAAATTTAACATTGTAGTTGAAGTACATGTACTACCATACATTCCAACTGCAAATGTAAGTTTGTATATTGCTGAAAGATTTATCATGATTCTTTAATACCATAGACTACTTATAGGTTTTCCTGTAATGTATGACTAAAGAACTACGATTTTTTTTTTTTCATCAGTTCAGGCTCACTAGTTTCCGAGATAAAGAGGGGTTACATTTATTTGCCGTGTGGTGCCGGTTTGCCGTGTGGTGCCGGCTCAGAATGCCACCACCCCATCTCTTCCCATGGGTATCGTAAAAGTCGACTAAGGGATTAGCCGGAGGATGGGCAGCAGCGTCCTTCGTGTACATTAACAACTCAACTGCGATCGCCAACCCGCCTGCCAAGCGTGGCGATTATGGTAAAACCCCCCAATGAGCCCACAACACATCCATATCGGTCGTTGTGGTAATCTTTGGGGGAGGCCTGTGTCCAGCAGTGGACTTCATTCGGCCGAAATGATGAAAATGATGATAATGAAAGTTATAAATTTAGGCCACGATAAAAGTTAACCATTATCACAATACTGTAGTGGCAGCGGGACCACAGCTCAGCATCATGTTAATACAAACTATAAAAAGATTGACCTTTTTTTTTTTTTTTTTATCGGTGCCCCGTGGAAATTCTTCATGAACTTCCTTCGCCCTGGGGAAGGACGAAGGGGTATGCCGGACTCCTACCGGCTAAAACCACTGGGGCGGTCACCTTCGGCACCTAAGGGAGGCTCCAGGTCCTCGTATGATCACACTAGAGCCGCCCACTGGTGCCACGCCTATTGGCACATCTCGGAGAGGGTGACTGTAAAGCGGTCACCCCCCAGGGAAAAAGAAAAAAAAGAAAAAAAAGATTGACCTAAGATTATACTTTTTTATAAAGAATAAATAGTAATGTAGTTCATATTTTTGTAACCGCTCTGATCCGGCGTGTTATTGGACCTGATACATGAGGCTCTCTGTATATTGATACTTCTGTAAGACCTCCCTTAGATAACCGAAATACTTCACCTTTTTCTGGGTATACACAACAAATAACAATAAAATTAATCCTTTGTTTTCAGAGTACTTTACTCAAACGAAAAAAAGGGTACAGGAATCATTAGCCTCTTCATGTATGGTCAGGTAGAATTTATTTAGTAATTTAATTAGTTTTTTTAGGAATACATGTCGTTGTAACAGATTTATGAGTCAGGATTGGTAAAGGTGGAATAGGAAGAATTAGACCAATATGAGGGGAACTGTCTTCCGTGTGGTTCCCGTCAAAGAATAGACCATTCCTACGCACCCATAGGTGTCGTTAAATGTGACTAAGGGATATTGAGAGGATGGCCAGCAGTGGCCTTCCATTTGCTAATAACATACTATGATCACCAATTCACCTAATAAACGTGGGAACTATGGCAATATGGGGGCTCATTGTAGTGATCATGAGGCTCACGTTCAGCTCGATGAGTGGTCTGCGTGGGCTGCCAAGCTGCAAATCCTGGTCAATCGAATCGGGCAAGATTTCTCTCTACCGGCAGTAGTTCTGCCTATGCTGGCAAAGCATGAAAATTGGAGTGCAGTGGTTTCTTTCTATGAGAGCGTCACGCTGCAGACGGAGACGGCAGAGCGGGATCGGGAGAGGGCCGATTCCGCACGGAGAAGAAAAGAGCGCTGGGGTAATGCATGCGTCATGCTCGTGAACGGGTGCCGTCTGTTGGGACTGGTCAGACATTAACTGCCATGGCGAATAATAGTTATATTACATTAGTATGTTTTTTTTATACATTGGCCTACATAATGCTCGTTATATGTTTTACCATAATTTGTATCAATCAACATTGTAATCTCATTTATTTTAAAAGAGTATCTATGGAGTTTCTTGCCGGCTCTTCTCCATAGATCAACTATTTGGAACCGTGCAACTTAGATTCTGACGTTTCATAAGTGCCAGTGATTGGTTTATTTGAAATAAAAATATTTGACTTTGACTTTAATAACCACCACGGCGACCAGGTCCAATAAGTCTGAGCCCCCGCCATCGTTATGTGACGGGGGGCCTTGAGGGTTGCGAGCGTGCATATTGTGGAGCCTACGTGCTCATGGCGACCCCCGGGTAGACGGGTAACACAAAGCTTCAAGGGATCCTTTACAATCCCCCCCAAAAGTGACTGAGGGGATGACCATCTCACAGTGATCCCCTCCAATATGTATCTTTAGGCGTGGCACCAATGGGCGGCTCTAGTGTACTCGTACAAGGACCTGGAGCTCGCCTTCGGTGCTGAAGATGAACGCTCCGGTGGTTTTAGCTGGTAGGAGTCTGGCATGCTCTAGTGTGATCTTACGAGGACCTGGAGCCCCCCTTCGGTGCCGAAGATGACCGCTCCAGTGGTTTAAGCCGGTAGGAATCCGGCATACCCCTTCACCCTTCCCCGGGGTGAAGGAAGTTCCATGTAGAATTTCCACTGGACATCAATAAAAAAAGAGTCTGGCATGCCCCTCCACTCTTCACCCGGAGGAAGTACATGAAGAATTTCAACTGGGCTAATAAAAAAATATAATCCCCATTTTCAATAGTGGAGCTTTACGGGCTAATATGTGTGTGAGGGAGAAAAATTTGGCTTTAGCAATGCATAGTTCACCGCGCCAAAGTTGTTTATGCCGTAATTCTGTCTTTACAATCAACAGAGACTTGTAATAGTCTTGTAGTTCAAATAGAAACGTTCAGCGTCATATGTCCCAAAACATGCGTAAATTTGTTTGAATTTATAATATCTCCATTTTTATCACTGTTGTTAAGATACGATCTGTATATTGGGCGAATGAGAAAAGGCTACGCTATCTTGAGAGTGGGTTTTAGTAAAGATAAGCACCCATAAATTTCAATTAAATACCAGTTTCTTTCACCATATCAGTCGAAAGTCGTCCACTGAACGACTACATACAGTTACATAGCATATGTTATTATTTTCGGGGAATTAACCAATACCCACCTCGCATGGTAGGTGGATTGGTGAGCGCAGTATGGCTGGTGTTTCACAGAAGGGACATTTTTCTTCTAGTTTTATTCGATTGTCACACACAATCATCTAAAACCTCAATTATTATACTGATGTGCAATAAGATTTCCGTATTTAGCAAAGATTTAATTTAGATAATTTAGGAAAATTATAAATTGGGAGCTCTGTTCTCGAAGTTGTTGACGAGTATGTCTACCTGGGACAAACTGTCCAGTTTGGAAGGTCCAACTTCGAGAAAGAGGTCAATCGCCAAATCTGACTCGGTTGGGCAACGTTCGGGAAACTTCGCAACGTCTTTTCGTCAACAACACCACAATACCTCAAGACGAAAGTCTTTAACCAATGTGTGTTACCAGTGATGACATATGGAACAGAGACGTGATCACACACAATGGGCCACTTAAGAAAGCTCAAGGTCACTCAGCGAGCTATGGAGAGAGCTATGCTTGGTATTTCTCTACGAGATCGAACAGAAATGAGGAGATCCGTAGAAGAACTAAAGTTGTCGACATAGCTGAAAGTAAACTGAAGTGGCAATGGGCAGGGCACATTGCTCGTAGAACTGATGGCCGTTGGGGCAAAAAGGTTCTCGAATGGAGACCGCGCACCGGAAAGCGCAGCTTAGGACGACCTCCAACGACGTGGACAGACGACCTGATGAAGGTCAGTTTTGTCTTCGTCATTAGAGTTAATATTTATATTAGATATTTATATGTATTCTATTTAACTATTTATAATTATGTAATATAATATAGTATCTATTTTTATATTAGTATATGTATGTATTCCTATTTTTAATTCAGTCTTTTTTAACATTAAATATAGCTTTGCTTTTATACTTCTTTCGAAGTGCTTTGTTTAACCCAAAGGTTGACTGGTAGAGAATGCCTCATGGCATTAAGTCCGCCTTATGTATACTCAATGTACATAAAAGTTTAAATAAATAAATAAGGTCGCTGGGAGTCATTGGATGAGAGCAGCATGTGACCGCTCGTTGTGGAAATCTAAGGGGGAGGCCTTTGTTCAGCAGTGGACGTCCTGTGGCTGATATGAAGAAAATATACATTTATTTTTTTATTTTGCAAAACAAACACCTGTTTCTATTTCTGTAACCATGCATCATATCAGCCAAAGGATGTCTATTTCTCCACAAAGGTTCTCCCCATAGATGACCACAACAGTCGCTAAGTCGTTTTTTTAAAGAAAACGTTGCCCCACACTAGGATTTCTTCTGTGTTGTGGGTCCGTTTACAGACATGAATTCCACATACAGTACACGCAGACCCGGAACAACTACCTGCAGATCATACAAATATTTGTTCCGTGCAGGAATCAAACCCACGACCCGGAGCGCAGCAGCCGACTGTATCAGCCACTGCACCAACCGTGCCGTGTGTCATCATTTTGTGAAGAATTAACCAGTATTCATCACGCCAGGCCAGATGGGTTGGAGAGCATAGAATGTGGAGAGCGAAGAAAATGGAGAGCGTAGAATGGCTGCTGTTCCAGAGAATGGACGCTGCTGCCTATTCCTCTATTTCAGAGTCTCTTAATAACCATCGTACGCCATTTTACGACATTCACGGGTGGACATGGGGTGACATACATACAGAATATTCTTAACTGAATGAATGGCAAAACCCCCCAATGAGCCCACATCACACCCATATCGGTCGTTGTGGCGATCTTTGCGGGAGGTCTGTGTCCAGCAGTGGACTTCATTCAGCCGAAATGATGATGATGATGATGAATGGTGTATTAAAGATTAATGCTTCCCACAGCAAAAAATATCTAACAGCGAACTAAAACGAACACCACTATCGGTCAAAACAACCCCACCAATTAGCACAGAACCTTTGATTACAGTATTCTTCTAATTACATCGAAGCTTAATCTTCTTAGTGACAACAAACCGGCTGTTATTTGCATTCATTGATTCGGAGTCGACCGATTGAAACGGCTTCCTCCAGTGGGATTATTTACCTCCGGCTTAATAAGTCTATAAGACCCCGAGGGTGCAATGTCGTGATAATTGGACGAGGAGCAAGATTAAACGTGTACTGGAAAATCTATTTAAAGATAAAAGTTGATTTTGACAGTAACAGTATTTGCGAAGGCCTTGGTTTTTCAATGTTGTTCATTTTTTACCCAAAACATCATCAAGTTCGATCATCATTATTTCAGCCGAAAAACGACCATTGCTGGACATAACCCTCCCTAAAGTTCGCCACAACACCCGGTATGGGTTTGTGTAATGTTCTGTGCGAATTGGAGCTATAACCATAATCACCACGCTTGACGGGTAATTTGGAGATGTTTAAAACGTTGCCCCACACTAGGATATCTTCTGTGTCGTGGGTGCGTTTACAGACATGAATTCCACATACAATACAGCCAGACCCGGAACAACTACCTGCAGATCATACAAAATTTTGTTCCGTGCGGGAATCGAACCCACGACCCGGAGCGCAGCAGCCGACTGTATCAACCACTGCACCAACCATGCCGTCATTTATTTATTGCACATCAGTATAATAATTGTGGGTTTAGATGGTTGTGTTTGACAATCGAATAACACCAGAAGAAGCAACGTCCCTTCTGTGGAACACCAGCCATTCTGCGCTTACCAATCCACCTGCCAAGCGTGGTGGGTACTAGTCAAGTCCCCCAAAATAACGACACATATTGCATGTAACTGGCCGTTTATGGAGGAAGCCTTTGTTCAGCAGTGGACGACTTTTGACTGATATGGTGAGAAGAAACTGGTATTTAATTGAAATGTATGGGCGCTTACAACCCATTCTCACATATAAGGTAGTCTTTTCTCACTATCGTATACACATACGGATCGTATCTTATCGGCTTAGATAAGAACGGAAATATTATACAATAAATAAAACTTACGCTTGTTTTGAGACAGATATGTGGTTGGAGTTGAGTTATAAATGTACTCGCCATCTCCAACTAAACCTCACCTTTTGCGACACCCACGGGAAGAGATGGGGTGGTGTTATTCTTAACCAGCACCATACGGTTTGATTCTAGGTTGTATCCCAGTGTCTGCGTTCTCACACCGAGCGACCCCCGGGAAGACGGTGGCGCGCACGTGGTCACGTGCCGCCGTGTGCGCAGCACAGCGCAAAGCGAGGCTTGGAGAGATCCTTTACAATCCTCCCCGAGAAGTGCCTGGGGGGGCGACCATTTTACAGTCGCCTTCCCTCCGCTAGAGACGGTGACCGCTTTACAGTCATCCCCTCCGTGATGTGCCTAAAGGCGTGGCACCAATGGGCGGCTCTAGTGTGATCTTACTAGGACCTGGAGCCCCCCTTCGGTGCCGAAGATGACCGCTCCAGTGGTTTTACCTCTTCGCCCTTCCCCGGGGTGAAGGAAGTTCCATGTAGAATTCCCACTGGACATCAATAAAAAAAAAAAAAAAAAAGGTTGTATCCCAGTATTCTAATCGATACCAAAACTGATAAGTTCAGAATGGCTTGAAAACTAAAGGAAAAACAACAATCAGAAATACGCGATACATACATAAGCTCCTCCCAAAGCTTCGCTGTGCTCTGTATTGCGTGCAGTGTGGCACGTGACCAAGTTTGCGCCACCGTCTTCCTTGTTCGGCATTGCTGCTTGCACATATGCAGACTGCGCCCGCGCTTTCTGAGACTCACATAAGTATATGCTGAGGGTAATCATCCCCTGATCTAGTTAGGCCATCCTCCATAAGATGCTGCTCAAATAAATCTGTGTATTAGATGGGCAATTGTTTCATTAGGTGTGTAGTGAGGAAATTTACACTGAACTCAATAAATATCCGTGTGGTGTCCGGATTAAGAATACAGCACCACTCCATCTCCTCCCGTGGATGTAGTAAAAGGCGACTAAGGGAATCTAAACCAGAGGGATGGGCAGCATCGTCCCTTCTGTGGAACAGCCATACTCACTTCCAAGCGTGGTGAGTATTGGAAAATACTCCCCCAAAATGACAACACAATTGGGGGAGGCCTTTTTTCAACAGTGGACGTATAAATGGCCCATATGACATATATGACAATAAATAAAATCAAAATCTATTTTATATAAAATACGGACAGTGTGTCAGTTTGCGTTGCATTACCGCATTGCAGTGGTATGTTCTGTAATGAATGAGGCTCGGTGCCAAAACCCACAAGCCAACACACAAAAGCCAAAGATACCTCAGAACCCTGAAATCATTTTCCTTGCACCAGTTGACAAAGTAGATACATACAAAACTATTTAAGACTTAAAAATACACCTTCCTGACGCTATAGATAAAGATTACATATTATTCGCGGATGATATAACAATATTTATTAAAATTAACAACAAATATGAATTGATAGTAAAAGAAATCAGTAAAGGCCTCATAAATGCTACTAGTTCGCTAGAACAAAATAACCATAATGTTAATATGACAAAAACAAATATAATTCAATTCTACTCATTCAAAGCAAACATGACCAAACTTGATATTTTCCACGAAGATTTACAACAAAGCAATATCAATGAATGTGTATTTCTAGGTGCAGCTGTAGATCAACATTGTGGTTGGAAACCACACATTGAGAAAGCACATAATAAAAATTAGACAAACTATAAACCTTAATGCTTCGCAGATTGCATATTATGCATATGTATCTTCCGTGCTCATATACGGTCACATAATTTGGGGCAATTCAGTAAAAGCCTACAAAGCCCAAAAAAATGTATTCGAGCAATGTGTTTAGCTCAATTCCTAGATAGCTGTAAGCCGCTATATGAAATCTTCAAATTTTGCCAAACTCTTTACATTTTCGAAATATGTATGTTCTTAAAGAAACATACCGAGTTATTTGAAAAATTTGGTGATATGGAATATAGCCGAACACGACACATCCACAGATTACACTTACCACAAATAAAACTAGATGTGTTTAAAAGAAGTGCTTACTGTACAACAATTAATTTTTTTATCATTTGCCAAAAATTTTAATAATTTAATTACATTATTATTTTGTATGTAACAGACATTTTATGTTAATATTTAGTTCATAGACACTGAATGTATTTGCACGCCATATAATATGACAGAATATGCAGAATTAATGCTAACCTAAACTAACTAACTAACTAAACTCATGTACCATATTTGCGCAAATAAATTATTGATTGATAAAAATAGTTATTAAAACTGTTCGTCTCACCTGTCGACTTTAATAGCCAACTTGGCAATTAAATACCATCCATCCATCATGTAACTGGTCGTTTATGGGGGAGGCCTTTATTTAGCACTGTACGTCTTTTGGTTAATATGATAATGATGATGATGATGAAGAGAATGAACGAACATATAAAGAGAAAAGAAATAATTCAAAAATCAAAATGCAAACAATATTTAAAGACGATAAGTAAGCTTTTATAATTACATTGAACTTACAAATATACAGCACAGACAAAGCTCCACAAACTCAGTATACTCTTATCGCTCAAGTATCTCTATACTCTTGTTTCGACGAAAGGAAAACTTCCGATATCGCGATCCCCTGCGACTGGGACCCGATGAGGCATAAAATCATCCACATGGGAATGTCACACCTGGATGCTTACAGAAATGTTTTGCATGCAAAGATCTTTTACTTTTACAATGGAGAAATGTTTCTGTTTAACTTTTCCAGGGATCTGAGTGTGCTTATTGTGCAAGGGTGAAGGGATTTCATTGTAAATTGTGCGGGATTGTAAATGGGGCTTTACGTAAATTTAACTTTTTAGGAAGTTAATGCGAAAAATGTGCAAACATGAATTTATATGCGCCTATGAGTGCAATTGGGAGAATAACGTAACGGTCTCAAATTGAACTGTAATTATGTCAGCAGCAAAAGACAAAGTGATCTTAGAGGAGTTCCATTGTCCACGGATAACTCCAACCGTGTGGTGCCGGAAGAGATGCTCAGAATGCCACCACCCCATCTCTTCCCATGGGTGTCGTAAAAGTCGACTAAGGGATTAGCCGGAGGATGGGCAGCAGCGTCCTTCGAGTACATTAATAACTCAACTGCGATCGCCAACCCGTCTGCCAAGCGTGGCGATTATGGCAAAACCCCCCAATGAGCCCACAACACATCCATATCGGTCATTGTGGACATCTTTGGGGGAGGCCTGTGTCCAGCAGTGGACTTCATTCGGCCGAAATGAAAAAAAAAAAATGAACTCCAAATCAATTAATCAGATCTAGAACGACTATTCGTTAAAATACATTAAAATCGATGCATAAATCTCGAAGATATTAGAACACAAAACAATTCGAATAGATAACTTTCTCTTAATGAAGTTTCTTTTGAAACTTATTAATTTCAAAATAAGAGAAACACAATTTCTATCAAATTGTAATCCTAATAAAAATTAAAACACCTATCTTTTCGCCCCAAAATTTAATATCGAATTAAAAATTCATCCTCACCACGACATCACATGAACTTGACAAAAGATTTTCCAACTTGTCCAACTCGAATCTCTCGCCGCACTTAACGTTAAAACTTTGCACAGATATTTTTCAAGAGTTCGAAAATTAAACCCATTAAACGCAGAGCGGTGTATAATTCAGGAGGTCGCTGTACCGTGAGCCTTTGATATGGGGTTTTAAATAAAATATTGGTCTTCCTCCAGTTGGACACTCGCTGTGAGTGCAATGTTGAGCTCTAAAGGAGGAATATTATTATTTTCTGTTGCTGTAATGATAGCGTTGTAGAATTTTTGGGGTTTTGGGGCTGGGTGTGCTGATTTGTTATGTGTATCAAGGCTCAGATCTTTATAAAAATTACGTCTAAAACGTAGATTAGCTCGTTGTTTGGCACAAGAGTATTTTTTCATAATAGGTGCTTTGTACTTTTGCTTTTGACATTGAAAATTTAAGCGTTCATTATAAATAATGTATATTATTTATAACTTATTAATCATGCATGATTATGTAATCATTTATTAAAATCGTAATGAGTTTATGGCCTTGACTATCAAGTAGCGCAAAAGCTACTGCACTCTTGACGTCTATATTTTTTTATAATCTCATATTGAAATAAATATTTTTAAAACATTCCAACAGTCCAATTTTGATACGGGTTATTAATCTTTACATCAGTAATTGAGCAGTAAATTGCGCAAAACTTTCACCCATCGATTAGTAATTGGCTTTTGAATACAAGTCATGTGAAATTAATGTGAAAAACAATCCAAATAGGCACCACTAACTAGGGTTTCAACAGAACCGCTTAATGCTGACCCGTGTCTAAAATTTCCAATAGTTTCACAAGTGGCACTTTTGTAGGTCGCATGATGAATTAATCTGAATACCTAAATTCGTAAAACAAAGTGTATTATGTAGTTAAAATTATATGCGATTATATTTTAAGAAGATGGGCAGGACAATACTTCGACGATCAGACGCGCACCCTCCGCCAGAGCGGCGAAGGCGCGCCTCCAGGGGCGTTGGGCAGGCTGCGGCGGCTAGCTGGCCTGCGGATGTAGTTCGCGACCAACCGCGTCGTGGAGGCCGTCCTGCTGCTCTTTGGAGCCTGGCTCAGAAGGAGCGAGCGCGTCACCTATCGCCTGACGCAGGTGCTCACCGGGCACGGCTGTTTCGGTGCGTACCTGCACAGGATAGGACGTGAGGCCACGGCACAATGCCACCATTGTGATAGCGACCAGGACACCGCACAGCACACGCTCGAGGCGTGCCCTGCATGGGACGCCGAGCGGCGGATCCTGGTCGATCGGATCGAGCAAGATCTCTCTCTGCCAGCAGTAGTGTCGGCTATGTTGGCAGAGCACGAAAATTGGAATGCAGTGGTCTCCTTCTGTGAGAGCGTCATGCTCCAGAAGGAGGCCGCAGAGTGGGATCGGGAGAGGGCCGATCCCGCTCGAAGAAGGAGGAGACGGCGCCGGGGTAACAACCGCCCTGGCGCCTAATTCCCATACGCCTGAAACCCCCTGCTGTTGCTATAAGGCGGGGGACCTCTGGGTTCGCGGGTGCGTAGATTGGGGAATCTGCGTGCTCATACCATGCGACCCAAGAGAAGACGGTAGCACGCACGTGGTCATACGCTGCCGTGGGACGCTTTAGGAGATCCTTTACAATCCCCCGGGAGGGTGACCACTTTACAGTCTAGCCTATAGGCGTGGCACCAGTGGCCGGCTCTAGTGTGACCATACGAGGACCTGGAGCCTCCCTTAGGTGCCAAAGATGACCGCCTCAGTGGTTTTAGCCGGTAGGAGTCCGGCATACCCCTTCGCCCTTCCCCGGGGCGAAGGAAGTTCATGAAGAATTTCCACTGGGCACCAATAAAAACAAAAAAAGGACAATACTTTGAATGTGGAAATAACGATTTACTGTTCTCCAATTGGTTTGCCAAGCGTGGTGATACTAGCAATATTCCAACATAGATGTTCATTTTAGATATCTATAAAGCGCCATATGTTCAGCAGTGGACATCAGCATACCGTGCCGTACAAATATGACGATGATTATGTGTTTAAAGTAACGGAAATGTTGAGTATAAGAAATCTGTAATATCAATTTAAATTATTTTTAGTAATAAAATCCTAAATCAAATTCAAAAGTTAAGTAAGTCTTAATAAATTCAAGTTCATTATAAAGCACAAGCTGTGTAGAAAGGGTTTCTATAAAGTTATAGAATATGGACGACAAAAATGATTGGGTTTGAGCGGCTCTAATTTTCAGAGGCTTGACATTCTTGGTTTTGATGTAGATCAAATACAATTGCCTTTTTTAAGATTGCCATTTAATTACGTCATTATTACCAATAATGGATTATTTTATTTCATATAATGACATTTAATACATATATATATATATTATTTGTTTTGCCCCACACTAGGATTTCTCCTATGTCGTGGGTGCGTTTACAGACATGAATTCCACATACAATACACCCAGACCCGGAACAACTACCTGCAGATCAAACAAATATTTGTTCCATGCGGGAATCGAACCCACGACCAGCCGACTGTATAAGCCACTGCACCAACCGGCTGATAACGTTTCTGTATTTGCTATGACACTATGTGTTTACTTATTTGATTTTATATTCATTATGTATTTAGATTTGATAATGTATGTGCGAGTACCATGTGGGTTATTGATTTATTTTGTTTTACCACGTCAGTCTGGCAAATTAGGTATGTCATGCTCACTCAAGTGCCCTGCTTACGGTGGCGTCGTGTATCGGGTCGCTGAGTTGCACTACAATATGGTTGAGCTAAGCGACGCTGATGCATGCGTCACGCTCGGAAATGAGTGCTGTCTGCTGGTTGGTCAGCTTAATACTGCCATGGCAATTTAATCATAAGCTTCAATTAATATTAAAATCTACTTTGTTTAGTGTACACTTGATGCAATTGTCGTGTGGTGCCGGCTCAGAATATCACCACCCCATCTCTTCCCGTGGGTGTCGTAAAAGTCGACTAAGGGATTAGCCGGAGGATGGGCAGCAGCGTCCTTCGAATACATTAACAGCTCAACTGCGATCGTCAACCCGTCTGCCAAGCGTGGCGTTTATGGCAAAACCCCCCATTGAGCCCACAGCACAGCCATATCGGTCGTTGTGGAGATCTTTGGGGGAGGCCTGTGTCCAGCAGTGGACTTCATTCGGCCGTGATGATGATGATGCAATTTAGATTCTTTTCTCCTACATTGTCCTCAAATATTGTAACATACATTATGAAAAGGAAAAGGCTATATTCTTAATCCGAACACCACACGGATTATAAAAGGATATTATGGATTAGACTAATAATAAAAAAGTTTTCTTTTATGTTGCATTTAAAATCCAACACGCAGTTTTAAGTAACGTTATAATAGCTGTAAGTTTGTTCAAAACTATCCACCTACAAGTTCCACAACTTAGATGCGATGAAAACTGTTCTCGTGTAACTTACCAGTAAGTAGTTGTAATTTTACTATCATTGATAACCGATTACGACCCGGTTGAACAATGTTTTGAATTTTATTTTAAACAATTTTCCATACACGAATGTCTCCTGTGTTGTGGGTACAGTTTACGGCCATAAATATCACATGCAAAACACCCAGACTTAAATCAACTGTATGTAAATCATATAAATATTTGCTCCGTGCGTAAAGCGAACTAGTGATACGTGGCGCGTAAAGCCTTTAGCGCTAAAGATTTTAGCGCAAACAATACAGTCAATAGTTTCGTGTTCTATGAGTTTGTCCAGGAATTGACAATATTCATAACTTCGACAAGGAGCATCTACATAAACAGATAAGATATATATAATATATATATTTAACGGCACAGTTGGTGCAGTAGCAGCTGATTAAGTCGGCTGCTGCGCTCCGTATCGTGGGTTCCATTCCCGCACGGAACAAATAATTGTGGGATCTGCAGATAGTTGTTGCGGGTCTGGGTGTTTTGAGTCTGAAATGTGTGTGTAAACGTACCCACGACACAGGAGAAATCCAAGTGTGGGCAACGTTTAAAAAAAGAAAAAACATACATGGAAAAAGTCTTAAAAGAATAAGTCGTGACCACAGTCAATGTAAACAAATCAAAAAGTCCAGGTTTTCTGCATCAAGTGGCAACAAAGTCGCCCGCCGTCAACGTAGTTGAAGCACCGCAAAAGCGCGCCAGACACGCCCTGAAGGAATTGTTTAATTAGATACGCAGAGAATTATAAGCCCTGTGGGTTTAATGTAAACCGAAGACTCTCTTATTATTATATTTATTATTATTATTTCTCTCTATTACACGGGTTTATAACCCCTGTAAGGGGGAACCCGGTCTTTTGATAGGCTTACGCGGGGACATGGGTCCAACACGCAGAGGCCCTTTAGAGAATTTTAATTTAAAATGTAATGGGACACTAACCGGGAACTCCCCATGGCTACACAATAAAATGCAGTCTCGGATTGTCCCCGGAGGTGTAAAACTATTGTATAAGATGGAAACTACAGTAATAAGGTCTATTGTAATGGGTGCTAAATGGATTATATACTTCTAAAAATTATTATTATTTTATTATTATTATTTTAAAAAACGTTGCCCCACACTAGGATTTCTCCTGTGTCGTGGGTGCGTTTACAGACATGAATTCCACACACAATACACCCAGACCCGGAACAACTACCTGCAGATCGTACAAATATTTGTTCCGTGCGGGAATCGAACCCACGACCCGGAGCGCAGCAGTCGACTGTATCAACCACTGCACCAACCGTGCCGTCAAACTGCAGAGACGTACAGTACGCCTTAAAAAAAGTTCCTCAAGCTGAGCGATATACCGATTTCTGTTTGTGTGAACGGGACGTACGCTTGCATTGTCATTGATTTTGTTTTGTATAACTTTCATTGTTCGGCTATGCGTCATGTCCGTGAAATAAATATTTTTTCTTTCTTTCCTTTCTCTTTCATATTCGGACATCTTTCTTTTCGTACGGTTATGGCCAACCTTGTGTCATAGTTGTTCAATCATATTCTGTGGGAGTGTGTTCTTTGGCAAGATGAACGCAATATTATGTTTGACAGCTTGCAAGTTACATCCGGAGTTGTAGATATAGTTTAGATTAGTATTATAGTGAATACAGACCTTGTTGCAACTAGGACGAATTTCCGTGCGTTCAGGCGTTTTTGCCATACCTACTATTGGAATCAGTCTCAATAGCTCACAACATAGGACCCGTAATTAAATATTTTTGTACCCGTGGTGCTTGGCAACTAGGCTTATCCTAGTTGTACACTCCCAATTATTGTGCCTATGGCCTATAGTATTTTCTCTGTCTCCTGCTTGCTACGGAGGAAAGTGGAACGTATATTCTTTCCTACTCCTCCATTTTCTTTTCGGTTTAATTTCGTTGCGGGTTCCAAGACAGTTATTCATTTATCTGGAACACACCGACCTTCATTGGTCGGTGTTCTTTTAGGTGGTCGCCATTGTAGATCCTGGTTTACAGGACATGCAGTGGTCTGGTATGTGAGGCGGGCTGTCCCGAAAATCGGAAAGTAGTATATACTTTCATATGCATTCAGGTACATATAACAAAACAACAAATTTTACATTTTTTGGCTGTCTGTCAGTCTGTCTGTCTATCCGTCTGTCTGTCTGTTTGTTCCGGGTAATCTCCGAAACGGCTGCACCGATTTTGGCAGATAGCTGATCTTAGAAAGAAAAACTTAGGCTACTTTTATTTTAGAAAAATAATTAGGGTTCCGCGCAAAAAAAATAAAACCCTTGAAATCCAGTATATATATTCTATGTCAAATGTCTATGTTGAAGTATTCTAAATTTCTTTTAAATTAAACGCGGGTGAAACCGCGGGTCCCAGCTAGTTTTCAATAAAACGTTGCCCCACACTAGGATTTCTCCTGTGTCGCGGGTGCGTTTACAGCGAGGCGATGATCCGCGAACCGGAGTGCAGGTTTTAAGCACAGTACGCGCACGGACGAGTGTGAGATTGACACAGTTAAAGTTCATATGGAGGGGGAGGGCAGAAAATTTAAATATATCTACAATGTGTTACAAATACATTAAATAACACGGTTGGTGCAGTAGCTGATACAGTCTACTGCTGCGCTCCGGGTCGCAGGTTCGATTCCCACACGGAACAAATACTTGTAAAGATAAGATAAGATAAAAATATTTTTATTCATGTAAAACCATTTATAGGCACTTATGAATAGTCAAGACTTTAGTTGCCTCGTTCCAAGGTGTAGATTTCCTATGGAGAAGAACGGGCAAGAAACTCCATGGTTACTGTTTTTAAATCATATTGGTACAATGTTCTCGAAATGATGGTAATGTGAGGACAATGCAGGAAGAAAGAGTCTATCTTAAAAAGTCTACACTAAACAAGCTTGATTTTAATATTCACCAGAATTTTTGATTTTTTGTATGATCTGCAGGTAGTTGTTCCGGGTCTGGGTGTATTGTATGTGGAATTTACGTCTGTAAAACGGACCCACGACACAGGAGAAATACCAGTGTGGGGCAATGTTTGCAAAAAAAAAAAAAGAAGATTAATTGGTGGTAACCCAATCTTCCGTAAAAATGAAATTGTCATCCCAACTGACCTTCAGACGTATGACACAAACATGCAGGATAAATCAGAAATAAGAACGAATGTAGGAACAAAGGCGGGCTCGTACTTTTTTTTTTACGTTACCCTACTCTAGAATATCTCCTGTTTTGGATCCATTTACAGGCACAAATTCCACACACAATACACCCAGACCCGGAACAACTACCTGCAGATCGTACAAATATTTGTTCCGTGCGGGAATCAAACCCGCGACCCGGAGCGCAGCAGCCGACTGTATCAGCCCCTACGACAACCGCGCCGTCTTCTCAGACTGACCGGGACTAGTGTTGCTTATCCGCACTAATTTATTACTGATTAGTGAGTGCAACAAACTATTATATTACTACTTGCTATATAAACCCTTTAGATAATAATAATAGAAAGTCTTTAACCAGTGTGTGTTACCAGCGATGATATATGGCCCGGAGACGTGGTGACTCACAACGGGTCTCTTAAGAAAGCTCAAGGTAACTCAGCGAGCCATGGAGAGAGCTATGCTTGGTATTTCTCTACGAGATTGTATCGAGAATGAGGAGATCCGTAGAAGAACTAAAGTTGCCGACATAAACTAGCTGAAACGATAAGTTAGTTAGTGAGTTGAGAGTGGGGTAATTTGGGTATGGGCAACGGAACCCCAGGCGACAGAGGCTGGCCGACTGTTTCGAAAAGAAAGGAGATTTCAAAACCGTTCTTTCGTTGAAGGTACCGTATATACTTTCATATGCATTTAGAAAAAAGCTGTTATTTTGTCATTACAAACAGACACTTCAATTTTATTTATTTGTATAGCTTGAAGTGGCAATGGGCAGGGCACATTGCTCGTAGAACTGATGGCCGTTGGGGCAAAAAGGTTCTCGAGTGGAGACCGTGCACCTCCAACGAGATGGATGGATGATCTGTTGAAGGTCGCCTGGAGCCGTTGAATGCGTGTGGAATGTAGCCGGACTTTGGACGATTCGGTGGGGGAGGCCTTTGTTCAGCAGTGGAAGTTCTTTGGCTGATATGATGATGATGAATATAAACCCCAGACTAAAGACTATTTAGACAGTTATCACTTCACTGCTACAGGATACCAGCCACTTCTAGTACGGGTTTTATGGTTGCATAATAGCCATGGATGCCTTGAACGGCGAACTTGTATTGAATAAGTTATTATGAAACTCCGTTTTATTGTTTCAACTTTTAATAAGCGTTTCTTGTATTATAAAGACTTTAAGAATGTAGTTAAATGTAAAATTCTGAAGCTAAATGTTCATTCTGGTCTAGTTTTGGGTTGCGACGGAAGATTATTAGTGTTAGACGACACGTGGAAGTGTTAAAGTTCTGATGATATTTTTCTCTGGTCCTTTCAGATTTCTGTAAGTATTTACGTACATATATTGATATACTTGATGGCATGTTTGGTGCAGTCCATGTGGTGTACTGATTAAGAATATAGCAAAATGTACAAGTCAGGCCGTAGCTATGTCAGTTAGATGCCTGATTTTTCTGACTGCAAATGCAACATAACTTCACCTACTGGATAGAGCCTTTATACTTGACGAGTCCAACACGCCTGACCCCTGTCATCGCTATATGACGGGGGCCTAGGGGTATTCTATAATGTAATTTTGGCGTATACTTTAACATTATAATTACAACAATTACAATTTCGGCCGAATGAAGTCCACTGCTGGACACAGGCCTCCCCCAAAGATGTCCACAACGACCGATATGGATGTGTTGTGGGCTCATTAGGGGGTTTTGCCATAATCGCCACGCTTGGCAAACGGGTTGGCGATCGCAGTTGAGTTGTTAATGTACTCGAAGGACGCTGCTGCCCATCCTCCGGCTAATCCCTTAGTCGACTTTTACGACACCCATGGGAGGAGATGGGGTGGTGGCATTCTGAGCCGGCACCACACGGCATAGCCGGCACCACACGGCATGGCAATAGACAGAAGTTGTAATAATCGCAGGTTTGGCATCATTCTCGTTACGGAGTACGCAGCAAAGACATGTATAGATGATTTATTGTTAGAGCCATTTTTAACTCTATAAAGTATGCCAAGTAAACTGAATTATAACATTGATTTCTCCCTTAGTTAAATCTACAGTTTACACAACTAAAGATTAAAGGGTTAAAATTTTAGACGCTAACAACTTCACCTAAAAATAACTTTAAACTATGTTGAAATAATAAACATTGTTTCACAAATTATTTCAGGTCTAAATATTTGATGTTAATCTAAATTCTCGATCATGTTACAGAAATTATAATTAATTGTTTAGACAAAAATGTGGTTTAAGGTTATTGCTATTTATTCAGCTCACTGAAAGGCTCGCATCAAAAATATGGAAAGGTAGGTTTTGATTGTATATTTTAGAGGTTAGAAAGTATGTTGAAGTGTGGTATGACCTAGTCCAGTCCCGTTTGGTTCCCGATAAAGAATTGACAACTCCTTTCTTGTCGATATAAAACTAGTTCGTGTGGTTTCCGGACTAAGAATATAGCACCACTCTATCTCTTCCCGTGAATGTCGTAAGAGGTGACTAAGAAACTCTAAACCTGACGGAGGGGTAGCAGCGTCCCTCTGTCGAACAGTACATAGCCCTAACCACTGCCAAGAGACCACTCTTAATATTGGCAAAATCCCCCCAAAATGACGAAATCTATGGGGGATCTCTCTGGTCAGCAGTGAACGTCGTTTGCCTGATATATTGATGATGATGATAAGGCTAGTTACATAATGTGTGGCCGCTAATTTGTTTCCTTATGTTGTTATCTAATTATGTTTGTTCTGTACTCTCCGTGTTATTAAGTGCTGAAAAATGTATTTTCTGTCTGTCTGTCTGTTGACTGTCTACTGCTGAATAAAGCCTTCTCCGCCGCCTTCCTCATGAATTTTTATAACGACCCGTTACTTGCTGCCCACATCAAGTGACTCGCAGTAACCTTCACTAGCTCATCTGTCCAGAGAGTCGGGAGCGCGCATATTAAGAAACTGAGATGTGCCTGGAGGTTGACTATTTTAGAAACGCCTTCCACCCTTCTAGATAACATCTAAAGGCATGGCACCTATGGGCTGATCCAGTGTAATTATTTGCTATTTCCAGGAGCCCTTCTTCAGTGCTAAGGATGACCACTCGGGCAAAAACAATCCACCTGCTAAGTGTGGTGATTTTGGAAATATCCCCCATGATGTTGTGGTTATTGGGAAACTCATGTCCAGCAATGGACGTTTTTAGTGATTCCAGGACACGGAGTAAAAAGGGATGGAGTACATATGTGCGGGCACACATCTTATTCGACGTCGGCACAAGCGTTTGACTGCAACATGGATAATTCTACCGCTTAAATTATACTTGAAAACGCATTCTAGATGAACGGTATAACGCGGCGATTTTGGCAAAACCCCCACAATCACCACACAACACAAACCCATACTGATCGTTTTTGGGGGACCTTTGGGGGAGGCATCTGTCCAGCAGTGGACGATTTTCTGCTGAAATGATGATCCTTCAACAAAAAGCGTTTGATTTTTTCGACAACTATGCGTAATCAACACTTCATTCTTTTTTCCTCATGGCCTTGGGCTATAGTGATGAACTATATGATTGGGCTGTAGTAGATGATATTGCCAAAAAACTGTGATGCAATTGAAATTGTTTCTCTCATATACTTACCTACTAAGAATCCCATTTCAACCCGTAGTCGCCTTTACGACACCCACGGGATGAGATGGGTTGGAGCTATTCGTAACCACACAGCACACAACAATACACACATACCGTAAATTGAAGGCGTGCAACGCAGTAATGGAAACCAGCCCTGGACTGGATATGTTTACTGATGAGTAGAAGGTGATACTGTTGGAATATTTGAGGTGTTGTGATCTCACAATATTGTGTAAGAAATAGACAAACATACACGAACACCCAGACCCGGAACAACTATCTGTATTCCGCTTATTACTGTATTATTTGTATTGTGTACTTTACCCCACACTAGGATTTCTCCTGTGTCGTGGGTACGTTTACAGACATGAATGCCACATACAATACACCCAGACCCCAGTTGTTGCCTACTTGCAGATCATACAAATATTTGTTCCGTGCGGGAATCCAACCCACGACCCGGAGTACTGTACTGGAGGACTGTATCAGCCACTGCACCAACCGTGCCTTCGACAACAACTCTGGGTGTAACTTGCAAGCTGTCACAAAGCTGTCACAAATAATATTCCGTCCATTTTGTCAAATTACACTCCCACAAGATATGATGCGCTTGAAAAACTTATTTATGGTCATAAGAAGTTAATATAAACACACAGAGTAGGTGATCCTGCCCATCTTCTTGACATACTTAAATCTTTCTTTCTTTTAAAAGAAAAGAAAAAAGGAAAGATACTTAAATCACCCATGACAGCACTGTGTGCTCAGAGAAACATATTATTTTGTACTAACAATGTTTTAGTACAGTCAAAAACATTCTCACAAGGGCACTGAATTGTTTACGTTAGTCGTTACTGAAAACGGTCGGGTTGGCCGGATATGAGATCCGGCTGGACATTGAGCGATGCCGAGGCACTCCCGGACACTGCAGACAGAAGCTTCGGTGATGAAATTCTGATGTTTATATTAAGAGAACCTTTTCATTTTATAATCTTTGGGGATGTTTACTATAAAAGATGCGTAAATGTCGTACTGCGTTACAGGTAATGAGTGTATAGCTCCTGATTAAAGTATTTTTGGCTAATTTTGCACCAACCGTGCCGTAAACATTGCTATATACTACAGCCTTTAATCCGCGGCGGCGACACGTGGAATTTGGAAATGTACATCATGGATATAGTTCATACAAAAACACTGATATCACGATAAAAAAATGGGGGGTAGGGGTAGGACGGTACCCCCGGGAAGACGGTGCGCAGCACAGCGCAAAGCGAGGCTTGGGGAGATCCTTTACAATCCTCCCCGAGAAGTGCCTAGGGGGCGACCTTTTTGCAGTCGCCTTCCCTCCGCTAAAGGGGGTGGCCTCTGCAGTCATCCCCTCCGTGATGTGCCAAAAGGCGTGGCACCAATGGGCGCCTCTAGTGTGATCTTACGAGGACCTGGAGACCCCTTCGGTGCCGAAGATGACCGCTCCAGTGGTTTTAGCCGGTAGGAGTCCAGCATACCCCTTCGCCCTTCCCCGGGGTGAAGGAAGTTCTATGTAGAATTTCCACTGGACATCAATAAAAAAAGGGGGGTAGGACGGTAAGAAATACTTTACTTTATTCTCATACCTACCAAATACACAAAAAAAAAACTTTAAAATCTGTCGAACCGTTTCGGACGAGTGTGACCACAAACACCGTGACACGAGATATTTATATATTAGATTTACTACTTCACTACTTACCACTACGTATAACAAATGTGAATGTTTGGGTATACGCTATTACGATCAAACGACCGGTCAGATTCCCGTGTGGTCCGGCTACGAATAGCACCAACCCATCTATTCCCGTGGGTGTCGTGTGACTAAGGGATTAGCCGGAGGAAGGGTAGCAGCATCCTTCGACTACATTTACAACTCAACTGTGATCGTCAACCCGTCTGCCAAGCATGGCGATTATGGCAAAACCCCCCAATGAGCACACAACACATCGATGTCTGTCGTTGTGGTGATTTTTGAGAGAGGCCTGTGTCCAGCAGTGGACTTTATTCGGCCGAAATGATGACCGGACGGAAAATTTGAAAATTTGACATAGAGGTATATTATATTGTGGTATAGGCCATATGATACACTTTAGTGAGTTATCAAGTTAATAGCTATCTTCTGTATATAAAAATAAATAAATCTGCAGTGTCCATCGTAATGTCAAATGCTTTTACTAAATGCATATTGTAACGAACTCGTTTCGGACATAGTATACTGTTCGTTATAATAAGTTCAATCCGCGAAAAGAAATACACGATAAGAATGAAGGGATTGCCAATCGCCATTTTCAGCCGGTCGATTAATGGTCACATAAGAGTATCCAAACCATATCAGAATGTAATACATTTCCCACTAACCTTTATTCCTCATGTGAGTGTGAAGCTGCCAGCAATGCTTGGATATGTTGAGTATTTAGATATTCCACGTTACCACACTACACCATAGATTCAAGTTCAAAAGTCAAGGTTCTATTCGCGGTGTCGCAGTTCACACACTCGTAAACAAAATTTTCTTCATTAAAAGATATGCATAGCATAGCATAGACGCTCCACAAAGTCTGCAGTGTGCGAACATGCCTTAGGTAAACCGAACCATTATCTTCGTGTTGATCAACCCCAAGTCCTCGCAAAAGAGAACCGATATGTGCCTAGAATATTTGTGGTTTAAGAACTTTATTTCTCATAAGATTATACAATCACTTCACACGAGACACTTAAAAACTAAACGTAAAAAATACAGTTGAGCGCTAGTATTAACAAAAACATTAGATCAATGTCGGTAGTTCACAAATATTTTATTCACCAAGCGCCGGCAAAAGGACGGCTTATACCACAACCGACTGTTAAACAACAGTTAACAGTTATGATGTTTAAAGTAATGCTTGGTGACTTGCTTTTTTAACAATTCGCAATTTTGGTAATGCGTGTTTTTGACAATTTATGCATCACGACATGCTATATTAAGAACTGAATGTTCTTATATATAGTAAACTTACACAACAATATGGTTAGATAGCAACAAATGATTCGGTTTTTGTGCATTCATTACATTACATATATTGAATACGTATGTTTAAATTAATTTAAAATTATTGTATTGTACGACTTTGTGGTACATTTATTATAAAAATTTGTAGAATAATTATAAACTATTATAATGATTGTAAAGTGGTTGTAATATCAATGTAAAAGGATTATAAAATGATTATTCAATTATTGTAAAATGTGTGTTAAATTATTGTATAATGATTATTATATGTATGTCAGATTATTGTAAAAATTATTGTGATTTCATTTTAAAATCACTGTAGAACCATTCCAACAATATTGTTCGGTACACATATTTATATATCTAAGGACACCAATTTAAATTCAGTCTTTTTTTTCTGTTAATATTTTGTTACTAGGTTTGACTATGTTAATTAAATTATTATAATATGTTTTTGATATTTGACTGGCTAAGATAGAACCTATATTTGCAAAGAAGTCATTAAAACATTCACATATTTGTTGTTCCCCTGTGATAATACCTTCTTGGGTTTCCAGTTTAAAGGTAACACAAGGTTCCTTAGCCGTGTGGTGCCGGTTCAGAATACCACCACCCCATTTCCTCCCGTGGGTGTCGTAAAAGTCGACTATGGGATTAGCCGGAGGATGGGCAGCAGCTTCCTTCGATTACATTAACAAATCAACTGCGATCGCCAACCCGTCTGCCAAGCGTGGCGATTATGGCAAAACCCCCCAATGAGCCCACAACACACCCATATCGGTCGTTGTGGTGATCTTTGGGGGAGGCCTGTGTCCAGCAGTGGACTTCATTCGGCCGAAATGATGATGATGAAGGTTCCTCAACTTTATCATTTGATAATTCATTAATAAATTTCCACATCTTCTTGGGTTTTCCTCTATATTGTTTGAAAGCATTCATGTAGTATTGGTTTTTGGCATCCTGGATTTTAGTACAAAACTTCATTTCTGCAAATTTTAAAGTCTTCCTTACAAGCATAATTGTTGGGATATTTCTTGGTTTTACCCCACTTAGTATTCCTATCATTGATGGATGAAATAATATATTTATTTATCCAGTCTTGTTTGGGAGGGTTAAGTCTCTTAATTTTCTTAATTTTATTTTTTCTAATATGAAATATCAGAGACTCTTCTAATTTTGAGTACGAATAATATGGATTTTCAGTTATGGTTGTCTCTAATGATTTAAAAAGATTTTTATAATCTGGAGATTCGTATTCAATTTTCTTAATGGGGTCTGTTTTATAGTTTTTAAGTAAATTTGTTTGTGGTCTGACATCGCCGATTCTATTAGAGCGAAATGAAAGTCATGACCTTTTAAGTTGGAGCAGACATGATCCAGTATGGTTTTGGTATCAGATGTTTCCCGAGTGCAATACTTTTCATCTATTTTATTTAGAATACTGTATCCATATTCTTGTAAAATGACTTTATAAGCTTTGACAGGGTTTGTAGTACACAACAAATTGTAATTAAAATCACCAAACAAAACAGCTCGCCCCTTCCATCGCAAATGTTCTGAGAAAACTTCCAGGAAATGATTTGTGTTTGTGCGTTCCGGCTTGTATATAGTACCACTGTCCAAAGAACATTTTTCAAGATGTATCCATAGATAGTGGTTATCATCTTCACATTTAGAAGAAATCAGGTTATGTTTTAAATCGTGATGTATGTATATAGACGCTCCTCCACCTCTTCCATGTGTTCTATAGCTATAGTAATGAGTTTAGTTTAGGATTCTTAAGTTCTGAGCTTCAGCTTCATTTTTTATCCATGTTTCTGTCAGTGCGATAACATGCACTTTTTGAATAGTTTGCAGTATACACATTAATTCGTCCAGTTTACCAGGTTTAACAAGCCTTCTAACATTGGCATAAAAGAATCTGAGGGATGTTTTGCAAGTATTCAATTTTGTATAATTGTCTTTAATTTGATATGTTTTAATTTTATTGCTCTGTTTGTGCGAATTCTGCCTTATAATCCGTTTTTTGACTGGGTTTTTATTATCTTTTGAACACCACTAACATACTTTATGATAAGATCTTTTTCTCCATTACTTATTCTAGTTTGCAATTCCTCTTTTAAATTTCTCATATAGTTTTGTTGATAGGGTGTTTGGTCAATTCAATTTCTTGTAAATTACACGGCGTATGAAATCGTAGTGCTAGTGAGAGATAAATAAACAATAATAGTTACGAAGTTTGTATGTTCATAAGCACAACAATGTTAACACTGAAGCCTCAATACAACCTAATACAATAACACAGCTAATCGAGCCATTCTTCAAATTGATTCGAGTGGTAAGTATTAAGACAAGAGCATGTTTTCTTTACTAATACAATGACAAACACGCCGGTGTAGGGATTGCTCGTCATCTGTCAGAATCCCTTTTCACCCGGCCTTTACCAGCGAACAGCGGATGTGGTTTTCTAGGAAAAGGTTATAACTTCTGTTTGAAGAATATTGAATATTGGGTTTTTAGAGTCTATGAGATAATTGAGAGAACCAGGCATGTAACTGCTGCATAACAGCGTAGTATGTGCCAAGGAGTTTTTATATCGGTTTCCCATGGATTATGTCACAATCCAGTTAAGACATTAATAAAAAAAACTATCCCGAAAGCTATCAGTTTTAAATAGGTAGGATTCGAGCAATAAAGCAATATCTCGACAAGTCCTTTTTCACGGAACCACTCAATTTTGCATGTTATTAAATGGTACCTATAGCGATGGACAATATTTGGACTAATGAAGTGAGATGACGATATATGACCGCTATGTACTAAAAAGAGAGCAAACGATATGTGATCATCTATCATTGTCGAGTCCTACGATTATTTTAGATTTTACCTATTCATTGCTCCTTTGACGCCAAAAATTCATGAGTCAATAGTCATAAGTGCCAGTGGAACAAGTATTTCACATGGACACCAAAATAACTATTTATAGACTTATACCACTTTCCTCATGCCTATAGCGTTGATGTTTTCCAAACAATTTCTTATATAGATAATGTCGTAATGAATTACGCGATACGAGGGGGTCGGGGTTCGATCACGCGGGAAGCCTTTTATCTTCCCCGACTTGTGGGGGGGGTATAAGTTCATAATGTTAACGTTGTTTATATCTTATAAACTGATGTAGTTTTATAGTTATTAATTGCGACAAGAAAACAAATTTAAAATTAAAATTCTGAAGTGTAGTAGATAGTTTTAAACTAGGTTGGATAAGAGCGGTATTTGACCGCTCGTTGTGGAAATCTAAGGGGGAGGCCTTTGTTCAGCAGGGGATGACCTGTGGCTGATATAATATAGTATTTCATCCTAAACTTCCTGCACGCCGGGCAAGGGCAAAGGTGTATGCTGGACTCCTACTGGTTAAATAACTTGAGTCACTTTCGGCACCAAAGGGTTCCAGATCCTCGTAAGCTCAGCACTAGAACCGCCCATTGGTGCCACGTCTTTAGGCACATCTTGGAGGGGATGACTGTAAAGCGGTCACGCCCTCAAGCAGAGGGAAAGCGACTGTAAAAATGCCGCTGCCCATGCACTTCTCGGGGAGAATTGTAAAGGATCCACCCAAAGCCACACTGTGCGCTGTCCTGCGCACACGGTGGCACGTGACCACGAGCGCGCCGCCGTCTTCCCAAGAGTCGCACGTCGCCCACGACCCCTGAAACTTCGTTCGACATCATCATCATTTCGGCCGAATGAAGTCCACTGCTGGACACAGGCCTCCCCCAAAGATCACCACATGGACCACCGACCGATATGGGTGTGTTGTAGGGTCATTGGGAGGTTTTGCCATAATCGCCACGCTTGGCAGACGTGTTCACGATCGCAGTTGAGTTGTTAATGTACTCGAAGGACGCTGCTGCCCATCCCCCGGCCAATTCCTTAGTCGTCTTTTACGACACCCACGGAAGGAGATGGTGTGGTGGCATTCTGAGTCAGCACCACACGGCATACGTTCGACATTTCAAGTCAATATATACCAAAAACCTATATTTAAAAGAACTGTTGCGCCGTTTGGAAATCGCGCAGCTGATCTCCTACTCCATTCCTTCCTCCTCCCTCCATTTCCATATTTGGTCTCTATAGACCAATTATTTGCAGAATTTCACAAAAATATTTCACAATCTTTTGTTTGAATGACTTAGTAATACAATGTACGTAAACTTAACCAAATAGAGAATGTTTGCTGTTACAAAACATATGTTTGTCTGCTGATAAGCATGGTAGTATCGGTATCAAAAATTCACAGAAGCTGGAGCAGGAGCATGTACGAGTAGTAGCGCTGCGCGTCTCTTGTGCGCATAGTCTGAGACAGCTCCGTCTGACAATGCCGTTCTGAGTATGATAGTAAACAGATTATACTGTCCTTATGTGCGACACTGCTGTGACAGACAAGTTACATATAGTGTCGCACGTAAGAGACTACTGTAATGAATATAAGTTAATTATGATTGAATATGAATTTAATGTGTCTAATTTGTGTGTTGATGTTGTATTTATTCCTTTGTATTTATTTATGTGTAATTGTGTATTCACTACTGAATAATTTAAAGAAGTTTTCTAAAATGGGTTATGTGGTACCTGAAATAAATGAATTTTATTTATTTAATAGTCATTTGTCTTCAGCAATATCTGCTCACATCAATATTTTACCCGTAAACGTCCACTGCCTGTTCTTGAGCCTAATCATAAACCAGTTTATTGAACGGTACGAAATCTTTAGCCTATAACTCGTTACAGATCAGCTGACCAATATGACCTGGAACACTGTTTGGCCACTAATGTTGGAACACTGGTGACCTACATCCAGAAGACGTTTTCAAGGTCATGAACTGGAAAAGGCTAGGGATATAAACCGAAGATGAGTTTGTAAATAACCATTGGTTTGCCGACTATATAGTGGTCATGGCTGAGATGGTGTAGCATAGTGAGGCTTCGGGGGAAGCTTTTACACTCTCTCGAAAAATGCCTGGGGGGGTGGCCTCTTTACAGTCGCCTTCCCTCCGCTAGAGGGGATGACCGCTTTACAGTCATCCCCTCCGTGATGTGCCTACAGGCGTGGCACTAATGGGTGGCTCTAGATGGAGATCTTTCGAGTTCCTGGAGCCTCGCTTCGGTGCCGAAGATGATCACTCCGGTGGTTTTAGCCGGAGAGCCTTAAGAAAGTTGGTCTTAAAATGAACATGGACAAGACGGCGATCATGTCGAATGTCCACGTACTACTAACTTCCGTGAAGTTTGATATATACAAGCGACAAACTGACTAGTCGTGTAAGTCCACTGAGACTAGTGTCCAATCACCCGCGAACCAGTAATCTTTAACATATTTTAATTAGTCATTGCGAAAGTGTGGTGTCCGGATTAAGAATATAGCACCACTCCATCTCCTCCCGTGGATGTCGTAAAAGGCGACTAAGGGAATCTAAACCAGAGGGATGGGCAGAAGCGTGCCTTCTGTGAAACGGTAGCCATACTGCGCCCACCAACCCGCCTGCCAAGCGTGGTGAGTGTTGGCAAATACCCCCCAGAATGATGACACAATTGTGAAAGTCTATGGGGGAGGCCTTTGTGTAGCAGCGGACGTATAAATGGTCGATATGATTACGAATGTCTTCAGCTGTACTGTATTCATCTGTATCTACCATTTACTCAAATTAATGTTAATAAAAACAAAGTTAATAGTGAACGGGGTTCACATTCACCCCTATATTTTGCCGCTTGGGTGTGTCTACGTCATCGGGCAACCGAACAACCGCGACCTATTAATCGTCTTGAAGACGTCACGTTCCCGTGCCGCAGATTTATATATAGGTGTTCTGCGAGCTCAGCGACCTCAGCGATCGGCGCCTACCCGTCGATTACAGGAGCGTATTTTTGGTTCTTTAGCTGTATGGTGCCGGCTACGAATAGCACCAACCCATCTCATCCCTTGGGTGTGGTAAAAGGCGACTAAGGGATTAGCCGGAGGACGGGCAGCAGCGTCCTTCGAGTACATTAACAACTCAACTGCAATCGCCAACCCCCCAATGAGCACACAACACACCCACATCGGTGGATGTAGTGATCTTTGGGGGAGGCCTGTGTCCAGCAGTGGACGTTATTTGGCCGAAATGGTGATGAATGATGATTTTGTTTCTATCATTAGTGCAAATAAAAGATTGTCCCTCGAGGGTACCGAACCCACTTACCTACCTGTTATAAAATAAATGTTGTACAAACCTGTCTCATAATTACTTTATTTATTACACCATTTTTTGTAACAATAGATAGAACAGTGGCTATTCATCATTTCGGCCGAATGAAGTCCACTGCTGGACACAGGCCTCTCCCAAAGATATCACAACGACCGATATGGGTGTGCCGTGGGCTCATTGGGGGGTTTTGCCATAATCGCCACGTTTGGCAGGCGGGTTGGCGATCGCAGTTGAGTTGTTAATTAATCGAAGGACGCTGCTGCCCATCCTCCGGGTAATCCCTTAGTCGACTTTTACGACACCCACGGGAGGAGATGGGGTGGTGGTATTCTGAGCCGGCACCACACGGCATGGCTATTAATTACACATTATCATAAAACACTTTCCTAATTATAGAAACGATAGCCGCAGATACCATCTATTTGGAATCCGGTTGTTAAAATAATAAAGTCTCAAGCAACATAGCACAGTCATCATCACCATCATCATTTCGGCCGAATGAAGTCCACTACTGGACACAGGCCTCCCCCAAATCGCCAAAACGACCGATATGGGTGTGTTGTCGGCTCATTGGGGGGTTTTGCCATAATCGCCACGCTTGGCAGACGGGTTGGCGATCGCAGTTGAGTTGTTAATGTACTCGAAGGACGCTACTGCCCATCCTCCGGATAATCCTCTAGTCGACTTTTACGACACCCACGGGAGGATATGGGGTGGTGGTATTCTGAGCAGGCAGTAAAATAATATAAAGACACTGTGCATGATTATTTATTTATTTATTATATTCTTTATTGTACACCAGTTATTAAAAAGTACAATAAAAAGTAACATTTTGAATATAGAGTACAATGGGCGGCCTTATCGCACACGGCGATTTCTTCCAGGCAACCTTAGGATGGAAAAATAAAATATTACTGGACAAGATGCGTGATACGAAACAATTTTTGATTAGTTTTGAACGGAAGATAAAATAACTTTTTAAACCTGTAACGACGCTTTCCACCTTAGTCATCCTGCGATCACGAACCGTGAAAACTGTTCGAAACGTCAGAAAAAACAAATATAAAAAAAAAACTGGGGTCGGCAACGTGCGAGTGATACCTCTGGTGTTGCAAGCGTTCATAGGTTACGGCAATGATATTATATATTAAAAAGAAGTAGATATGTTACATGCGTGCCAAAAGTAAGAACCAAAACTCCCCCAATTGTAGCACCTCGCAATCGGTTCGCCTAGATAGCTATCTCTTTTACTCTTGTTGTTTTTGTATATTCTTTCTCACGAGAAGGTTGTGCAAGCGAGACTGTATTTTGCGCGCCATTTAATATGGACGTAACATATCTATGGTATAATATCATTGGGTTACGGTAACCATTTCCCATCAGGTGGGCTGTGTGCTTGTTTGCCACCTTAGTGGCATATAAAAAGAACGATGTAATCCATTTCAAAGTGATTTATTATAAGTTTCAAAAATTCTATCGTACAATCTTTTAAAAAGAAAGAGAGGATAAAAACATCATCATATCAGCCACAGGACGTCCACTGCTGAACAAAGGCCTCCCCCTTAGATTTCCACAACGAGCGGTCACATGCCGCTCTCATCCAACGACCTTAAACAGGTTGTCTGTCCACCTCGTTGGAGGTCGTCCCACGCTGCGTTTTCCGGTGCGCGATCTCCATAAAAACACAGTTTTCATAATAGACTGAAAACAGTAATTTTGGACGTCAATATAAGCTATGTAAGCCCATTCTTCAACTCGGAGTTGAATTCTTCACACACCTAAGTAAGTTGTTTAAACATAATCTGTTATCTAAACCAAGATGTACAGTTAAAGACAATACTAGAACATTTTACATACACTTATCTATTATAATTACAATTCAAATTCTCAAGATTGCGATATCAGTTAGCGGTGGCTTTGCAATAATGGTAGACATCGCGTTCTGCTCTATGAATACCGCTGTGTTTGAGTGTTACGTGTGTTTCTGGATATCACGATTCAGCAGCAAAACAATTTGACAGGAGGTAGGCCGTTATAAAATTAGTTATAATCCTTCAAAATACGAAAACAATACTAGAATCAAATACATTCGTAGAAGAGTCTGTTTTTTTCTTTCTAAGCAGTTAAAACTCAAAAAGAGTCCCTATTTCTCAAAGGGTGATTTAAGATATGAATATTTTTTGGTAAAATGTGATTAGCTACTTGAATTATACTTTTATTAACTTTTAATTGCCGACTTACATATAACGTACATACTTTCATATGCATTTAGTAAAAAGCTGTTATTTTGACATTACAATCGGACACTTCAATTTTATTTATTTGTATAGATAAGTAAAAATATACACATTATTTATGCCCTAAATATAGCTAAAAATAAGTGAATCAATGATATGACAGGAAACAATACATCCAAATTTTTATATATATTCCCATTTCAATCTTTGTTATAAATTACAGAACATAAAAGCATAGGACACAAAATGTCCTTAAACTTTCTTGGGTAATTCGACATTTGAAGTTACATTCTCAAGTTAATTGACGACTGGCTAACGAATTATACATAGAAGTATATAATACTTTCCTATTTGCAGCTCAAATCAGTCATGACTGAAAAAGAAGATTTCATATGTTTAAGTGAACATTTTGATGATATTGAAGAAAATTCTATAACAGAATCAGTTGTTTTAGAACCAGGAGTGTACCATCCTAAAATCAGTAAGTAAATATTTAGTGGATTAGGTAACCATATAATTTCTTGTTGTTGCAAAACTGAGGCTACCAATTCTAATTCCAATTTTATTCTAATGTTTCCATCGTTTTCTCTGTGATTCTGCCAATGCCAAAAATGCAATCTCCTTGAGGAGCCTCAACATCATTATACTGTAGAAACCGCAGCGAGTTATGGTCTTCAGGGTGATAAGGGGATGAATCCTATGAAGCGATCAGCCTCTTTGCCGGATCACCGCCCTGAATATTTTGAAGTTCAATGCCATCAGTGATTCAGAATTTGTTTCGTATAAGGCCTGTAACTGCTTCACAAACATTTGATATAATAATAAAATAATACTTAAACTCGCAACAATACCAGAAATAGATAGATTTTGATCATATCATAATTACTATGTCAATTTATAATATATAATACGTTGAATCATCATAATAACAATATCATTTGCGTTTTATCGGTAATTTACGCTAGATACGCTAATTGTAAACAAACCTATAACAATTTATATTTTACTTGATTTATTACACAAAATGAATACAGTTCCAATAACTTTCTATTGTGGACTAAAAACTGACTCATTTCTATTTACACAGTTCTCTGTAATACAATTCATGAATTGTATCATGTAAGAACATGAGATTTTAAGCATCCCAGCCTTTATATTAAAACTTTTTACCTTTACTACGAACATGTTTTGCAATCGGTGTAAAATAAACTATTTAATGGATTTTCATCACAATCTCCGATATATCATAAATTATAGATGGAAAATTTCATTTTTTAGGTTTAACGCATAAACATAAGACTTCACGAATACCAACCAAACGATTTGTCTTCAAGAATGGAGATATTAATATTGACAAGGGAAACACTAATCACCAAGGGTTCTTCTCAAGATGGTTTGTCACTATGGTCGAAGCACGTTGGAGGTGGACCCTCGTCCACTTCTTCTTAGCATTCACAGGAGACTGGCTCTTTTTTGGTTTCGTTTACTGGATGATTGCATTAACACATGGAGACCTGACTAAAGAACACCTCCCTCAAAACCAACACCACACGAACTGGACACCTTGTGTCGAAAATATTTATGGGTTTACTTCTACGTTTCTTTTCAGCATTGAAGTCCACACCACCGTGGCGTATGGTAAGAGATCCATAACTTTAGAATGCCCTCAAACAATTACTGCTATGTGCCTCCAATGCATACTCAGTTCAATTTTCCAAGCATTCATGATCGGTATACTGTTTGCAAAATTGACGAGACCTAAATCAAGGACCCAAACGATTCTATTCAGCAGACAAGCAGTAGTCACACTGAGAGATGGAAAACTATGCATGGTATTTAGAGTTGGAGACATGAGGAAGTCTAGGATATTAAATATCAAAGCTTCAATATTTGTATTGAAACTAGGTGATGAACATAACGAGAATTATGAACAGACTGAGATGGAAGCTGAAATGGAAGGCTGCGAATCAACATTTTTCTTATGGCCTATCTCTGTTATTCATGTTATAAATGAAAGCAGTCCATTATACAGTATTTCCGCCGCAAATTTGTTACTCGGTAAATTTGAAATATTGGCAGTTTTTGAAGGAATAATAGAGTCGACTGGACAGCAAGTTCAAGCAAGGACAAGTTATACAGAAAATGATATTTTATGGGGTCACCGATTTAAACAAATGGTCAAGAGTGATAGTGAGAGAAATATTTATGAAGTAGATTTTTCTAAATTGTGTGAAACCGAGAGGGTTGATACGCCATTATGTTCGGCTAGTGAGTTCAATTCTATGTTGTCTTTATTTGATTTAGACACACATTTTTAGACTGAAAAGCCTTCTGGCTGTTTATTAGTAATTTCTTTAGAAAATTATGAATGCTCTTCGACTAAGGAAAGTTCATTAGGACGGGTAGCAACATTTATTTGTATTTTATCTATATCACGCTTTGTTTTTTGTGTGTAAAGATAAAGGTAATATTAAGCAAAGATAATTATTTGTGTTATATGAAGGTGAATAATTTTAAGCGGTAGTTCAATCATTGACAATTTGAAGAAATAAACACTCAACTTTCATAGTGTTAGATATCGAAGAAACTGATTATGTTTTCCAGATAAATATTTAAATTTCTGTAAACTTAATAAAGTACATTGTGTTAATAGAGATTTCGTAAAAAAATAAACGATTAAACAGCTCAAAATTGGTTTTGATCCTCGAATTATAATTCAATCTTAACATCAATTGTTTTAAAATTATGCATTTTATGTTTAGCAAATCTTTTGTATTTCAGTTAATTCGATAAAGAGCTTATGTTTTTTTTTAAATATCTTATTACGACATTACTATGCAAAAACGAAAGTCAAATTATGCAAAATGAATCTATCAGCCAAATGTAGTCCACTGCTGAACAAAGGCCTTCCACGTAGATATTCACAATTGTGTTGTCATTTTGGGGCGAATTTGCCAGTACTCACTACGCTTGGCAGGCGGGTTGGTGAACGCCATATGGCTACTGTTTCACAGGAGGGATGCTACTGCCCGTCCCTCTGGTTCAGAGTCCCTTAGTTGCTTTTTACGACATCCACAGGAGGAGATGGAGTCGCGTACACTAGCGGCACTATATGATGACGTGTGTGACAGCTTACAATAATGTCTTTACATATTTCAAATTTTATATAAATTATAGTTCCAGCAATACCTCACTAATTGCGGCGACTATAACAGTGAAGTACGGTATTTGTTTCCTCGGACCTAACTGTTAGCTTTGTGGTGGCCGGCTACGAATAGTACCAACCCATCTCATCCCTTGGGTGTCGTAAAAGGCGACTATGGGCTTAGCCGGAGGATGGGCAGCAGCGTCCTTCTAGTTCATTAACAACTCAACTGCAATCGCCAACCGTAGCGATTATGGCAGAACCCCCTAACCTATATCGGTCGTTGTAATGATCTTTGGGGGAGCCCTGTGTCCGAGGCTGAAATGATGATGACCTAACAGTCAATATTTATGGAATTTAATTATAAGTGTAAAAGCAAATGTACAAAGCTAATTATTAGCTGGCATATATACTCTATGTCAATTGTCTATGCCGAAGTACTCTAAATTATTTATAAACAATACATTTAATTTAAATTAAACGGTACGGGGCACGGCTAGTTGTTAATTTATGTAAGTGCATCTATGGGTCTCTGTTGCATGCAATAGAGTCAGGACAATACATAGTATTCGACTGTTTAAAAAGTCTTAGTTTCATAAAACCTTGCTTCTATGGGCACCTATGTCTAATCCCACCCACTCCTAATCGATAAGAAGCATGCTGTTACATAAATCACCGAAGTTCAACTTACAATATAGATGGATAAGCATAACTCCCCTTTCACCTGTTTTAGACTCCACTAAGTTGGGAAGTTAGCCCGAACGCTACTCTCTAAAAGCGCTTAAGATAAAGTACTACTAATTTATTAGGAAAACTTAAACTATGACAGAGTACAGTTGATAGTGTAGAAGTTTAAATTGTTTGTGTGAGTTGATGCTGTAGAGACAACAGATATATGTGAACTTTAGTTGGAAAAGTTTACTGAGGAAAAATGGTGACTTCACTATGAATTTGAACATATGGTTGTAATTTTCATGTTTCTTCTTTATTCTGGTACTTTCTATTCTATTTTCAGGTGTGTTTTAAATGAATTGGTCATGCATGACTTCGAAGAACTTCGAGTTTCTAGTTTTACATTGTCTTATTACCAGAAATCAGATAATCGAATGCATATTTACCGAATATTCAGGCGTTGGTTAAAATTGAATGCATTTTTGTATTAAAAAAATCCCGCGATTCCGGGATCGGAAAATGTTGTGTTCAATATAATAATTTTTACCATGCATTGGATGCATATTTATTTAAGTACCTAAAGCAATAGAGTTCGACAAAAATGTAGCATCTCAGACAAAAATAGGCCAGAAGTCGCGTCTGTTTGTATGGATGAAAATAAATAACATTTTCCACTTAAAAAGTCTGACCTTATCACGTTGTCTAGAACCACAGACTAAGTCTACCATTTCCCCATCTACAGGTAGTCTAAAGTCAGTCAACTAGATAGAAAAAATTCAAGTGAAAAAGTTTTCGATTAGTTATGCAATCCCGTGAACCGGGAATCTATCGTGGACTTCCTCCGCGTGGAAAAAGGGTGATGATGACTCTTAGCAGCTAAAACGTCTTGGGTGGTCATCTTTGGTACTGAAGGGAGCTCCAGGTTCTTGAGAACAAACGCACTGGAGCCGACTGGTGCCACGCTTTTAGGCAAATTTTGGAGAGGCTGACTGTAAAACGATCACTCGCTCTATTGGAGGGAGATGACTGTAAAGAAGCTACCCTCCAGGCACATTCTTCCGAAGTTTTTCCGTACGCTGTGCCCCTTGTATATGTAGAGACAGTCGTTGGCTCAGGCGTGTCAAACTTCGGAACGATAGTTCTTCTTCTCCAAGCGGATGCACGCTCACATAGCTCGTATTACCATAATTAGGCAGGCGTCAAGGATGTGTGATGTCCAGATTATGAACATAGCACTACTCCATTTCATCCCGTAAATAATGTAAAAGGTGACTAAAGGAATTCTAAACCAGAGGTATGGGCAGGAGCAAGCATTTAGGATTGCCGACAATCACAAGTTTACAAGCAGTCTAGAACCCTAAGGTTGGGGAGAAAATTGGCCTCCGTGTGAGTGTTCTACCGCTTGTGCTTACAACGGACAGTATTCTAAGGAATTATTCGATATGATGCCAACGGCTACTTTCTACTATCACACCTCTCGCCATTAGCGGGAAGTTCATTCGCATACCCTAGAGCCAATATTTTGAACATTTATTTATTCATTTTATTTCTCACCACAATAACGAAAAAGTTACAGTATTACACAAATTTATTGTGGGAGACTGGTGCCTAAACTAGGTTGAAGCCTGAATTTCAGGTCACCAGGCCTTCCACACCAGAAGTCCAATTTCATAGTCATTTCATTTTCATTTATTTGTTCTTCGTGTATCTGATTCTATCAAGTTGTTTTCTCTTGTTAGGGTTCTCTTGATGAATACTCTCCAATACGTTGCTATAACTTTATCAGGCCCCGATACTGATTGATTATATGATTATAATATGATTACGTACTGTACGGTTTCAGAGGAACTTCCTCCCGCGCACGCGCAATTTGTGGAATCAGCTCCCCACGGAGGTTTTCCTACGGAACTATAGCATAGGGTTCTTCAAAAAGGGCGTAAAAAGACATTATCAGTGTTGGCAATGCGCAAATGATACCTCTGTTGTTGCAAGCGTTCATAGGGGACGGGAACCGCTTACCATCAGGCTGGCAACAAGCATAAGGCTTATAAAAATAATATAATAATATCTAGGACTTTACATAGTCTTTGGCAATATAGATGGTTACAACTTTGGGGGTTGTGAGTGCACCTATTGCGAAACCTGCGCACTCATACCGAGCGATCCCCGGAAAGCGGTGGTGTGCATGTGGTCACGAGATGCTGTGCATAGCGAGGCTTTGGGGGAATTCCTTTACAATCCCCCCGAGAGGTGCCTGGGGAGGTGGCCTTTTTGCAGTCGCCTTCCCTAGTTAGAGGGTGTGACCGCTTTACAGTTATCCCCTCCGAGATGTACTTAAAGGCGTGGTACCAATGGGTGGCTTTAGATGGAGATTATTTGAGTTCCTGGAGCCTCCCTTCGATGCAAAGATGACCACTCCAGTGGTTTTAGCCGGTAGGAGTCTGCTATATAGGATACTGCTCCGCCCTTTCCCGAGGTGGAGGAAGTACATGATGTATTTCCAACGGAGCAATGAAAAAAGATGGTTACAACAGTAGCTCCATGTAATAACCGGATTAAGAATATAGCAGTACTCAATTTCTTCTTTCTGTCGTGGAAATCGTAAAGGTGACTAAGGGACTATTAACCGGGGGGATGGGCAGCAGTCTCTGTTATGCGAAGCAGCGACCATTTAGCATTCACCAACCAACAAAGCGTAATGAGTAGGTATAAACAAATTTCCCAAAATGATTACGACACAATGTGGGTAATCTCTAGGAGCAGTCTTTATTCAGCAGTGGACTTCCATTGCTTGCTATGAAGAATGAGAGCCTAATAGTTTTCATTGCTACAACGGTTAATAAAAGATTGCCATAATCACTAGGCTTGAGAGGAGGATTTCAAATGGCAGTATTTGGATCTTGCCAGGCAGGAAGACGTTGATGCCCCTTGTGATTCCTAAGCCATCATTTGCAATACTCCCGAATGGAGGATGAGCCAAGATTTCACTAGGAACCATGATATATAGAAACAGAAGGAAGAAGGAATAATAGATATATTGACACACATCGACGTGCATAAATAAAAATAAAACATCTGCCCTATGACTATGTCACTGCCAGAATTAAGACGAATCAAATGACAAAGCCGTTTAGACTACAGACCGTGCCATAGAAATAGAGATACATACATAGATATATACATACATACACTGGAAAAACATTACCCTCCGTCTGGGGCAGTCGGGTAATAAAAATAAAACATGGACAACTTGATCGCTAGTTCTACAATGCATAGCAGTGTCAATGATATTCCCATATATAATATTACACATCATCGTATCAACCAAAGGACGTCCACAGCTGAACAAAGGTTCCTTTAGATTTCCATAAGGAGTGGTTATACATATACGGCACGGTTGGTGCAGTGGTTGATGCAGTCGACTGCTGCGCTCCGGGTCGTGGGTTCGATTCCCGCACGGAACAAATATTTGTACGATCTCCAGATAGTTGTTCCGGGTCTGGGTGTATTGTGTGTGGAATTCATGTCTCTAAAAGCACCCACGACACAGGAGAAATCCTAGTGTGGGGCAATGTATTTCTAAAAGAAAAAAAATATATATACACATTATTCTCACATAACTTTATGCTACAATATTAAAATGTATATAACATTTTAAAATTATTTTAAAAGAGTGACTATGGAGTTTCTTGCCGGTTCTTCTCCATAGGACCAACTTCTTGGAACCGTGCAACTACATTCTGACTATTCATAAGCGCCCATAAATGGTTTATATGAATAAAAATCTTTTGAATTTGAATAATACCTGAAAAATTGTATTTAATGAAATGCCTGTTCTAAATTGAAATACTGTTATCCTTCTGTAACGTATTTAAACTATGTTCGCGGAACTAATTAATTGTTAAATGGAGCCTCAAATCTAAACGGTAATGAAATTGAAGGGCCTTGTTATGATAGCTAATTAATGTTGCCAATGCGTTTCTGGTTTGTTTAGGTTGTCTTCCTGCTATTGGAGCTGAGCCGGTAATGGATGAAGGTTTTGCGGAGATTTTTAATGTTTCTAATTATTCAGCTTTAAAATACTTTTTGTTCTTTTCGTTTGTTCTGTTTAACGTTTGCTTGCATGTTGGTACAGTCACCTACATAATGTATACGCTTAGCGAAATTAAAAAGAGAACATTAAAATAATTAATGGAACTAAATAAAATGGAACATATCTACCATAAAACCGAAAACGTTTTCGAAATCAACTTAGCACTTTATTCTTTTTATTTAATGTAAATAAATGAATTTTAAATATAAGGGTCAGTTTTGGGGGGCAATATAGAAAATTAAAGAATAAAGATTTACAAACTGTACCATGTAACATATTAAATGGAAGGGCTTGTTGTGAGGGTCTCAATATTTTTAAATGCTATTTGCTAAGAAAATAGGCGAAAATTTACCACCACACCATATTAGAAAGAAAAAAAAGAAAGAAAGAAAAAGTTTTTATTTCTACGCGCAATTGACACACACAACACTTAACACAACAACAACTTTCTTATATTATTACACGTTGGCAACTCCAGAGAGCAATTCCGTGTGGTGTCCGGATTAAGAATATAGCACTACTCCATCTCTTCCTGTGGATGTCGTAAAAGGCGACTAAGGAAATCTAAACCAGAGAGATGGGCAGCAGCGTCCCTTCTGTGAAACGGTAGCCATACTGCGCTCACCAACCCGCCTGCCAAGCGTGGTGAGTGTTGGCAAATACCCCCCAGAATGATGACACAGTTGTGAAAATCTATGGAGGAGGCCTTTGTTCAGCAGTAGACGTAAAAATGGCCGATGTGATGATATATGATGAATTCTAGAATACTAAAAATCATGTCATTACTTATCAGTTACAATAGTTTGAGGCCAAAACGAATGTTTTAATTCTTATATTTTTTAACAAAAATATCTTCAACTTCATTTAAAATATCGCAAATTTTGATAATCAAATTATAAAAGATATGTATATATACTAGGAGAGATCATTAAGCGCCTTACCAAATTTAATGAGCAAAGTTTTAATAACGCGAATAATTGCCTTCTAATATGAGTAAGCCTACAAAATTAAGCCTCCAAATACACAGGGGTCTGGTTGTATGCGCAAGCATGCGAGTTATAGGTGAATTAGCTATGTTATATGCCTATAATTTCTATGAGCTGAGTACAGTCGAATTCCCCCCAAAATGGCAAGACTGTTATTGTGAGAATGTATGGGGGAAGTCTTGACAGTGTGGTGCTGGCTAAGAATAGCACTACCCGATCTCATCGCGTAGGTGATGTAAAAGGCGATTAAGGATTAGCCGGAGGATGGCCAACGGCGTCTTTCCGGTATATTTACAACTCGACTGCGATCGCCAACCCGTCAGCCGTGACTTTTATGGCAAAACCCTCTCACTGAGCCATACCGGTCGTTGTGGAGATCTTTGGGGAGGCCTATGTCCAACAGTGGACAATTTTTGGCTGAAATAATGATGGGGAGACCTTTGATCAGCAGTGGACGTCCTTTGGCTTTTATGATGATGAGGAGATAGATAATACTTGAAAATACAAAATAATGCTCTAACGACAATTCAATTCAATTTATTTTTAAATTAGGTAATAAAAATATTTCTTACCTAGCTCTTCGACAGCAATCTACAAACGACCATGCTCTAACGTATATAATGTAGGTACTCTATAATGTATCAAAGCCACATCCCTCGATTTATATAATCCACAACATTTTAGCCACATTAAAGTCAGTGTCGGATCAGGTGAAATGACGTCACGCAGCGCAATATTGTACGTGACTGTACCGCGGGATGTCCGCCTTTGATTTTTATGTATATAGAGGCCCAGCGGTGGGATTATGGTGATTGTAATGGTAATGTGGGAAGGGTCAACCATAAGGTTATGGAAATAGTGAAGTGAAACGTGTTTGTGTCTAATGTTCGCAAATCTATACGAATAAATAAAATTGAAGTATCTGTTTGTAATGTCAAAATAACAGCTTTATACTAACTTTTACCGTGTGGTGCCGGCTCAGAATGCCACCACCCCATCTCCTCCCATGGGTGTCGTAAAAGTCGACTAAGGGATTAGCCGGAGGATGGGCAACAGCGTCCTTCGAGTACATTAACAACTTAACTGCGATCGCCAAACCGCCTGCCAAGCGTGGCGATTATGGCAAAACCCCCCAATGAGCCCACAACACATCCATATCGGTGGTTGTGGTGATCTTTGGGGGAGGCCTGTGTCCAGCAGTGGACTTGATTCGGCCGAAATGATGATGATGATGATGATACTAAATGCATATGAAAGTATATACGGTCTGTCTGTCTGTCCGTCTGTCTGTCTATCTGTTTGTTCCGGAACGGCTGGACCAATTTTGACGGGACTTTCACTGTCAGATAGCTGATGTTATAAGGAATAACTTAGGCTACTTTTATTTTAGAAACATAATATGATATGATATAAATAAGTTTTCATAGTTATTAGTAGCAAATTATATGATTTAACTCGTCAACGCAAGTATAGTATACGGAATTATAGTTATCCGTCTAATATCTACTACAAAACAGTGTCTAACTAGTCACCGGTGCTGGTGACTGGTCAACGGCCGAACTTCGAATTCATCAGTTTTACTGGGGAGTATTGTTACCTTTTTATAACACTAACCACACACCCAGATCTTAAACAACACTCTTACCGTGTCTTATCTAGTATGAAGATCTTGTGATCCCAGATCTGGCACAGTACTTGACCAAAACTGACGATAAGTTGAAAACGAAGTTATAAGTACTTTTGTCCTGTACTTTTATTGTAAATAGTGACTGTAATTTAACACTACAGTGTAGATTATCATTATCTAAAGATAAAACAATAGCGTTAACTAGGGATAGATCGATCGGTATTTAATTTCATATTTACAAGTAGGTACCCACATCAAATTCAAAGAAAAAGATAAATCTATTTAATTATAATTATTTTAAGGTCCCCCGTAATTGCAGCCTCTCTTGTTATCTACAAAAACTATTCTTACACTTTCTACATATTTTTCCATTTCCATCTATCCTAGCTATTCTGTCTGTTTCTTAATTTCTCCTTACAGTAACTCAATCCTGAGACCATGTCGATGCTCACCCGTAAAGCTACAGTCCAAGAAATGCAGCATAAATTAAATGCAGCCCTAAAAGAACTCAAAGCATCAAACAATCAGTGTCAACAACTGCTTCAGGAAAGAGAGGATAGCGAGGAGGAAGTAAAGAAGATTGTTGGCAAAAACTCAAGCCTAAAAAGGGAATTAATAGATTTACATCAGCTACACCTGGATGTTATTGATGAACGGGACAAGCTTCAGTTGGTAACGGATGGTTTCAGTCAGTGTAGTTGCCTATATGAGGAGGCTTTGCGGAAAGTTAGGGATCTGGAGGATGAATTATTAAATGCAAATTCACAAATATTAAACTTACAGAATGACAAGGACTGCACACAGGCCGTTGCAACCCAACACCTGTTTGAGGAGTTAATTAACTCTAGTTCAGACCCTAAGTCTCTAAAATCATTAGTTACTATTGATCTAACTGAGCAAGTTTCTTTTGTTGACTATAAACATAATAGTAAAATAAGTCACAATAAAATAAAAAAATATATAAGAATTAGCAAATTTTTAAGAAAATGTCAAAATTTAAGGAAAAAACAGCAACACTACTCAAAAAATACTCAATTAAGGAAAGAACGTGTTGCTTTAATCAATAAACTCAATAATTACCAGATAAAATTAGAAGATAGTAAAAATATATATGAAATTGATACTCAGCGCTTGCAGTCTGAAATTAAGGACTTGGAGGAGTCACTCCATTCCCTCTATACTAAGTATGTTTCATCTCAAAAACAAATTGAGGAACATATTCTTGCTGCAAATCAGCTTGTTAATATGTGCAATCATAATAAAGAAAAAGTTAATTCCTTGTCCAGCGATACCCTATGTAAATGTATGAGTGAACCTATTTGTGAAACTTCCCCACCTGAGGTACTGGGCATGTCACAGGTTGGAAATCAGTGTGTTGTAATATTGCCAGAGGTTACTTCTCAGCCTATAATAACTGATTCATTAGACATGAACACTACAAGTACACTACAAGTACATAGTACAAGTGAATCAATTTGTTATCGCACTGTTATGTATTCAGACAGCACAGGTAAAGGTCTTGGGGGTTTGTTAAGCAACAGCCTGGGTCATTCCGCACATAATAATTGTATGCCTGGGTCATCCTACAATCAAATAATAACATCACTTCTGACAGATAAGTTCAATCCTTATACTAATATAACTTTGCTAGTAGGTAATAGTTTGAACGTTAGGAAAAAAGACATCTCAGACAGTGTTGCTTTGATGTTAAATTTAAACTGTGGTAGGATAATATTGTGTTCATTTCCCTACCTAGACCATCAGTCAGAGGAACTAAACAAAAATATTCATGTGCTAAATATGCACATGCACTTTTTAGTAAGTCACTATAGTGACAAGTTTATATTTTTTGACACCAATTGTTTTGTTGGTAAATTAAAATTGACTGGCGATACTGTGTATCTGCCTTTTAGTTGTAAGCGTCACCTTGCTACACTAGTAGCTTATAATATTAACTCAGTCATAAGTAGTATGACGAAGTCATCTCCAACCTCCACTCTAATTAGTAGTAGTACTAATCCTAATGTGGTCAAACAAACTGTTAATTTAAACTTAAGTGTGTGACAACAGAGAAGGATTGTCATTATTTAACACTGACACATCAGAATATCAATCGCTTCTCTGGCAAAGTTTTAGACCTTGAATTATTTGCTGAGAAATATAATGTGGATATTTTATGCCTTACAGAAACATGGCTAAAGGCAGATAAAATGATTTTTTGTATAAATAATTTTAAAGTAGCCAGTTCGTTCCATAGAGTGTCAGCAGAAGGTGGGGGGTCATTAATTATGATGAAACAACACTTGAAATTTAAAGAACGACTAGATATTTGCGACCTCTCTGTTGAACGAGTTTGTGAGCTCGCGTGTGCAGAGACGGAGGAGTTTGTCATTTTATGTGTTTATAGGCCTCCCTCTTCTAATACATCTCTATTCCTTATAACAATGGAGGATGTACTTAGAAAAATTAAAATTGACAAAAAGATATTAGTTTGTGGAGATTTTAATATAGACATTCTAATAGATACCATAGATAAACATAACTTTATAGCCCTCTTTAGGTCATTTAACTTGAAGTCTTTGTATTCGGAGCCGACTAGAGTGACACCTACCTCAGCTACTTGTATAGATAATATTATAACAAACTTTAAAATAAGAGATAAGGGACTGATTAGTGGCATTCGATCGGATCATAAGTGCCAGATTGTTAAAATAAACTATAATGCAGTTAAAGGGCATAAAATAATACATTGCAGAAATTTAACAAAAAGAAGTCTAGAAAATTTTAGTAAAAATCTAGCTTCTCAACTTCAAACTCTAAAGCCGCATTATGCCAATCCCAATGAAATGTACCGTACCCTATTTAATACACTATGTAATGAGTTTCAGAAAGCCTGCAAAGTAAATAAAATACATGTAAAACCAAAATTAACGTTCAGTGTCTGGGCAACAAAGGGTATAAAACGCAGTAGGGATGTCCTATACGAATTATATGACAAAAAGTCTTATATACCTAATATTGATTTTCATATCTACGTTAGAAAATATTCTAAAATGTTTAAAAAGGTTTGTGCTCAAGCAAAAGCTGCTTATATTAGTGACCAAATCAAAAAGTCGAATAATAAAATAAAAACGACGTGGAAAATAATTAATGCTGAAACTAGTGATGGTAGATTCAGTGACAGTGCAATTAATTTAAATATCGATGACAAACTAGTTTCAGATAAGTCTGTAGTCGCAAATTTCCTCGAAAACTTTTTCACTAATATTCCAATAGAGACTACTAAACACCTTCCATCGTCTCCTTTAGCAGCAGAGGCATTCTTAAAGAAAAATGTCGATTTACATGTACCTGTCTTTGAATTTAGTTTTGTGACAGACAGTGATATAATTAAAACATTTAAAACCATAGTAGTTAAAAAAACTGAGGACTTATGGGGATTGTCAATGAAAGCCATCGAATCTGTTATAACTAATATTGCGCCAATTTTGGCTCTAATATTTAATGCCTGCATCGCAGAGGGCACTTTTCCCGATCTCATGAAATCCAGCAAAATTGTACCCATTTTTAAAGCTGGTTGCCTAAATAATGCATCAAATTATAGGCCAATATCTGTGCTACCAACCTTAAGCAAAATTTTTGAAAAACTAGTTTTAAATCAAATGGCAGCACACTTTAACAGAAATAGGATATTTCATAACAATCAGTTTGGATTTACGCGGGGACGATCTACAGAGGATGCTGGGTCCACTCTCATTAAAACCGTTTTAGGGGCCTGGGAGGATGCACATGATGCTTTAGGCGTGTTCTGCGATCTGTCTAAGGCATTCGACTGCGTGGACCACCGCACCCTCATTCTGAAACTTAAGTACTACGGAATTCAAGGTAGATCTATTGATTTTGTATGCTCATATTTGTCAAATCGGGATCAAAGAGTAGAAATTGAAAAAGTCACATCAACAGGCTCACGCGTTAAAATGGGGGTACCGCAAGGATCAATTTTGGGGCCATTTTTGTTTCTGGTCTATATAAATGACCTGCCATACATGATAAACGATACAATGTCGAATATAGTCTTGTTTGCTGATGACACGTCACTTATATTTAAAGTAAATAGAAAGGATAGCCATCTTATAGAATCCAACGATATACTTCGTAAGATATCTGATTGGTTTTCGGCGAATAATCTTCTATTAAACGCAAATAAAACTAAATGTCTAAGATTCTCCACAGCAAATGTGACCCACGTAAGGTCACAAGTAAAACTTGACGGAAAAGAATTAAATCTAGTCTCCTCAACTGTGTTTTTGGGTGTTACTTTAGACTCAAAATTGCAATGGGGACCCCATATAAAGGCACTTTCAGGCAAGCTAAGCTCTGCTGCATTTGCCGTTAGGAAAATTAGACAGGTTACGGATGTGGCTACAGCTAGGTTAGTATATTTTGCGTACTTTCACAGTATTATGTCTTATGGGATTTTACTGTGGGGCTCGGCTGCTGATGTAGAGTCTATTTTTATATTACAGAAAAGAGCAGTGCGAGCTATCTATAACCTGGACTCTCGTGAGTCACTACGGGAACTATTTAAGGAAACAAACATTCTTACTCTACCATCCTTATATATTTTCCAAAACATTATGTATACCCGCAAACATATAGCTAATTTTAGTAAGAAAAGTGACGTGCACAGCTTAAATACTCGCAACAAGAACAAGTTGGTTGTACCGGGCTTTAGACTTAGTAGAACCAGCAAGTCGTTTATGGGAAACAGTATTAGATTCTATAACAAAATTCCTTGTAGTATTACCGACTTACCAGAAATAAGATTCAAATCGTTGATTAAGCGCATTTTAATTTCGAAAGCCTACTATAATATAAATCATTACATCGACGATAGCGATGTCTGGCAAACGTTTCCCTCCTGCACACTGCGACCCTCTGGCGCTTTATAATATATTTTATAATTTTCGCATTAATGACGTGTTGTTACTCCCAATCAATGCTTTACCGTTTACAAAGAAATTGTAGTGAATTTTTTTGTTGACATCCTGACATTTTACTTGACTTATTATTTATCTTTTTATTGACATCTTGACATTTAATTTGACTTATTTAAAATTGTATTCTATAATTATGATATAAATTATTTGCCTATGTTTAAATATAATAGCCATTATAGCAATTTACATTCTAATATTTTCTTAATATTTTGACATTATTAAATTAATTATTCATACATTGTAAATGTGCGAGCATCAAGTAGCCGTTACTGTTAGCATGATGTTGCCGTTAATGTTATATATTTAGTACCTATACTTTGCCTTTTGCCTGGTAGTAGCGGTCTGTCATGCTCACTAAAATGTCTTGCTGGCGGTGGCGTTGTGTATCGGATCGTTCGGTTCCCTACAATATGGTTGAGCTAAGCGATGCTGATGCATGCGTCGTGCTCGTGAACGGGTGCCGTCTGTTGGGACTGGTCAGCCATTAACTGCCATGGCGAATAATAGTTATATTGCATTAGTATGTATTTTTAATTTTTATATATACATTTGCCTACATCATGCTCGTTATATGTTTTACCATAATTTGTATCAATCAACATTGTAATCTCAATTATTTTAAAAGAGTATCTGTGGAGTTTCTTGCCGGCTCTTCTCCATAGATCAACTATTTGGAACCGTGCAACTTAGATTCTGACGTTTCATAAGTGCCAATATTTGGTTTATTTGAAATAAAAATATTTGACTTTGACTTTGACTATAATTAGGGTTCCGCGCAAAAAAATTAAAACCCATGATTTCCAATTTATATACATACTCAATGTCAAGTGTCAAGTCATACTCTACGCCGAAGTACTGCAATTTATTTATTAATAATCCAACTTCTTTTAAATTAAACGGCGGGTGAAACTGCGGGTCCCAGCTAGTATTATAATAAGACTTACATTTGCGCGTGACATTAAAAAACTCCATAGAGGTTCTTGCCATCTCATTTGGATCACTTTTTTTTATATTTTATTTTTTTAATAAAACGTTGTCCCACTCTAGGATTTCTCCTGTGTCGTGGGTGCGTTTACAGACATGAATTTCACACACAATACACCCAGACCCGGAACAACTACCTGCAGATCGTACAAATATTTGTTCCGTGCGGGAATCGAACCCACGACCTGGTGCGCAGCAGCCGACTGTACTTACTTGCTACTAACTGTGTGCCGTGTGGTGCCGGCTCAGAATGCCACCACCCCATTTCATCTCGTGGGTGTCGTAAAAGTCGACTAAGGGATTAACCGGAGGATGGGCAGCAGCGTCCTTCGAGTACATTAACAACTCAACTGCGATCGCCAACCCGTCTGCCAAGCGTGGCGATTATGGCAAGACCCCCAATGAGCACACAACACACCATATCAGTCGTTGTGGTGATCTTTGGGGGAGGCCTGTGTCCAGCAGTGGATTTCATTCGGCCGAAATGAATAACTGTGTGACTATTTAAATTCTTACACGATTAAAAATCTTGTAACTTACACATAAAAAATAATGGAGGTACTCGGAAATTATTAAACAAAGTAAATGGCTGTGTCATCGTAATTAACTGAAAACTAGTTGGCGATGGAAATTAATAGGGAGGTAATCAACCGATCTCAATGCTCAAGGCTCAAGATCACTCAGCGAGCTATGGAGCGAGCTATGTTTGGTATTTCTTTACGAGATCGAAACAGGAATGAGAGATGCGTAGAAGAACGAAAGTTGCCGACGTAGCTGAAAGGATTAATAAGCTGAACTTATAAGCTGAATGGACTAGTTGAACTCGAGCTCGTAGAACATACGGCAGTAGGGGCAGAAAGGCTCCTGAGTGGAAACTACGTACTGGAAAACGCAGCTTGGGATGGCCTCCAACATTATGGACAGACAGACGACTAGGTGAAGATAGCTGGGAGTCGTTGGATACTTTCTACCATCGCACCTCTCGCCATCGGCCGGTTTCACCCACATATTGGGCCCAGTGGAAATTCTTCATGAACATCCTCAGCCGCGGGGAAGGACGAAGGGTGGGGGCATGCAGACTCCTACCGGCTAAAACGACTGGTGCGGTCATCTTCGGCACCTAAGGGGCTCCAGGTCCTCCTATGATCACACTAGAACCACCCACTGGTGCCACACCACTGACACATCTCTGAGAGGTTGAGTGTAAAGCGGTCACTCCCCGGGGGGGATTATAAAGGATCCCCCGAAGCGTCCTCGAGCGCTTTGTGAAGTACAGGGACTTCTGGATTTACCTGCGGAGGAGTAGTGCAGGGTTTTGGGCATAATGGATCCAGTAGGGTTCGAGTGCGTTTGCCAAGCCATTGAGAGCCAAAACAGAATAGGATACAATGATTCCAAGATCATACATTTAATACAACCGACAAAATGGACTCCACTTCACACTTGTGCTCTTTACCTATTTAATTCTCATTAAGTTATTTTGTGTTGTTTTCGGTGATAAAATAACACTCAAACTTACCCGGAAAACTAATTTGCTTTTAAATTTATTACATGTTCATTTTAGTTTCAATATATCTCTTGTCAGTGTCACAGGGGAGCTAAATAAAACACGTGTAAGTTAGGAATTGGGTATTTTAACGCATTTCTATACCTTAAGGGCCTTAAGTTGTAATTTTATACTTTACTAGCTGGGACACGCGGTTTCGCCCGCGTTTAATTTAAAAGAAATTTAGAGTACTTCGACATAGATACTTGACATAGAATATATATATATATTGCATTTCAAGAATTTAATTTTTTTACGCGGAACCCTAATTATTTTTCTAAAATAAAAGTGGCCTAAGTTATTTCTTATTTTCTTATAACATCAGCTATCTGCCAGTGAAATTCCCGTCAAAATCGGTCTAGCCGTTTCGGAGATTACCCGGAACAAACAGACAGACAGACAAAATTTAAAAAAATGGTTTTTTTGTTGTATGTACCGCATATACTTTCATATGTATTTAGTAAAAAGCCGTTATTTTGACATCAAAAACAGACACTTCAATTTTATTTATGTGTATAGATTAATACCCGGCCCTCGTACTGCGTATATTGTCCTCACCAACCCACCTGCCAAGCGTGCTAAGTACTAGCAAATTACCCTCGAAATTACGACACTATTTTGGAAATCTATGGAGAAGGTGTTTGTTTAGCAGTTGACGTCCTGTGACTGCACACATGAAAAGTCATGCTGATTGTGTGTGCTTGATAATTATCGGCGTAGTAGTCAAGCACAAACTGTTTGCTGACGTCACTAGTAGCACCGTAGCGCACGCTAATTCAACGATTCCTCGGGTTTTCTCCGCACTCAATGGCGATATATTTGCGCACGTATGGAATATGATTTTGCCAGCCTGTCTGAAGTACTGTGAGAAGAAGAAGACGCGACAAAATGGGCGGAATATTATTTGTGACATCTTGTAAGTTACACCCAGAATTGTTGTCGACGGCACGGTTGGTGGGCTGATACAGTCGGCTACTGCGCTCCGGGTCGTGGGTTAGATTCCCGCACGGAACAAATATTTGTAAGATCTGCAGGTAGTTGGTCCGGGTCTGGGTGTATTGTATGTGGAATTCATGTCTGTAAACGCACCCACGACACAAGAGAAATCCTGGTGTGGGGCAACGTTTTTTAGATAAATAAAGAAGTATGTGTGCTTGTTGCGTCTTTGATAAGGATGTTTTTAATCAGTGAAACTGTGGACTGCGGCTTCTCTAATTGAAAACAACAGTCTACAATAATTTCAAGTTAAAGTACGGCAGTTAGTCTTTTAAACCCAAAAAGTCACCGCCTTTTCGTCAAGCACTGCTTAATGTAAAGTCCAAGGTTTGACTCTTAGGTCAGTAAGGTTCTTCTGTTATTAAATTACATGATGAAATGTGAGTTTTTTATATTTATGATGATTTTTTTTATTTTATAAATATACTTGCCTCTATTGTAATAAATGAATATTGTGCTTCAATATTTATTCGTATACCTCCTTTGGGGAATATAAGCGTGATATTATAAGACCATTCTTTCTATTATGCGTCTATTTCCCGAGGGTCAGAATACATCTATACATCTTAAACTGAAACGTAATACGTCGCAAACAACGCAAAATAAAACCGAATGAAAACTGAAATACGGGTCAGCTATGCTCGGCACACTTTATGCGTAACTATTTGAACGGTGACGGTGAATATTATACCATTCACGGCCCATTACTGTTCTATTATACCCTGGTGAAAGCAGTGGTTGATACAGTCGACTGCTGCGGTCCAGGTCGCGGGTTCGATGCCTGCACGGAGCAAATATTTGTACGATCTGCAGGTAGTTGTTCCGGGTCTGCGTGTTTTGGGTGTGGAATTTCTGTCTGTAAACGCACCCACGACACAGGAGGAATCCTACTGTGAGGCAATTTTTTTTAAAAAGATTTTTTATATCAAAAGTCCATTTTCATTCATACCCACACAGGTGGAAGTCGGTGCGCGTAAACTGCAGGTAAGAGAGTGATAAGAGCTCTACGATGCTCGAATACTTTCTTAAAAACTCAAGTACGGCTTGGAAAAGTCGGTTCTATAAAGAAGAGTCGGCAAGAAACTAAACGGCTTCTTAAAATGGTATTTCAAAAAGAGAAGCCGTTTAGTTCTCTTAGAACTCATATTGCGTCAGTTTAAGTGCAGCTAATACACTGACACGCTTTGTAACATGACGACGTGTCAATAGCGTAAATGAAGCTTCAATAGACTTCGGGTCATCTCAGTACTAAGTAAACAAACTAGCATCAGTTGTGATCGAAGCCAAGCTATAGTGTGAGGGGAGCATCGTGTATCGAATGATCTCGCACACGTCGGGCCGCCGTGTCGGTGCCGGATCGTAAACTGGACGCCTAATGCATCCTCCATAGAGGTACTAAATGTATCGAACAAGATAACAGGGAAGTTATGTGTTTACAATACGCACGTCGTCCAGACATATTTATAAACAATATTATGTGAAAATAAAAGTTTTTTATTTTATTCCTGGCCCCGCCCAACTTCATAAAGATTTTTTTTGCCTTTTCAGTGGTTTTAATATTTTTATATCGTGTAGGGGTTTTGAAGTCAGTATTGTTTTTGTTTTTAGTGTAAATATATGTATGAAAATTCTCACTTTTTCTCACTATTATCACAAAAAATAAGAATGACTCAAATCGGTTGTCTGATCTGAGAGGAATCGAAACTATTAAGACATCATCTAGATAAGCGCAGTCAAATTAACCTATTTATTGAAGCTGGTTAAAAAACTACATAATCAAATGTAATGAAAGTTATATGGGACCAACTCGAAAGCATTTTGCACCAGTTAAAAAAAGAATTGCACAAATCGGTCTACAAATCTCGGAGTAATCGGTGCACATGCATAAAAAAAAAACGCTACGCATTGAGAACCTCCTCCTTTTCGAAGTCGTTAAACATGTAGGACAAAGTCTGGAGTTGCCTTTTGAAGAAAAATCCATACACATTTTTGGATGACCTGCCCTGACAGACGGCGAGCATGGATCAGTCATCGTGTAGCTAAACCCTATTACACGGAAATCAACGACCCGTCGCACAACAATACCGTCAGGATACCATTTGTGCAGCAAATGAATACCCAAAACCACCAGACAGATATGTGTAAGTGTGTAACATCTTCATCCGTTTACAGACATTCGTGACAACTCTATTGGAGAGTACATTATGCTGTCAGCTCCGTTTGCTATTCAGACATGTGACTCTCATTATGGACTACTTATAATTGAAGAAGAAGCCTGAATGTCTGGTAACTGGTCTTACCTAAAAGTACTTATATCGAAATATCAATATATCTCGCTATCGGAACAACTTCAAAACTAAATTACGAAGATACCTTTTCAAAAAGACTTCAGCAGATTAAAACATAAATAAAATCAGAGTTGAGACTCTGATATTATTTATTTTTGAATTTTTCTTATCATAGTATATTTATTATATAATATGTATGTATGTGTTCATTTCGTATATATAAATACATTTTTATACATGTAATGTTTATGTACGTCTATGTATTTGTATAATATGTCTTCTTTCATATTTTGTTGGTGCATCTACCTTTTTGTTCTCTGCATCACCCAAAGGTCGTCTGGCAGAAAATGCCTACAGCATTAAGACCGCCTTAAAATTAAATAAAAATTAAGTATAAATAAATATCTGTTAAGACTGGAATATGACCCCCAACATATTCGTAAAAGGTTAGGAAGACAAGTTCTTTCTCTGCCGACAATATGCGGTCGGCTATGCTGGCAGATCATGAAAATTGAGGGCTGTGGTTTCCTTCTGTGATCCATTCATATTCCAGAAAGAGGCCGCAGAGCCAGGTCGGGACAGGACCGATCCCGTTCCACAACACGGCACCAGGGTAACAACCGCCCTGGCGATACTCACGTACAACACGCCTGAGCCCCCTTGCCATGCTGCATGAGTCACGGGCATGTAGATAGATTGGGGAATCTGTGTGCTCATACCGAGTGACCTTGGGAAGGACGGTGGAGCGCACGTGGTCACATGCACAGCACCACGCACAGCGAGGTTTCGGGGGGATCCTTTACAATCCCCTGGAGATGTACCTGGGGGTGTCCTCGTTACGGTCACCTTCCCTCCGCTAGAGCGGAGCGCTTTTGTTCTAGAGATCCTGGAGCCCCCTCTTGGTGCCAAAGATGACCACTCAGGAAGTCTTTGCCGGTAAGAGTATGATATACCCCCTCCTTTGGCCGAGGTGGAGGAAGTCTATGATAAATTTTGACTGGGCAAAAATGGAAGACGATGATGAAGATGATGCGTGAGAATTTGGATATTGTACTCTTGCAGGATTTTGTAGTTTATGTAATAATTATGTAAAAGTCTACGGTTCTACGGTCCTATCTGAAAATCAGCGTTGCAACACTTTGTGTTGTAGCATGTGCTGAGATAGGGTCCATTTTTGGTTTCGGAAAGCAATGGTTACCTTTTACAACTGTTTTCTGATTTTCTTATTTAATTGATACTTCATTTTGTTTTGCGATACCGAAATAAAAATATTTTCTTTCTTTATTTGTAAACTGAAGTGGCAATAGGTGGAGCACATTTCTCTTGGGACTGATGGCTGTTGGGGTATAAAGGTTCTCGAGTGGAGACCGCGCACCGGAGAACGCAGCGTGGGACGACCTCCATTGAGGTGAATAGACGACCTGGTGAAGGTCGCTGGGAGTTGTTGGATGATGGCGGCATGTGACCACTCGTTGTGGCGATCTATGGGGAGGCCTGTATCCAGACGTTATTTAGTGCTTATAGGTGTTTTTCCCATAATCACCACGCTTGTCTGGCGGGTTGGCAATCACAGTAGAGTTGTAAAATTTTATGTTCTCGAAGGACACCGCTGCCCATCCTCTGGCTAATCCCATACTTACCTTTTACGACACCCACGGCAGGAAATGGGGTGGTGCTTTTCTTAATCAGCATGGTTCATACACAGTACATTTATAATAGTAGCAAGTTAAAGTGAAGCTGTAATATAATTTTACCAAATACACTATCAATATCTTATCTACTGCTCTTTCATTCCAGTATCAATAAACCATTTTTCTAATCTCATTTTCATCCATCAAGGTGAAAAAACCCTTCAATTTCACCCTCCAAACTCACCCGAACGTTTGGCAAATGTATCAGTAGTTACTGACCCATCCCCTTAGTAAGGGCTCCTCGCCGTTTCACCCCCATAATATCTATGTTAGGCACCCCAATGGGCACATGCTTTTACCTATCTCTGTATTCCCGTCGATATTTCCCGCAATAATTCACAATCGCGTCTTCCTACACAACAATTCCATCTATTGGAGATATATACTTACTTAGAATGTTGCAGGCAATATTTGAAATAGGGTAAACAAAAACAATCACAGTGGATAGGATAGTAAAATAAATGTTTTGTACGCATATTCAATATTCATTACCGTTTCGTATCAAAATTTGTACCGTGTGTTCTCCGGATTAAGAACATAGCGCCATTCTATCTCTTCCAATGGATATTGTAAAAGGCGACTAAAGGCCGAAATTAATAATCAATCTGATCCAAAATCTTTGGATTTGGGATTGAGGATTTGTTTATCTTGTCTTTGAGATCACAGACACAAACAGATCAAGTTTTCAGTCTTAAAAAGATTTTGGATTAGATTGATTTTCGGCCGGTAGATACTCTAAACTAGAGAGATAGGCAGTTGTCCTTCTGTGGAACAGCAGCTTTTCTGCACTTACCAACCCACCGAGCATGATATAATAGCTAATTCCCCCCAAAATTAGGGCACACGGATGTAACCAATATTGTGGAAATGTATAAGGGAGGCTGACATTCATTATCAATGAACGCTTCGTAGCTACATATTTGTAGAAAATAAAACTGGTACATTAGAGCCGCGCTGTTTGCCAACCCGTGACGTGGCGATTGCGGCAAGCCCCCTAATGAGCACACATCACATACAGACCGGCCGATGTGGTGATCTTTATGGGAGGCCTGTGTCTAGCAGTGGACTTTATTCGCCTGAAATGATCAGTGCCCCGCTGTATAAGAGTTTTGTTTTCATACTAGCAAGTTGTACCGGAGAAGGATGTCATTTGCCTACCTACTAAGTGTCACACCTACCTATTTTTTTTAATATCGTGACTACACAGGCTCAGCCACAGACGCGTAGTCGCTCACCACGGGCCTCATAAGAAAGCTCAAGATGTCAGCGAGCTATAGAGAGAGCTATGCTTGGTATTTCTCTATGAGGTCGAATCATGAATGACGAGATCCATAGATGAACGATTGTTGCTGCCGTCGCTGAAAGGATTTGTAAGCTGAAGTGGCGATGAGTGGGGCACATATTTTAATGAACTGATTGATGGCCGTTGAGGCAGAAATGTTCTCGAGTGGAGACCATGCACCTTAAAACGCATCATTGGATGACCTCCAGCAAGATGACGGACGACCCGGTGAAGAACTCTAGGTGTCATTGGATGTGAGTGGCATGTAACCGGTCGTTTCCGGCACCAAACTATAATATACTTATTAATTTAAGATATTCGTTATCTATTATGGCCAGAAATTTCACTGGCTACAGTGCCCTTCAAACTGGTACACATTAATGTTGTAAGTTTAAACACTAACAATATAACACCACTCCATCTCTCTTTCTCTTTCTCTCTCTCCTTCTGAGAAACGGTAGCCATACTGCGCCACCAACCCGTCTGCCTAGCGTGGTGAGTATTGCTAAAACCCCCCAAACTGATGACACAGCTGTGAAAATCTGTGGGGAAGGGCCTTTGTTCGGCAGTGGACTTATAAATATATATATATGTATATATATACTATTGTTTGGCGGCAGAATATCTGGCATTGCGGTGGCATGCTGCCTAGCAGGGCTCTTGCAATAGGAGACCTACCACGACTGAAAGAGATGCCATTTTGGTAGCCGATTGTTTTCATGTTCATTTATCTTCTACTAACGACAAAATATCCGAATAGCTCTTCAAATTAGTTACCTAACTGCTTGTTTCAGTACATTTGTAAAACAAAACGAGTTCACGATCTCCATTATCTTTTACGGGGTAAACATAGTTTCTACTACAAATTGATTAAAGGGCGAATGTATTGAGCAAAAGCCAGCTCAGAGCTTGAAGCGATTGTGTCTTCCACCGACGACGAAGACCTTTAGTTCAAAGTTACGATGGATTGTAAATAGTTGATCGATATTGAAACAGTTTTACCGATAGTTTATTTCGCTACTTTTACGATTGCATTTGATGATAACTGTAATTATTTTTGATCAGAAAAAGATAAAAATAGAATTTCTTCTGTATCAGAGGTAACTTTTCAACTAAAATCTCAAATACACCAACATCGAGACCTGCAACAATAAATTATCTGTACGCCATTTGAACGTCTAAATTTACCATTCGTTAGCTCACCCTTCATGGTGACGTTTACAGTAGTCAAACGGCCTACAGTCACTTTGCGTAACATGGAATCGCGTAGCGAAGTTAATCTAATGTCTAGCAAGTTGTACACGCATATAAGTGTCAAAACGGCTATGCAATTAGTAGGACTTGGTGGCAGTGAAGTGAAGTCAACTGTAAAATACAACACACCATTTAAAGTAGGTAGACATGATTCCTTAGTGGGGTTTTACATGATACCTAGAGTTAATATAATTTGTAATGTCATATAAGATCAAGATTTTCAAAGACGTGTTTACGATAATGTTGAAAGGTTTAGTTCAGGTGTCTTGCATATTATGGTGGAATGTATCCGGAACGAGAATGCCAGATATGAAATATTTAAAAAAGCTATAAATTTTAAAGATATTGGAGGTTATAACAGTGTTTTAGCATTACCGCTGACTGACATAGCTAGACTTTTGAAGTTGGCATGCGTCGAGGTCCACATTGATATCTAATGTATTTTGTAGGTTGTGTTGTATTTTAAGAGAAGGTTGAATGGAGCGACTTTGTCGTATTTGACTAAGCTCCTAAAATAAAGACTTAAAAATGTACAGTGTCGATATCCCCAAACACATAACTGGTAAGGTAAATTTAGTTTCCAGGTGTTTCAAAATCAATTTTTGAAGTGAAAACTTCTTTTAGTGCGGTACGCATATTTTTAGATGATGATCTCTGGACTCGCGACCGTTTCGAGACGCAGCTATAGTGTGTGCATATATGCATGTTCATATAGCAGACCTTGAACGCGTCCAGATAAATAAAAAAAAAAGTTTTCACTTCTGTAGGCACTCCCGGAGTGCAACCCGTAGTTTTTTTTTACTATCCAGACTAAGGAAGCTCCCATCGAGTTGCGCGTTGTAGTCAAGGATGATATAACTGTCTCACAACGTCCTAGACTATCTTTGGCGGAGCAACGGATAACATATTTTGTTTTAATATTTTTACTTTTTATGTGTACGATTACTTGTATTACTCTCTTAGTTAGCTCATCAACAAACGAACTATTCGTTTGTTGATGAGCTAATTGCAAAGCATACTTTGGCTATACCTTGGACACAATACTAAAGATTTAAAAGGCTGCAAACTGTTATAATATTATTTCAGACCAATTTATCTTAGGTGGTGGTTATGTGATCCCAGCAAAGAATTGACCATCCCTCTCCACACTATGGTATCGTAATGTCAACTAAGAGTTAATATCAAGAGGGTAGGCAGCATGCTCTCGTATGCCCAAGCATAGTAATTATGGCAATATCCTCTTTAACCGCTATTTCTTTTTATTTTTGAAAGAAAACGTTGTCTCACACTAGGATTTCTCCTGTGCCGTGGGTGCGTTTACAGACATAAATTCCACACACAATACACCCAGACCCGGAACAAATACCTGCAGATCATACAAATATTTGATCCGTGCGGGGATCGAACCCGCGCCCCGGAGCGCAGCAGCCGACTGTATCAGCCACTGCACCAACCATGTCGTCATAATTATTGGGAGGCTCATGTTCAACAGTAGACGTTTAAGGGCTCAAATGTGTGTGGCACACACGAGCACACATATATAACTGTATGTGTGCATGGGTGATAACATTTTGCCCAAATATTCTATACAGTTCTCGCTCTTTAGCCTCCTCCACAGGCAGATTATTGAATCTCCTCAAACAGAGTATTTCTTGTCATCGGCGATTTAACAAAATGCCCATGTTTTCCCATTCACCCGCTACAGAGTATGTACCTGTTCACATAGCGGTCTTTATTGCGTCTATATTTCAGTCGCTTCACGGTACGTCGCGTCATGGTATTATTTATGGGTCTCGCTCTATGGAGCCCTACGCCTGCCCGGCAACGTCTTAACGTTTGTGATCGATGATTACCGTGTGTAATTCGCGTAAGTAAACATTGAGGATGTATAGTTTAGGTTGTACTTTTTGGTTAAAATAATATTAAACTGTTTTATTAACATATGGTCCCCGGAAAAGGATATGCTTTCGCCCGTTGGTGCATGTTGGCAATGTCCTGAAATTAATAAATCCAATAAGTTAAAAATAATATGTATTATATTTTGTTTATGTTTGAGTTTTATATGAACCCTCGAAAGCTTATTAATTTAGATATTATTATCAATATTAAAACAGGATTTCAAAAAGCTATTGCTATTTCCACTTTAGAGTATACGAAAATGTGTTGGCACATTCCAAGACTTTAGAATTACGACCAATAAAGTATGCCCAATATTTATCACCAACACACTAAAGTTACATCCTTATATTTTCATAAACAAGTAGCCAACGATCTAAAACTTCATTACCTTCGCGATAAGCTTGGGTGATACAGTTTTGTAAAGGGAAAAGTTGGCGGGGCTCCACAAAGCAATGTTAATACGACCTCAACTTCAACGTGTTTGAACTGGCAGTGCCCTGGGGAGGAGACTGGATGCACACAGACAAAAGCACTAGCAGTAGATTTACTCTTTACTTGTCAAACAAAAGGTTAATTCAGTTATTGTAATAAGTTTTCGAGTGTGAACACATACATGATTCAAAGCATTCGATTTTGGATTTAGCTAAAAACAATTTTTTATCGTTGCCCCATACTAGTATTTCTCCTGTGTCGTGGGTGCGTTTACAGACACATGAATTCCACATACAATACACCCAGACCCGGAACAACTACCTGCAGATCATACAAATATTTGTCCCGTGCGGGAATAGAACCCACAACCCGGAGCGCAGCAGTCGACCGTATCAGCCACTGCACCAACCGTGCCGTCAAATGTCAAATGAAGCCTATTGTGGGTACAATCGCTGGTTCAGAGGTTCGAAACTGTTTTGAATTGTACTATGTTTTCATTAACTCGGTTTCTTGTCTTTTTGTATGCTCGGTACAAATCTTGCATTAGAATTTAAACTAACTCCCCGGTTAGCTAGAGACTTGAAACTTTAAGAAATAGTCCAAAACTGAAGTACAATGCAATATCAACCGGCTTTGTTGTCTATTTGTTTGTTTGTCAAGCATTTTATTGGTTTGTTCATTAACGGAAATTATACCGTGTTTAATTTTTGCACTTTCAGTATCTATGTATTATTTTATCTTTAGAAAGAAAGAAAGAATAAAGAAAACTATTTATTTTTGCACCAGTAACGACGCACAATTAAAATTAGGCACAATATTTAAAGAAACACAAAAACTAACATACAAAATGCAATAAAAAGGCAACACAAAATATAATAAGGGTACATGGCCAAAAGACTCGGAATCCAGGCCTAACATAAAATATAAACTACATTATCAGATAGTAATGTCTTAGATTTTCGCGATTATTACACATTATAATAAAACACTTTTAAACGGATTCTATCGCGTATATTTTGATTTTTGATTTTCCTGACGTTTCGAATACTTTGCAGCATTCGTGGTCGCAGGATGACTAAGGTGACAGCCGTCGTTACAGATTTTAAAAAGTTATTTTTTATTTTATCTACCGTACAATTTTAATCAAAAAAATGTAGACGTAGACATAGACGCTCCACAAAGTCGGCAGTGTGTGAACATGCCTTAGGCAAACCTAAACATTATCTTCGTTTTGATCAACCTCAAGTACTCGCGAAAGAAAACCGATATGTACCTAGAATATTTCGTGAGGCTATTGAAATTAAAAAACATCCTAATTTTAATAGGGACGATGGTTGGCAGGTACCACCTGTTTGGAATCCAGTTATTAAAATAATAAAGTCCCAAACAAGATATCGCACTAAGAAATATCAAGACACTGTGAGTGAAACTACATGCATCGAAACTAATTTTTTGATTAAAATTGTACGGTAGATAAAATAAAATAACTTTTAAAATCTGTAACGACGCCTGTCACCTTAGTCATCCTGCGACCACGAATGCTGCAAAGTATTCGAAACGTCAGGAAAATCAAAAATCAAAATATACGCGATAGAATCCGTTTAAAAGTGTTTTATTATAATCTACATTATCAGTTTTATGTAGGTTTTAGAATGTTAACCATTAAAAATCCAAAAATCAATGCGTCGTGCCCGTGCAAAAAGAGGTTGTCACTCAGCATAATGCTGTGACGTTGAAAAGATCCATCGACAACAGTGCTGGTTTTCAGTGACAACCTTCGTGACGTAGTGACGTCCCCCAGCAGTGGTGCCACAATTATATATTTATATTGGCAGTATGGTGTTAATACCTTAGCCTGTCCTTTAGAATTATAGAATCTAGATTCGTTTGTGTTCCTAGCTTAGTTACATAATCTAATGGTGCCCAAGATACAGACAGTGCTTAGTTTGGGATCAACCGCATCTCTTAAGTGTAATTTTAATATCGAAATAAATAGTTTTTGTAAGGAAATTATATATTCGTAGTTTACCAGGCAGATCAGGAATGTAAATAATACTAGAATTTTGATTGAATAATTTCGTATTTAATACCACTGGTTATATTGATAATTTCATATCACAGCATATGGAAAGTATATCGTGTATGCTTATTTGAATTGACCAATAGCAGATGAGCGCGCAGAAATTAACAAAAACGGTCGCCATATAAATACTTGCGTCGCGTGCAATCGTCAGTTATATGCCTGCGCGCATGGCGCACGGACGCTGGTTCTAGTTGCCACATAGCTCCCCTCCAGCGAAGCGTCAAATGATATGGTAGACGTGTGCGCGTCTGAACCCGCGCAGTCGCAGTACGAGTACGCGCTGTGTAACTCATTGCGCGGTCGAGCTGTGTCTCGATCGGACGTATGTGTTAGGGGCGAAGCGTACGGTAGGTCTCGACGTTCGGCCGGATCGCGTGACGTATGCCGACTGTTCATCTTCACGACTTGCTGGCTCTTCGGTGTTAAGGGCCGGCGGTATGCATCGGTGCGAATGAATACATGCGAACATACATGTAGGTCGTCATGTATAAACATTGAACGGCGATCGGTGTTCCGCCGTGCGGCTTGAAACTTCTTCATCGCTGACGTAATGCTATCGCTAAAGTGTGTATTTGTTGTGCTTGAAAACTTTTCTCCACACATTTCGCCTGGCAGTCGTAACGGTCTTCCGTATAATGCCTCTGCTGATGAGACATCGGTGTTTTCTTTTATAGCGGCTCGTAGTCCCAATAAAACTGTGGGCAATTCTTGAGTCCAGCTTGAGTTTTGCAGTCGGGCAGTCAAGGAAGATTTTAACGAGCGGTGCCATCTCTCAATCATCCCGTTAGCCTGTGGATGATAGGCAGTAGTCAGAGTTTTTTCTATACCCATTCTATTCATTAATGTTTTGAATAATTGGGATTCAAATTGCCTTCCTTGATCGCTTGTTATCCGCTCTGGGCATCCAAAACGTACTATCCAGCCTTCGTAGACAATCGTAGCGATAGTGTTGGCTTCCATGTTGCTAACTGGGAATGCTTCTGGCCATTTCGTAGCTCGGTCAATGATGGTCACACAGTATCGTCTTCCGTCTGATATCGGTAGTGGACCGACGATATCTATGTGTATGTGCGACAGGCGATCGGTGGGTGGATAATTTTGTAACGGCGATACTGTGTGTCGCTGTACTTTCGTCCGTTGGCAATTTATGCAGCATTTTGTCCACATGTTAACGTCTTTGTTCATGTTTGGCCAGAAAAATCTTTGTGTAATCATTTTCCTAGTTGCTCGGGTGCCGGGGTGACTCAAGTTATGAACGGCGTCGAATGCCTTCCTTCGTAATTCCGGCGGTAAGTATGGTCGTATATTGCCGCTCGATGTTTCGCACAGTATTGAGTTGCTTGCATTAGGTGGTCGTAAGCGTTCAAATTGCAGCGACTCATTTTTCGTGACGTCTCTCGTCTGTTTATCACTTAGCTGATGGCGTGCCAGTTCATCGTAGTCGATTGGTGAAGGAGTGGATATTGCTTCGATTCTTGATAAGGCATCGGCCACAACATTGTCCTTTCCTTCTATATGGCATATTTTCGTCGTAAATTGACTTATATAGTGCAAGTACCTTGTGCGTAATGGCGTTTCTGTTTTGCTGTTTTGCCTCAGAATTGCATGTGTTATTGGTTTATGATCCGTGTAAACCGTTATTTCTCTGCCCTCGAACATACATCGAAAGTGCCGTATAGCTAGGTATATTGCTAGAAGTTCTCGGTCAAACGTACTATACTTCTTCTGTGCATCTGTTAATTTCTTTGAGAAAAAACCAAGCGGTCTCCAGCTGTTGTCGACGTGTTGCTGTAATGAGGCTCCGACACATGTGTTCGACGCGTCGCACATAAGTGATAGTGGAGCGTGTACTGACGGGTGAGATAAGGTTACAGCGTCCTTGATACTATTCTTGCACGCTATAAAGGCTTCTTTTTCTTCGCTGGTAAAGTTCACCTTTGTTTTATCGTTCTTCTTGCATGTTCGCATATATTTATATAGCGTTTCTTGGACGTGTGCGGCGTGTGGGATATTTTCTTTGTAGAAATTTAAAATTCCGAGGAAACGACGTAATTCTTGAATTGTGGTTGGCTCGGGGTAAGTAGATATGCATTTAATACGATCTTCTGTTGGCTGGATACCGTTTTTAGTCAATGTATATCCCAAAAATTCTAGATTTTCCTGTCCGAAAACGCACTTCGACACGTTTATTCGTAAACCATGTTCTCGGAGTCTTTTGAATAAGGCTTCTAAATGTCTTCTGTGTGTTTCTTCGTCTACCGAAGCACACAGTATATCGTCGACGAATGGAAATACATTGTCCAAGTCACCTAGAACATTGTTGATGTGGCGTTGAAAAGTTTGACCTGCGTTGCATAGGCCAAAACACATCCTCGGAAATTCATATAGGCCAAAAGGCGTGATGACTGCTGTCTTCTCAATGTCCTCTTCACGAATCCTCAATTGATTATATTTATGTTTAGATCACGTCGGGGTCACCACTTTACCAGGCAGATCAGGAATGTAAATAATACTAGAATTTTGATTGAATAATTTCGTATTTAATACCACTGGTTATATTGATAATTTCATATCACAGCATATGGAAAGTATATCGTGTATGCTTATTTGAATTGACCAATAGCAGATGAGCGCGCAGAAATTAACAAAAACGGTCGCCATATAAATACTTGCGTCGCGTGCAATCGTCAGTTTTCCCTCCCGTTAGCACTTCTCCCTCCCGTCTCTTGCTCGCGCCGGCCCGTGCCGAGCCTGTAGCTTTAAATGTCCCCTAATACAATTTAAATAATACCGATCCAGCTGTCCCCAAAACAATAGCTTGATATCCCCAGCAACGCCCTAAGCCGAGGTCCGTGTCCCGCAGGGGGCGCCCTTAGCGAAAGTTGCGTAGTTTTTAATATTTAATTTAAGCCTGGCTGGAGGCCTCTTTTGGCTTCGCCAGCAAATGACCGGTTAAGCAACCACATTTCCCAGAAATGTATGCGAGAAGCCCAACAAAAAAAAAAAAAAAAAAAAAAAAAAAAAACAATCGTCAGTTATATGCCTGCGCGCATGGCGCACGGACGCTGGTTCTAGTTGCCACAGTAGCTTCATGCTTCAGATATAAACAACATGTAGTACTTTTATCGTACAGGCAACATTGCACGATTTTTTAGAGAAAAAAAAAAAAAAAAAGAAACTGACTGTCATTCAACTACTACTTCGTGGTAGTTTCCGCTCTGATGGCTCATCATTCTTTTACGTGCAAGGCAACGTGCACCATGTCTAAACGAATTGCTAGTCATAAAAATAAACATAACTTTCGTGCAAAACGTCGTCACAGGATTGTGTATTCATCCTCATCGGATTCCGAGAATAATTTGGGTGAGTCTTAAAAATTTGTTACCAAAAAGTGTGCTGTAAAGGTTTCGAATAACGATGTTTCTCGCCCTTGAAGCTTACCGAGAGGTTAACCGCGGGTTAACACGACGGTTTGGCAGGGCGCTTAAAAAATGCCGGGAGGTTGACCGCGGGTCAACACGAAGGTCTTAAAAATGGAGAATTTCTCCTAAGCATTTATTTTGGCACAAGTCTTAAAGCTTTCCTGGATGTTAATGTTATACGTTAATACGAAGGTTAAGCAGGACATCGCCACCAGAAAGTCCTTGCGTACATATTAGAAATTTTATGTCGCTTGATATTTTTCAAAGTACCCTCATTTTTTAATTTATAGTTTTCTGTATACAGAAAACGGAACCCAACGCAAGGGCAATGAAAATAAGTCATGCGATGAATCCGCATCGACCTCGACCGCACCCGCGCCACTCACGTCGCCAACAGCTCCGGCTGCGGCGGCGCCGGCCCCAGCGGCGCCGCCCTCGCCTTCGGCTTCGGCTTCTGCGGACGAGCTCGTACCTGCGCTACAAGACGCAACTACGGAGCCTACACCTGAACTTGATCCTGAATTGCTAAACGCTTTAGGAGAAACGTCCCGGTATACGGGCCAAACATACATAGTAAATTGGCGCAGCGTTGGCTGCCTATTCTGAAGAAGGGTTTACAATCGGAAACCAAAAAAAAAAATTCTAAAGGAATATGCAGTTCCCGAGAACTGCAAGCTATTGAAAGCACCAATCCTGAACCCCGAGATCGCTGTGGCCATCGCCGACTTTGCAAAAGGACGTGACAAAAAGATGCAAACTAAACAGGAACAGTTAGGCTTGGGCATCACGGCCGTAAACAAAGCGATGACATTGTTACTTACCGGCGACGACAAAGTACAAACGCTTAAGGTTTTGTCAGATGCGTGTCGAATACTGACCGATCTACACTATGTCGAAACCCGGGCGAGAACTAAACTCATAACCCCAGGATTAGACAAATCCATTCTAACCGTCTTGCAGGTCAGAGACGAAACCCTCTTCGGCAATACCTTGTCTGAAAAAATCAAGACTTCTAAAACCATCGAAAAACAGGGGCTTCAGATCAAGAAACCCCTGACTCCGAAGGCGTCGTCATTGAGCGCCCCTGTGACCCCGGCCACTCGACCCCGCCAGCAGGGAAACTGGCCAGGCCCTCCTCGCTACCAGTACCAGCAGGTGAGCAGGGGAGGGCGCACCACCCCATACCGGCGCCAGTACCGCCGCGCGCTAGAGCCGGTACCGCCGGCAGCCCCGCCCGCGCTCGTGAGCCGGCCGTCCACCTCGAAAGCGATGGCCACCAACCGGCGTGCCCCAACACAACACTAACACAGGTACATGCTGGTAGGCTGCAACATTACTATGACTGTTGGCTTACCATTACGAAAAATCAAGTAATTCTCGATTGGATTCTTTATGGCTATAATATACCTTTCACTCGAGAAGTAGTTCAGTACAAAATTCCTCATTGTACATTTCCATTAAAAGAGAAACAAAATATGACCCTAGCTATTAAAAAATTAATAGAATTAGGAGCTATTCACGTATGTATTCCACGAAGAGATCAGTACCTTTCTAGTATTTTTCTGGCGTCTAAATCTAATGGTGGACATAGATTTATACTTAATTTAAAAGAATTAAACAAATTCGTTGGTAACTCCCATTTCAAAATGGAAGATTATAGAACGGCCTCGAAAATGATTCTTCAAAACGGCTACATGGCGACTATTGATCTCAAAGAATCTTATCTTCTCGTGTCCATCACTACTTCTCAGCGTAGGTACCTTAGATTTCAATATGAAGATTTGACCTACGAATTTAATGCGATGCCCTATGGTTTGTCTTCCGCACCGCGCACATTCACTAAAATAATGAGAGAAGTAGTTAGTTCCTTACGATACCGAGGCTTTAAATCAGTTATATATCTCGACGATATTTTATGTATAGGAGATAGCTATGACGAGTGTTTAAGAAATGTTAACGAGACCCTCCGATTACTTAGCTGTTTAGGTTTCGTCATCAATTATGACAAAAGTTGTTTACAGCCTCAACAACGCTGCAAATTTTTAGGTTTTATATACAATTCTATAGATATGACTATATCCCTGCCGCTCGATAAACGTAACAATGTATTACAACTTGTACAAAAATTTTACCATCTACCTACCTGCACAGTACGTGACTTCGCTCACTTGATAGGTGTACTTATATCGGCGTGCCCAGCCGCAAAGTATGCCTGGCTTTATACGAAACAAATTGAACGACAAAAATATTTGTCGTTAATTGAATATAATGATAACTATGATGCAAAGTTTAAACCAAGCGCTGACATTTTACCAGATTTACAATGGTGGATTAATAATATTCTTTCCACATCCAACGCAATAGTAGCACCCAATTTCGATTTGGAGATCTTTTCGGACGCCTCTCGTACGGGCTGGGGCGCTTATTGTAACAATAAACGCACCGGCGGAGGCTGGAAGGACAATGAGCTCGAGTTCCATATAAATTATTTAGAATTACTAGCAGTTTTTCTGGGCTTAAAAAGTTTCGCTCGCGATAAACATAGCTGTAATATACTGTTACGTGTCGATAATACGACAGCGATCAGTTACATTAACCGAATGGGAGGAATTCAGTATCCTCTCCTCACTGACTTGACAAGAACCATTTGGCAGTGGTGCGAGGAGCGAAACATTTGGATATCAGCATCATACATTAACACGAAAGACAACATCGAAGCTGATCAGGAGTCCCGGAGAGTGAATCCTGACATTGAATGGCAGCTCACCGATTCTCAATTTATGACAGTTGTTGCAAAGTTTGGACAACCCATCATCGATCTTTTTGCTTGTCGCACTAATGCAAAATGTAATAAATACGTCTCCTGGAGACCAGATCCTGACGCCACGACAATAGACGCATTTACTTTGAATTGGAGTTCACTATTCTTCTACGCATTTCCTCCATTCACAATGATTCTGAAATGTCTTCAAAAAATCATTAACGATGAAGCTGAAGGTGTTTTTATCTTCCCCCATTGGCCTTCTCAGCCGTGGTTTCCAATGCTAACAAGCCCACTTCGGTCAGAGATTATTTATTTTACCCCTGATTTGAAATCCTCCCTTTCCAGGACTCGACCACATCAGACGAAATTTACCCTGGGTGCAGCGCTGCTCTCAGGACGGCGTTCGCAGCGAGAGGAACACCCCGCCAAGCTTTAGACCTAATAATGGCATCACTTTCTGAAAACACCCTATCTCAGTACAATGGGACCTACAAACTGTGGTGGCAGTTCTGTCTTATTAACCATATAAATCCTTACTTAGGATCGCTTTCGTCTGTTATATTGTTTTTGATGGATCAGTTTAATAAAGGCGCCGCTTACGGCTCCTTGAACAGCCACCGTTCCGCCCTATCATTGCTGGTAGGTAGCAACCTTACCACCGATGATCAAGTCAAACGGCTTCTTAAAGGGGCTTACAGGTTAAGACCTGCTACTCCAAAATATTCCAACACTTGGGATCCACAGCTCGTATTGAATGTTATAGCTAATTGGGTGCCTAATAGGGATTTAACAATTGAAAAAATAACCTTAAAGCTAGTGGCATTATTGGCGTTATGCACAGCGCATAGAGTTCAAACATTTTCAACAATAAAGTTAGAAAATATAAAGATAGGGCCTACGCCTGTTGAAATCGGGATCACAGACGTAATTAAAACATCTGCAATTGGAAGAGAACAACCAGTATTGGTTCTACCTTATTTTCTTGAAAATAAGGCTATCTGTCCCGCTACTATTATTGAAGATTATATATTTATGACAAAAAACCTTAGACCTTCGTCTGTTAGGAACCTTATACTAACGTACAAGCGACCGCATCAACCAGCCACTTCTCAAACCATCAGTCGCTGGATCAAAAAGGTGTTGAGTGCGAGTGGCGTCGACGTGTCGAAGTTTTCAGGACATAGTACTCGTCACGCCGCCACCTCCGCGGCCTGCGCCTCGGGTATCTCCTTAGATACCATTCGAAAGACGGCAGGTTGGACTAGTACATCGCAGACATTTGCCAGATTTTATAAACGTCCAATATTAGAAAAAAATGCATTCGCAAGTTCGATTTTACGAGCTAATCAAAACTAAGGTCATAACATTATATTGTACCCCATGTTCCTGATTCTATTGATTTATATAATTTTCTAAGTACTAAAACTATTTCATTATTACAAAGTGCCAATACTTATAACTAAATAGAGAAGTTGTAAAGTTATATAAATAAATGTTGATTATTCTGTGAATAAACTTTTTATTTACTCACACAAAATTTTGGCTCTAAACATCTACATGTTGTTTATATCTGAAGCATGAAGCTACGAATATATAATATGTGATTAAACGAACTTCCAAAGTGAAGTTCAATCAATATTATATGAGTAAGCTTCATGCGAAGATATATACTCCCTCCCACCCAGAAAACCCTAATAGGAAAATTTTGTGTACTTCCTTTTTCTCTAAAGAATGATGAGCCATCAGAGCGGAAACTACCACGAAGTAGTAGTTGAATGACAGTCAGTTTCTTTTTTTTTTTTTTTTTCTCTAAAAAATCGTGCAATGTTGCCTGTACGATAAAAGTACTACATGTTGTTTATATCTTCGCATGAAGCTTACTCATATAATATTGATTGAACTTCACTTTGGAAGTTCGTTTAATCACATATTATCAATAATAGCCCGGAATTTGGAAGTGTCCGTAGGTTGCGTTAAGTATGCCACCTATTTTACATGAGACCGATTACGGTATCAGTGAAATATATGGGATACCCAATACTAAGACTAAACCGTCTTATAAACAAGAAAAATAATAGGTATAAAAGGTATATCAAATTAAATGAAGATCATAGAATCATTCAGTGATTTTAGAATAATAACCCAACCTCAAAGAATGATCATTTCGAAGCCCGTGAATATATTAGAGTGAAAACGAATAAGCATACAACACGCATTGCAATTCCATCTGCAACTAACTGTCCCAGTGATGCGTAGTATACGTACTCAAACGCGATACATTCTTCAGTAGAAACAGAATCGTTTTTCACGATTAACAGCATGTTTTTATTTCACCATGTCTTCATAATTTTGAGCTTCACAGAAGTTTCATTTGCCACTGCACCCTTGTTTACCTTAAACGTGATTGGACTTCTATTTATTTATTTTGGACCCCGACTTCGTCCACAAGAAAATTGGGATCCGACCCGCTTGTTTGGACGACATGTTTCGTAATGAATGTTTTTATTTGCCCCGTTTATTTTTTTATTTTCGAATTTAAATAGAAACATTACTTTGATTTATATTTTTGTTTGTTTTTGAATGATTTGGAGAACACCTACTTTTCTGATATTTAATTATTTATTTATTGCCGAATAGCGTGTATTTATTAACCTATAACCATTGTCATACCCACTGCAAGATGGCTTAATAACTGAGCTTTAACTTACCATAAAACTTCTGTGATTTCAAGAAGATGAAAATGAAATGAAATAATATTTTTGTTCAAATTAAACCAAATTAATTAGGTCTTTTTGAACGTCATTAGACAGCACCCATAGAAGCCCACCCTTCACCGCTTCCTAGTGTTTAAGCTGGGGAGAAGAAACGGCCCAACAAATTCCCCAGCAACACGTCTGCTAGATACGATATGTTTAAGTAAGTGTACACAAAACAATATAATATATAACAATACAAAAATGTATTTAAATGTCAAATATCTAAGTAAATTAATTGTTACAAATATGCTACAAACGTGTTTAAATAATAATATTAATCACATGTCAAAAAACAGTATAAATTCAATGTCAATAAAAGGTGTATAAAATAACAAGGAAATCTTCCTGTACTACATTATAAGATCACCAATAAACGGTTTATAGCAGCATTAATGGTGGTCCGTAACAAGGTTCCTGGCATCATCAGCCATTACATTAATAGGGTGATGTACAGAAATATGTATATAGAAGCATATTTAATTTAGACCTAGGTTTTAAGCATTAAAGTGTATTTTCGGTGGTAAAAGTTTCCTATAAATTTAACAAATACTTTGTATGCTAAAGTGTTTGCTATAGTCATATCAAATCTCCTGCTCTTCATTTTCCAACGCCTTAGTTATAATTGAAAATTATTTATTTAGTACCTGATTAACTATTCTCATGTATCAGGAAACACCATCAAAGATCCAATCAGTTCGCATCTGAGGGAACGGCTGAGGGTATTTTCTACTAAATTCGCTGGTCTACAATTCGGCTGGGCTAAACGTCAGGAGTCGGCTAACCGCGGTCGAAGCCTGTCCTGCCCTGGACCTTGATCTAAGATCTGCTAGATGTGTTGTGTGAGTTTTACAATGTTATCTTTTAATGTTTAAAATAAATTGCGGTCTATATTGCAGCTCTAAACGAATACAAACGATACAGTCTTGATATTTTACTATCAGGTTTTAAAGATCAATATGAAATGTCAAATTAATAAATTGATCGTCTTAAGCCGACAAATAAAATGGATCGACTCTAAGTTTACGTCTGAGCGAGTGTAGAAGGTAATATATAAACATTAACGAATCAAACGCGTTTAAAAAAAAATTAAAACTTCTTTGTACTATATCATAATTGGTGTTAGCACTAGTAAAAAATTATGATGTTATGCGTTTTCAAATGGTTAAGAAATCGGTTTTCACTGTAATATTTTATATAGGGTCTTACTTTCAATAGTCCATAATATTTTACATGGCACTTTAGTACATGCTTAAAATAATAAAGGTTTCATAATAAAAATCATTTAAAATTTAAGTGGCACGTCAAATCAATACTCATAAAAAAACACATTACAGGATTAAAGACTATGTTGACGATAGGGACATAATTATATGGATAGTCCTTTTCTGCAGATGTGGCTTCCCTGCAAACCAAATACATCTGAGGAAATAGTTTTCATTGTATTGCTGCCATATTTATCTTTTATCAATGTATAGATAACTGTTTTAATATTTTGTAAAGAACATAATTTGTAAAAGACATTTAAAAAAATTATTTGACCTTACCCTGAGTGTCTTTCGGAATTTCTTCTCAGAAGTTGTCATGTAGCGAAATACCCTCCGTTATCCAATATGATGTGTTAAAGTGTCCGTTAGGACCTATTTACTGCCAGAGCGGCGAAAACGCGCCTCCAGGGGCGTTGGACAGGCTGCGGCGGCTGGCTCGGCGACGCGCACTTGTAAAGTGGCGTCACCGCCTGCGGATGCAATTTGCGACCAAGCGCGTCGTCGAGGCCGTCCTGCCGCACTTCGGAGCCTGGCTCAGAAATAATCGGTAATTACAACATGATTTTGATTTGATTGATGATTTTGAACATATATTTTTTTAATATATATATATAGAAAGTTTATGAGTATCCTGATTTAATAAAACATATGCGTATATCAATACAGCAACGTGTAAAATTTTCACAACAATCGGTAATGACACTTAGGAGATTTGCGATTTTGAACAAACGAGCATATTTTTTTAATTTATAGATATATTATGAGCCATCTGATTTAAAACAAAAACATGCACGTATGTGAGTACTACGATGTATAAACATTTCAAAACGATCGGTAAATAATATTAGGAGATTTGCGATGTTGAACAAACGAACATTAAATGTAGATATATATAGACTAAGCTCCGCCCCGCGGTTTCACCCGCCGTTTAACTTAAAAGAAATTGGATAATTTAAATAATTTAGAGTACTTTGGCATAGACAATATCCTTGTTGACATAGGCATGCATAGTTCGGCTCTTATTGGTAAAGCTCGGCCCCCGACCCACCGCGTCGCATCGCCCGCCCGCGCTTATAATTCGTTTTCACTTAGCGTTCTGTCTGACTTTCTTTCTTTTTGCTCGGCTCCTAACGGTCGTAGCGTAATGTTAAATAACTTACAACCTTCATCAAGAATTGGCGAATTTCCCAAAACTCTTCATCATCATCATTTCGGCCGAATGCCGTTCTTGCCGTGTGGTGCCGGCTCAGAATGCCACCACCCCATCTCCTCCCATGGGTGTCGTAAAAGTCGACTAAGGGATTAGTCGGAGGATGGGCAGCAGCGTCCTTCGAGTACATTAACAACTCAACTGCGATCGCCAACCCACCTGCCAAGCGTGGCGATTATGGCAAAAACCCCTCAATGAGCTCAAAACACATCCATATCGGTGGTTGTGATGATCTTTGGGGGAGGCCTGTGTCCAACAGTGGACTTCATTAGGCCGAAATGATGAAATGATTTCGGCCGAATGAAGTCCACTACTGGACACAGGCCTCCCCCAAAGATTACCACAACGACTGATATGGGTGTATTGTGTGCCCATTAAAGGGTTAATCTTTACTAATATAATAAAACTCTTCAGTTTTATTATACTAGTAAAGATCAACCACATCCAGCAATTCCTGAATTTAATCGCAATGTTATCCAAGTTCATCAGGCTGCTTCAGTTGAAACACAGCAATCTGTAGTTACTTAGATTGTTACTGGATATCACTGACGTTAAAACGCTGAATTTGCTCAAACTGGTTTAGACTTAGAAAGTTATTTTACTTTATTGTAGAACTAGCTGGGACCCGCGGTTTCACCCGCGTTTTAGTTAAAAGAAATTTAGAGTCTTCGACTTCGACATAGACACTTGACATAGAATATATATGTTGGATTTCAAGGGTTTTATTGTTTTCGCGCGGAACCCTAAAAAAATTTTCTAAAGTAAAAGTAGCCTAAGTTATTCCTTATAACGTCAGCTACCTGCCAGTGAAAGTCCCGTCAAAATCGGTCCAGCCGTTTCGGAGATCACCCGGAACAAACAGACAGACAGACGGACAAAAAATGTAAAAATTGTTTTTTTGTTATAGGTACCTATATACTTTCATATGCATTCAGTAAAAAGCTGTTATTTTGACATTACAAACAGACACTTCAATTTTATTTATTTGTATTTTAAAAGAAATTTAGAGTACTTCGACATAGACACTTGACATAGAATATATATGTTGGATTTTAAGGGTTTTATTGTTTTCGTGCGGAACCCTAAAAAACTTTTCTTAAATAAAAGTAGCCTAAGTTATTCCTTATAACGTCAGCTACCTGCCAGTGAAAATCCCGTCAAAATCGGTCCAGCCGTTTCGGAGATCACCCGGAACAAACAGACAGACAGACAGTCAAAAATGTAAAAATTGTTTTTTTGTTATAGGTACCTATATACTTTCATATGCATTCAGTAAAAAGCTGTTATTTTGACATTACAAACAGACACTTCAATTTTATTTATTTGTATTTTAAAAGAAATTTAGAGTACTTCGACATAGACACTTGACATAGAATATATATGTTGGATTTCAAGGGTTTTATTGTTTTCGTGCGGAACCCTAAAACATTTTTCTTAAATAAAAGTAGCCTAAGTTATTCCTTATAACGTCAGCTACCTGCCGGTGAAAGTCCCGTCAAAATCGGTCCAGCCGTTTCGGAGATCACCCGGAACAAACAGACAGACAGACAGACAAAAAATGTAAAAATTGTTTTTTTGTTATAGGTACCTATATACTTTCATATGCATTCAGTAAAAAGCTGTTATTTTGACATTACAAACAGACACTTCAATTTTATTTATTTGTATTTTAAAAGAAATTTAGAGTACTTCGACATAGACACTTGACATAGAATATATATGTTGGATTTCAAGGGTTTTATTGTTTTCGTGCGGAACCCTAAAAATTTTTTCTTAAATAAAAGTAGCCTAAGTTATTCCTTATAACGTCAGCTACCTGCCAGTGAAAGTCCCGTCAAAATCGGTCGAGCCGTTTCGGAGATTACCCGGAACAAACAAACAAACAGACAGACAGACAAAAAATTTAAAAATTGTTTTTTTGTTATAGGTACCGTATATACTTTCATATGCATTCAGTAAAAAGCTGTTATTTTGACATTACAAACAGACACTTCAATTTTATTTATTTGTATAGATGTTATTTTGCTTGATTGTCTTTACATTTTATGCGAGGATTTGAATGTGTAAAATGTATTTATTTAAACTTCGTTTGGGTAAAAGAAAACTCTCCGAAGAGGTACAAGCACAAAAACATACTGATATGATAGATAATGTCACAGTCAAAATTCGAACTATGTTACATATATCACGGTTTCAGAGGAACTTCCTCCCGCGTAAGTGGTATAAAAAAAGTACGTATTTTGATTTTATTTTTAACGACTATTTAATATAATTTTTGAATTTTGTGTATGTACTCATTGGATACTAATATATAATAAAATTTAAAATAAAAATACCTTATCGAAAATAAATATTAACGCTTATGACGAAGACATTTCCTACGACCCGGATTGCAACGATGTATATGGTGAAATAAACATTTGGGTACAGTACAGATACAAATCTCAAATGGACAAATACCGAGATCTGAATCTACTATCTGTAGGCCATACAAATATTTATTACGTATAGGAATCGAACCCGACAGGTAGTGCAGAAGGCCAATTGCTTAGCCACTGTGCCAAACAACATCAAATAGATAAACAGGAAACAATTTAAGGTAAGTAGCTGAATATCTTAGTCCAAAGAAACAGGTCCGAGATGGCGGCGCGCGTGTTTAGCGCGCGCCTCTCCGAAGGATAGGTGCGGCCAACAAGGCCGCAAAAAGAAGGGGTACCTACCGATACCTGCCAGGGGAGCGGTCTAATGCAGAAAAGCGCACAACTCGCCCCCGGCTAGAGGTAAGAAGAAGGACACCGTGGGGTTTTAGCCGGTTTGATCCCGGCATGCCCGAAGTCCAAGAGGATTTCACCGCGTTAGAAATAAAAAAATCTTGGGGCTATTTTTTCTACATCACATTGTTCAGAAAATACGCAGTCGCCATAAATTTGACAGGCACACAATTGTCCATTGCGTCAAGTCAGTTGCCAAGAAGATGGCATTAAATCATTAAATAACCTTTAGAATGAACATTCACAGATTCCGAGCAACATGCACTAATTATCGTGTAATCTAGGCTTTAACTAAAAGTCTTGTTATTAGCAAGGACCTTAATCGAGTTTACTACAATTGATACAATTTATATAATCGATTCCACTATTTCCTTATACATCTAGTATCAACTCAATATACAAATACTCAACATACTACGAGTATAACAAATAAATGCTTCCAGCAATAGGATACAAATGGTTCTGTAACGGTTTGAATAGAAATGTTCCTTCCTTTCTCCATATAGCCTTTTTGTCTGCAATTCTAGTTATTCATTCTGTTGAGCTTATAGAAAATGGAGTACTGCTAAGAGAAAATAGTGCTGGCAAAGAATGTGTAATGAAATAAATGCTCACGACACGACAGTATGTAATATTACATGAAGACAGCAATTATTGTGGTTCGTGTGGCATCGCGAATGGCTGAAAATTACTAGTCTGGAAATCTAAAATGTCTCTGACGACTCGCTTAGAACAGGATATTTTATTTTTAACTAGCTAGGACCCGCGGTTTCACCCGCCGTTTAATTGGAAATATATAGAAATGAAATTCATTGGAATGATAGTGGCGCCATCTGTCAAATATTGGTCGTACCAACTCAGAAACCTTTGTGGGCTCATGCACAACACCTTGCTGAAGATCATGACATGATCAAATGCATAGTTTACGATTCTATAAAGGACATACACACAAACATTCAATTTTATATATAAATATGGAGAAGGTACAATTTTGATAATGGTTTCTATCATCTTCCTATTTAATTCATGTAGTGACATTTCATAATTTTATGTTTGTTATGACATTTTTTGTTAGTTTTATTAGATTAGATTACATTAGATTTGATACTGTATTAGTGCAAGTACCAAGTGGGCTTTTCAATTATTTTGTTTTACTGACGTGATATTTGTAGTTTAGGTTTATCATGCTTCTCTAGTGTGATCTTACGAGGACCTGGAGCCCCCCTTCGGTGCCGAAGATGACCGCTCCAGTGGTTTTAGCCGGTAGGAGTCCGGCATACCCCTTCGCCCTTCCTAGGGGTGAAGCAAGTTCCATGTAGAATTTCCACGGGACATCAATAAAAAAAAAAAAAGTTATATCATGCTCATTCAAGTGTTCTGCTTATTATGGTGGCGTCGTGTATCGGGTCGCTAAGTTTCGCTACAATATGGTTGAGCTGAGCGACCCTGATGCATGTATCATGCTCGTGAATGAATGGCATTTGTTGGGATTGGTCATCTTAATGCTGCCATGAGAATTACATCACAATCTTTAACAATTATCTAAATTTTAAAATCAGTCTTGATTAGTGTAGACTTTTAAGAAGTAAAGCCTCTTTTCTCCTGCATTATCCGCACATTACCATTATTTCGAGAACAATGAAGTCAAAAATATTTTACCATCATGACTTTAAAAGAGTAACCATGGTGTTTCTTGCCTGTTCTTAGAAAATCTTCATTTTGTAATACGGCAACTAAAGTATTATAAGTGGCTGTGAAGAGCATCACGTAATTTTTTGTTTTTAAATCTTAGTTCTTAAAATAGTATTTTTTTTATGTATGTTATGTACACATATCATACATAAAAAAATATACGCCCTGAATTGAGGACCTCCTCCTTTTTGAAGTCGGTTAAATAGTCATCATCATTTCATATATTGGGGATTTTGCCATAATCGCCACGCTTGGCAGACGGGTTGGCAATCGCAGTTGAGTTGTTAATGTACTCGAAGGACGCTGCTGCCCATCCTCCGGCTAATCCCTTAGTCGACTTTTACGACACCCACGGGAGGAGATGGGGTGGTGGCATTCTGAGCCGGCGCCACATGGAAAAATTAACACGGTTAAATAGTCTGTGACATAATTTTGATAGTACTTACAATAGTCCCACTCAAGATTTTTACAAGATTACTTAAAGTACTTCTTGAAATCTGTAAGTTTATTTCAGTTTAACGTTTGCACACACATTCGCGTAAATATCGACAAATCAGTAGGATGAGAAATTCAAGAAAAATATCCCTAATCAAAATTCCTACGTCTAAACTTCCACATAACAAAAACATCTATTAAGCTATTAAAATGATATCTCTTTTGGTTGAGCAACGAAGTAATCAAGTGAAATGAGCTTATAAGATGAAATTTGGCTTTCGTCCAAACTTCTGCGGCTGCAGAGCCCCTTGTACCCATGCTTTTATTTAAACCCTACGCCGCTGTACATTTTAGACAATTTGGAGTGAAAACTCGTAAAATAATTTAATTTGGTTTTGATTGTTTATTTTAATAATGTTTGTCGTTTCTGTTGTGAAAGTCTCTTTGTATTTTAATCTCGAAATAATAATTTTTACCACAGCATATTTGCCTTAAGCCTTTAAAGGATGGTGAGCTGATTTGACGATCAGCGTAGGAGACATGACTGTCTTTTTCTTTTTGTAACTAGTTAATACATAGCATGTTGTGTTTACCCGTAATTGGTTGTGCAGTTATTTCAAAAATTTATATGTGTTATACTTAACTAAGCATTGCTGTAACAACTGTTGGTGAACCTTAAATAAATAAATAAATAAATAAATAAATAAATAAAATGTAACATTTTGTTTCGATTTCTGTTGGTTCGTTTTGAATTGAAATTGTATCTACGGCATACTGAAGGCAAAAATGAAATACTTCATACATTTCATATTTCTCAAATCTCGGTGTTTTCTAAATTTTGAAATAGAATAACGAATATTTTACAAATACAAAGAAATTCTAATCAGTTTACGCATGAAGAACCTTTAGGACCGATCACAGACGTTCCTTTTGAAACTGGCGAACGAAAAACCACAAAGATGACTACAAACGAGCAATATAGGAAATTCTTAATTCGATATCTTTCCTTAAGTACCTTATCCTACCTTCATCTCCGGAGGATTACCTCCCATTGTTACACGAGGATTAAAAAAGGCACATTATATAATCCCCAAAAAGGCAAGCTATCTCCAGTCTTATTAACTTTAGATTGCTATAAACTAAAGTGTGCTATACTTTTATAGCAGAATTAAGAGACGTTACGTAGTATCTGAATACATTATTAAATACGACCCTTGAAACAAGTGAAATTAAACTCTATTAGGAACGAAATAAAGGTTGTGTCGACGGCAAAACATCTGCCCAAGACGTCGTGTTTATGGAATGGTTTAGTAGGGAAATATCCCTTTTTTATGAGCTAAGAATGGCAAAGCTTATGTATGCTTATATTAATATTGTTTATTCAGTCGTAAGCCCGGTTTCAACTGTGCTGGAGGAATAGTTACTTTGTATGTTAACAATAAAGCCTATTCGGTGTAGAGTGAAGGCTTATGACGGTCCAGACTTGGGCATGATGCTTAACTTCAAGAATTATCGGCCTAACTACCGTTTGGGGAAGTTTCGTGGAAGGGATGAAAGACAGATATTGTTTTTTTTGTCGACAATGCTGCCATAGGACATTGTAACGAAATTAGTTTTCGTGTATCTTTATGTCTTCTCGAACTCAGTGTTTTAAGAAACTGTTTTTTCTTAACGATTCACCAGTTTACTGTTTCCTTTGAGTCGTAGCTAAATAATATAATAAAAGCAATTAAAGAAATATCAAAATATATACAAACAAATATATGTACAAATATCTACACGTGGAGAAGTTACTTATAAGCTATACTTAGGTATATTATTCCGTACAGTCCTATAGTTAGTTTTCATTACTCCCACGGATTGAGAGAGATTTCCAGCGAGCTGATTAGATAAAAACAGCAACAGCAGACGCGATAGCAGCTATCGCGCAGCCAAGGATCCACCGGTGGCAAAGTATCAAAAGAATTGGTATTACGTAAGGCATTCGCCCGCCTTTCGCTACTTGTGGAGGATGCATAGTTACTAGCGCCAGTAGCGATAAAGTAGCCACCAGTAGAACTAAAAAGAATGAACGTTTTTAGTTCATTGATTGTCCGACAGAGGCGCGTCAGAGATCTTTGCCTGTTTAGTCGCTAACGGTAAATAGGTAAAACCAAATTGACGCTTGACAGCGGCGTTGGAGCAATTTACGCCTGTGGCAAAGCGTCTGCACTTAGGTAATCAGCCCGCGGTTCTCTGGAAGCCATACGGCATATACACATTCCACAAATGTCAACTTTACCAGCAAGAGGTTTATAAGATTATAAGACAGTATGCGGTCAGTTCGCGTTCATAATAATATGAATATAATATTTTGACTAACTTCGACGTTTCGACCAAGTTGCATTGACCGTGGTCACGAGTAGACTGGAGTAGTGGATGTTAGTGTCGAGATGGGTGGGGGTTGTTACCAACTACTCGCACTCGGTCTTGCAGTACACCATCACGACGCACACTACTGACAGTATCAGCAGGTGTACACGAAGATAAATCGCGATGCAAACACTTATTTATCACTGGATTTCATGACTTGCATAACTTAAATTAATCTTCCCGAATGAAATTTTGATCTCGACGCTGACACCCGCCACTTTAGTCTACTCGTGACCAACGTCAATGCAACTTGGTCGAAACAGCGAGGTTAGTCAAAATAATATTTTTATATTAAACTGTGCGCGATTAGACCCGAAACAGTCTTAAAATCATGTATTCAATTCGGGAAACTTTCAGAATTACAAGAGGCTTATAAGCTGTATATAGGTATATTTATTACCTTTACATTAAACCGGGACCGAGTTTACTAGTCTCCTAAGCACTGAAGCGCACAGTTCAAATACCACAATGCTGTCACCCATCCACAGCCTGACCACGTCGCGTGTTGCTTAACCTTACCGAACGAGTGAGTATATCTATACAAATAAATAAAATTGAAGTGTCTGTTTGTAATGTCAAAATAAAAGCTTTTTACTAAATGCATATGAAAGTATATACGGTACCTATAACAAAAAAAAATAAAACATTTTTAATTTTTTTGTGTCTGTCTGTCTGTCTGTTTGTTCCGGGTAATCTCTGAAACGGCGGGACCGATTTTGACGGGACTTTCACTGGCAGATAGCTGATGTTATAAGGAATAACTTGGGCTACTTTTATTTCAGAAAAATAATTAGGGTTCCGCGCAAAAAAAAAACCCTTGAAATCCAATATATATATTCTATGTCAAGTGTCTATGTCGAAGTACTCTAAATTTCTTTTAAATAAAACGCGGGTGAAACCGCGGCTCCCAGCTAGTCAATTAATATGAATGAGTGCAACTGGCCATGAGTGCGACATTTAGATATTTTTCATGTTTATCTACCCTAATTAAAAACCTGTACTAGAAAAATTCTGTCTTAAAATATAAATAAATGCAACTAAAATCTAAATATAAGTGTTATCTAAGTTGAATATGTTATGGTACCTCGTTATGATAATTAATATGTATGGTAATCTGTGGAAATTGTTTCTGAATATTGTTGTCATCATTTCGGCCGAATGAAGTCCACTGCTGGACACAGGCCTCCCCAAAGATCACCACAACGACCGATATGGGTGTGTTGTGTGCTCATTGGGGGGTCTTGCCATAATCGCCACGCTTGGCAGACGGGTTGGCGATCGCAGTTGAGTTGTTAATGTACTCGAAGGACGCTGCTGCCCATCCTCCGGTTAATCCCTTAGTCGACTTTTACGACACCCACGGGATGTAATGGGATGGTGGCATTCTGAGCCGGCACCACACGGCATAATATTGTTGTAACTATAACTTTTATTTATGTCTTTAATTACGTATGTTTGTTTTCCAAATAAAATAAATAAAATATAACTTTCCGCGACATCTATTACTACGGACCTACGTAACAACTTCAGGCGCTACTTCCGGTAAGTGCAACGGGGCTTCACTAAACAAAATAACAGTCGGTATCTAAACGAACAATTGCTCAGTTTTACGGCTCGTACTTAGTCGCTGCTTATATTGTTGCCCGGAGTTTACGGCCCGAACCACGACAAAAATAATCACCGAAGGCACATTCATTATATAAACACGTAAACGCACTGCTGGCGATGGATATCCAAATGATAGTTGCAATGAACGGTTATCAGGGATCATTTCCACATCACTACACTAGGCAGGCGGATTGGTGAAAATACAATCCACCACTACAGGCGACACTAAGCTTCACAGGCATGAGCGGCTCGGGATGTCAAAAGGTGCGGCACCGGTATCACCGTTGCTCGCCTCGAAGACTTGGAGCGGGTTTCTCTGTTATTACGCCATTAGACACTTCCACCTCCAAACATATAGCTCTGGCGGCCAACTTCTAAACGGCCAAAAAGACAAGTCAGAGTTAAAAATCCTGCGGGCACTCATGGGTTTTATTTCAGTCAGTATTAAAGGCAAGCTATTAAAGGAGACGAGGCCCTGAAATCAGGCGCATTCGGGTACGCAGTGTCGCCAAAATCAGCGCGCCACAAGCCATCCTGCAGTTGGTAAGCTTCTTAATATATCTCATGTTTTCTTCTTTTACATCAAAATGATGATGAAGATGCATGTTTAATCTGCCGCCAGGAACTGCGTTAATTCTATGATGATCCCGCAGATCCTCAGAAGGGCTTTATTTTTATGATTACTAATTACCTTACCCTTTACTTCACTCTTTCAACCCGAACAAATTTCTATTGACTAAACTTGGTGCCGGCTCAGAATACCACCACCCCATCTCCTCCTGTGGGTGTCGTAAAAGTCGACTAAGGGATTAATCAGAGGATGGGCAGCAGCGTCCTTCGAGTACATTAACAACACAACTGCGATCGCCAACCCGTCTGCCAAGCGTGGCGATTATGGCAAAACCCCCCAACGAGCCCCAACACACCCATATCGGTCGTTGTGGTGTACTCTGGGGGAGGCCTGTGTCCAGCAGTGGATTTCATTCGGCCGAAATGATGAAAATGAATGAAACTAATGAGGCAAATATGGCAAACTATATTCAACATAATTCTGACGTGTCTTGTCATGTTAGTGCGCGCTACTCCACCTTAATCACTATCGTAAGCACAGCTCATCGCGCGACTCGTTGATAAGGTGGCGACGCTGTCGGATCAATGGTGCAACCGATTTGATGTCTCCCAGACCTCAGATGGGCCTGTCCGGGCGGTCCCGGGTGCGTGCGGTCCGCGTCGGGCCAACTGGGTTGGACCGAGAGGCCAAGAGGAGGTTGAGATTGAACTCAATCATACAGGCCTTTTTTTTACGTGCTGAAATCCTCTTGGACTTCCTCCGCGTTGGGAAGGGGCATGCCGGGATCAAACCGGCTAAAACCCCACGGTATCCTTCTTCTTACCTCTAGCTGGGGGTGAGTTGTACGCTTTTCTACATTAGACCGCTGCCCTGGCAGGACCGCTCCCCCGGCAGGACCGCTCCCCCGGCAGGAATCATACAGGCCTGGGTGTCAGCGCCCGACAGGTATGTCGATAATGATATGGGTGGTGGAGTGGTTCCAGGAGGTGATGCCGCATGCTTATGACGCGCCGATGCCTCGGAATAAGCCCCAGATCTGCCATCAGGTCACAGGAAATTGCAATCCTGTGCTACGCGTGCATCGTGGCACGACGTCCGAACGCCAGGCGTTGCAGGAGGCGGGGCCGTGCTCATTATCATGTTGCGCATATTGTGCAGAATGGACCTTCTGCATCTTCTAGTTACCGACCATGTTGTTTGAGCGTTACCCAGTTATGTGAAGGTGTCTGTTTTACTTAAAACACAGAGGCTTAATGAGGACGATTGTGTTATTAATTTTAGTAGGCTTTTCAGTTTACAGTTTCAAAGGTTGTTTTTAGGCCGCTCTGGAAGTGGAATAATGAGTTTACGGCGTTTTCGCGCCAATATCGCTTATGAGTTTATAATGTAGGTAACTGAAAACTTAGTTTACTTAATAGATAACAAAAGATCTATAAAGGACAAGGTGCTTTCGGCGACAGCTGGGCCCGACATATATCCGACAATAGATTAGACAAATATACTACAAAAATAATGTTCCCGATTAAGAATATAGTACCACGATCTCTTCTCAAAAAGAGACTAAAAAAGTCTAAACCAGAGGGATGGGCAGCAGCGTCACTTCTGTGGCACCGGCAAATTCCCCCAAACATTACAATACAATTGTGAAAATCTGTGGGGGTGGTCTTTGCTCAGCAGTGGGCATCCTTCGGCTGATATGATGACCAGAAACAGGAAAGGGATGATTTAAATTTGGAATCTTTTTCTGATACGGCACACATGTGAAAGATGTGCTGAATTTCGATGCCGTGACACTTCCGATGCTTTTTGACCTACCCATGGTCTCCCCCTTTATTTTGTAGGGCTTGTCGCATACATTTCAGAGAAATATCGTTGCTTAACCAGACTACCCTTTTCCCCTTCATGCTAGGGCTTTTTAAACAATTAGTCCGAAATAATTGTGGAAAACTATGGGGAATCCCTTGGTCAGCACTGGAGCTATAAATGGCTGATATGATGATAGAATAGAATATTCTTTATTGTACACCATTTTAAAAACAACTACTAGGAATAATATAATGAACAGTAATTGTACAATGGGCGGTCTTATCGCTATTAGCAATTTCTTACAGACAACTTTGGATGGATAAGAAAAAGATGGACAAAGACAAAGGGGTATTCCGTGGTGTACTTATTATATTAATATAATCAAATAGTGAATCTATTAAATATAATACAAATAGGTATTTATTCCATAGATTACTTAAATAATATGCACACATATACAACAATATATAATACTTTATACTATTCTATACAATACATTATTAATAATCCATATATACATATATAAAACCATATACTGAACTTTATCCAATACAATATAAATATAATAAAACACTTTTAAACGGATTCTATCGCGTATATTTTGATTTTTGATTTTCCTGACGTTTCGAATACTTTGCAGCATATTTGCGACCACGAATGCTGCAAAGTATTCGAAACGTCAGGAAAATCAAAAATCAAAATATACGCGATAGAATCCGTTTAAAAGTGTTTTATTATAATGTGTAATAATCGCGAAAATCTAAGACATTACTACAATATAAATAATCCATAAGAATATTGGATGATGATGACACATAACATAATCAGCCCATTCCTGCTGGCCAAGGGTCTTTTCTTCCGATGATAAAGGTTAGGCCTTAGTCCACCACGCTGGCCTAGTCCAGGTTGGCGGACTGCACACACCATTAAGAACATTTGGGAGCCTTCGCAGGTGTGCAGCTTTCCTTACGATGTTTTCTCATCGTTAACACAAGTGATAATCAAATTCTAAATCGGAAAACTTTAAGGTGCGGGTCGAATCGAACTCTAAGACTCCTATTTGGAAGGCAAGCGTTCTACCACTAGGCTATCCCTGTTTATACATTACACTCTAAATGCTTTATACAAAATAAACTACTATTTGCTGTAGCACCCCAGTGCCAGATATTTGCTGTTGAGCAGTAGTGTTTGAACTTTAGACATTACTATGCTCCGGTTAGAAGGGCGCTGTAGCTAGTGAAATTACTGAGCATAATAGACTAAATAACTTTACATCTCGCGGTGCCGAGTGCAGTGTGGCACCACGCGTCCTGCGTGGTATTGATTTTTCTGGGTAGCATTACAATTGTTATGAGCAGAATTAGCGCTTAACAGCAAAAGAATGACAAGTTAGTCGCGTCAAAGTGTTGTGTATAAAAAATGCCAGGGTCCAAGACGTAGATTTCTTAAAGACTTAATTTTTTTTCTTATATGACCCCACAGGACTAGTTGTGGGTATGACTGACTTGCTCGACTTGTCATCAAGTAGGATAAAAAAATGGTAAGTAGGTTTTTACTTTTTTTATCCTAATGTGTAACATTGTATATCAAATACGAAACAACTTAATTCGAGTACAAATGTATCTAAGATTGAATTTTATACAAATACAATGTATGACCGTCTCACACAACAGTCACGCTCCAAACGGTTACTCACTTTTATGGTTTGCACTTAAACATTTCCTGACGCTCCTTATATTGTTGCTCCAGTTTACAGTTCATGGTCCAACCGCTATTGAAAACTTACCTTGTTACTAAATGGCACGGTTCGTCTGATTTCAGTACTCAGAGTTGCGGGTATGCTCCAGCTTTTACCAGAAGTACTTGCAGATAGATGAACGTCACTTTACTGATGATTTACGAGATTACTTAATCCAAAAATTTTACATTTAAGATCTAGATTTTTATCCGTTATTGTGTTAAGATCATATTTAACACAAAACACAGACAAATCCTTAATCCGTAATCCATTTTTTTTGGATTATATTGATTATTAATGTCGGCTGTAATGCATCTGCAGTCGACGAATTGTCAATACGACTTACTTTACTTACGAATTTACTGGAAAAAGACAAATATTTTCGATAAAACTAAGAAAAACGAGAACTAAGTAGCCATTATTATTCATCTCACTTTTGCAATCTAGTCAGCAAGCACAACACATTTCTCTAACAAATCACCTAAATATCAAAGAAAATGAAGATTTTATCATTTTAAAAGAGTAAGGACAATATAGTGTGAAAAATAGTGAAAAACCAATGAAATAAGAACGGCGATATTTTACAAAATGGCCGCGCGTAGCGGTGGTTGAACTGAACTTTTTTATTTGTGTAAATGACATTGACACCTATCGCATGCAGCCAGTTTATTCGAATAGAAAAATCTAAACGAATGGATTTCTCGATTGTGTCGAATAATTCAGCGGGAATAATTCATGAGTTTTAATGCAAAGGTCGTGTGGTGCCGGCTACGAATAGCACTAGCCGATCTCATCCCGTGGGTGCCGTAAAAGTCGACTATGGGATTAGCTATCTTAAAATATTGTCAAACTCAAATCTAGATTTTATGACTTTTGATGTGGCAAAGGTATCGTGTTATTAAACGCAGTTTTCACTAAGAGGTAAGATGCTAATGAACATTTCCTTGTTTTCCAGTCAGTGAAGATAGAAAAGGTACCTTTGTCACATGTTTAGTGATATCATCATCATCATATCAGCCAAAGGATGTCCACTGCTGAACACTGGCTTTCCCATAGATTTCCACTATGGCCGGTTTCATGTCGCCTGCATCTAACGACTCCCAATGACCATCACCAGGTCATCTGTCCATCTCGTTGGAGGCCGTACCACGCTGCGTTTTCCGGTGCGTGGTCTCGACTCGAGGGCCTTTCTGTCTCAACAACTACCAGTTTTATGAGCTATGTGCTTCGCCCATTGCTACTTCAGCTTACAAATCCTTTTAATAGTAGTCGGCAACATTATTGCTTCTACGGATCTATTAATTTCTGTGTCACCTAAACCAAACTGCAATTAAGAATATAGATTTCATGACTGAACTCCGTTTAAACAGGTATCGTCAGGGTAATAATTTGAAGTACTCACGAGCACATACGTATATCGTTGTGTGGTTCTTGGCAACCATTCGAGTCATAACGTGCTGATGTGTCCTGGAGATGGGCGTACTAGAATAGTATAATGGCGGCGTGACAGTAATCTACTAAAATTATTTTTGTTATCAATCATTTGGGTTTACGTTTTAAATGACTTTCTAAGGCATGATTAAATTCCATTATTTATTACGGGATGCATATAAACTGAGCAGCATACTATAACTTTATGCTTCATTGAATTCAAGACCCTCCTTCAACGATACCTACGGTTTTTAACATAATTTTGTTGTATTTTGTCGGGTTTCATGTAACCATATAAATAAACATATGCATTTTTTCGCGCTATTAATGACATGGATTCCTAATATGAGCATCCGTACACACGCTTCCATCCAATAACTATTCTTATTTCATTTCTTAACTATGTTATCCCGAAGTTTTTTCAGTTCTATTTAGTACTTTACCTTCACCATCATTTCAGCCGAATAAAGTCCTCTGCTGAACTGAAGATCGCCTAAAAGTACCGGTCTGGGTGTATTGTGTGCTCTTTGATTTTTTTGCGCTGCTACCCATCCTCCGGCTAATCTCAAATACGCCTTTTAAGACATCCAGAGATGAGATGAGTATTCATAGCCTGCACTAGACGGCAAATTCATTAATGATTCCTTAACAGTATTTGTGTGGGAGATGAGTATCTAAACTTAAGTCGTTACACCAAAAATGTTAAAGCCCGGTACTTTAGGTCATATCCATGTTACGATCCAAGTATCTACTTCAAAACTCTATCTATTTCGATCCCTGGTGATAACCTTAGCGCGATACGTGAGTTCACTTACAGTCACATCGTTATCACCACCGTGTATATTCTCTTAAAGACGTCTACTATATAAGGATGAGAACCCTAAACACCAACTCCACTCAAGTTCGTTGCCTCGCAATCCGCTTAGAAGTATAAATATCATTGTACCCAGAACATATTATCGCTTTCACAATTCGTAATGTCATATTAAAGATGCTGCTTGAATTATAATGAGGGACTAGCCTTTTGTTTGGGGTTTCGTCTGCGTTGAGAAGAGGTTTAATTTTAATGGGAAAAAACATGTGAAAACCTTAAGAGTTGAATTAGTGGAATGAAGAATAGAAATTAGCTGTTTGGTTGGGAAATGTTTTTAAAAATGTTGTTTACCTATGTTTACCTTCCTTCAAGAATATTTTTAAGTACAACTCCAGACACGCTGGGTGGCTCGCACAATTATGTAGTTCCATTATCTACATCTTAATCATTTTAATAACCTCTCTTGTGAACAAGATTTTAATATATTATACCAGTGTTTCTCGGCTAAAGCATTTAATTGCAAAAAATATCTTTACTGATAATTAACTGTTTGGCTTTGCATAATTTAACTAACCAACTCCAAAAAGTGGATGTTCTCAATTCGACGCGTATTTTTTTTTATATGTACATCCATTACTCCGATATTTGTACTGATTTGATCAATTATTTTTTAACAGGTGCAAAATGCTTTCAAGTTGATTTCATCACGTTTGATTGTGCTGTTTTTTAATCAGCTTCAATAAACATTTTAATTGACTGCGCTTATCCAGATGATGTCTTAATAGTTTCGATTCCTCTCAGATCAGAGAACCGATTTGAGTCATTCTTATTATTAGTGTTCAATACTGATACCGAATTGACAAAAGTTCTTAGATTTATTTACTCTAAAAGAAACAAATAAAACTTAAGAAAACCGACTTCAAAAACCCTACACGATATAAAAATATTAAAACCACTGAAAAGGAAAAAAAAACTTTATTTATGAAGTCGAACGGGGCCTTACGGGGTGTAACGAATATTGTAAGTTACTTGCTGTAAGTTTTCGAATAAAATAAAATAATGTTAAGAAATCTACGTCTTGGACCCTGGCACTTTTTTATACACAACACTTTGACGCGACTAACTTGTCATTCTTTTGCTGGTAAGCACTAAGCCTGCCCATAACAGTTGTTATGCTACCCAGAAACACCAATGCCACGCAGAACACGTGGTGCCACACTGCGCTCGTCACCTTGAGATTAGTTATTTAGCCTCTTATGCCTTTAAAAAAAAAAATTGTGCCTAGTGGAAATTCTTCATGGAACTTCCTTCACCCCGGGGAAGGGCGAAGGGCTATGCCGGACTCCTACCGGCTAAAACCACTGCAGCGGTCATCTACGGCACCGAAGGGGTGCTCCAGGTCCTCGTAAGATCACACTAGAGCCGCCCATTGGTGCCACGCCTTTAGGCACATCTCGGCAGGGATGAATGTAAAGCGGTCTAGCAGAGGGAAGGCGACTGTAAAAAGGTCGCCCCCAGGCACTTCTCGGGGAGGATTGTAAGGGATCCCCCAAGCCTCGCTTTGCGCTGTGCTGCGCACACGGCGGCACGTGACCACGTGCGCGGCGCCGTCTTCCCGGGGGTCGCTCGGTGTGAGCACGCAGACTCCCTAATCTGCGCACCCGTGACCCCCGAGGCCCCCCACCATGAAGTGACGCAGGGGGCTCAGGCGCGTTGGTCTTGGGAGCCGGGACGGTTGTTGCCCCGGCGCCGTCTCGTCCTTCTCCGTGCGGGATCGGCCCTCTCCCTAGTCTCTTAGGCCTAGCAATTTCTTAGCTACAATTCCCTTCACATCATAACAAAGTAACGTCTAACGTTTAAACACTTTAAACACTACTGCTGACCTAGCCGGATCCTTGCAAGACACATACCACCGGCACACTAGACACGACTACTCATAAGTACCAGTAAATTGTCTATATGAATAATCCTTTTAACTTGCACATCTAAGTGTCAATGAGGCTTCCACTCAGCAGATATTGTGGTGTAGCGTCAGCAGCAACACAACGCTGTTTTTCAGCGTAAACACTTGCCAACGCGCGGTTAATATAATGAGAGTAGTGTAGTTGTTGCAATAAGCATGCTATTTAAAGCTTGATCTGTGCATCATCAACCGATTTAATAAGACTCTTAGAAATTGACAGAGGCGACAGCCTCTCTTGTTGTAGGAATCGTCTACGGCTAGGCTTTCTATTGATTAGTGGATAATGTTTATGCGAGTCACACAAAGTAACATCTGAAATAAACTTACGCATTACACGTACAAAGAATTTGGATATGAGATTATCATAAATAATATCAGCTTCTAACTGTCCCACTGCAGGGCAAAGTCCTCTTCTTATACAAAGAAAAAACGAATCTGATCACCTCGCTTGCTCACAGCATATTGGCGATTCCAGACTATTCGATCCACGTTTAATTTGATGTTTTCCTTCACTGAAATTCAGCGGTGCCTTAAATTAACTAAGAAAGTACACATGAAATTGAAAAATTCATATTGGTGTATGCCAGATTATGAGCCCGCAACCTTGTTTTTTCTGCTGACCGCAGTATGTTGATATCAGGGTCAGGGGATATCGGTGTGACCGAGACGCGACCCGGCGCGACAATGCGAGAAGATGTTTAAAGAAGCACGAGAACCCGCGCTGCGTGAAGTGGTGCCGCAAGTTGCATCGCGACGTCACGAAGCGCATCTTTTGCAGCTTTGCGCAGCTTGTAGTATTGGGAGGTAGTGTGTATTGCGTGTGTAATGTACTGCGCTGTGCAGCGAGGCAGAGAGCTGAGTAACAAGGCGTAATTCGACACGTATCCATTTCGCTTTCGCGCTCTCACTGAAGTTTTTATTTTACTGTGTAGTAACCAAGTTCTAAATTGTATCACTATCATTAAAGTCCTGTCGCATCACGTCGCGTCTCAGTGTGAACTGACCCTATGGATACGGTAGGATGCCGCTGCCCACGTCCTGATATCAACCCTTAGTTACCTTTTACGACACCCAAGGGTGGAAAGGGTCGGTCTATTCTTTGCTGAGAACCACATGGAATTCAGCCAGTTCAATTTCCATTTGGCATACCATTTCATAGACATTTTATAAGGAATCAACTACGAGTATGACCACCAAATAAAGTAAATTAGCACAAAATCATAGCGAGCAAATGTATGCTCTATTACTACCTAAACTAAAAATAATGATGGCACATCAAGTTAAGTTGGACCAAATATTGTCACGGTAGGTTAGGGACCGACTGGGTTGGCTCTTAGACCACCCTAATGACGCAAAAATTATTCCTTGGTTGGAAATTTACTTTTTCGGGGCCCATTATTTGTATGGCATATCGTTGAGGTTAAATTTTGGTAGTCATTTACTATTTTTGGCAATCAAATGCATTAGTTTATGGAGGTCGGTTACACATGAGCCAATTTAACAGTTTCATTTGAAACAAACAAACTGAAGATGCCTCCGCGATACTCTGTACTATAATATCACCAACAATATAAGATTTAAAATAAAACGAGACGATAAAATATAAAGTTTACATTTCTTTATTTTCTGTATAATGTAATACTAAAACGTATACATTGGATATTGTTATATATCGTTCGGTAAACTGAAAGGCTGGAGACATTATAAATCAAACTTGTTTGACATGTTATAACTTATCTGAAATCTAGTGAATTTTAATTGCAAATTGCGAAGCCTGGGGGAAATCGATTTGTGATATATATGCTCCAATCTTCAGGGTTATAGTCAGTGAAAAAAGTGATTGTAGTTTTTATATCATCATATCAGCCAAAGGACGTCCACTGCTGAACAAAGGCCTGCCCATAGATTTCCACAACTGTGTCGTCATTTTGGGGGAATTGGCCATTACTCACCACGCTTGGCAGGCGGATTGGTGAGCGCTGTGTGCCACAGAAGACATACTGCTGCCCATCTCTTTGGTTTAGTCTCTTAGTTGGCTTTTACGACATGGAGTGGTGCTGTATTCTTCGTCCGGTCACCACACGGTTTGTCTATGCTTTGAGTAAAAACGAATGGTGACTCACTTGACGTCGGACGACGGGTGCCGTCTGTTGGGACTGGTCAGCCGTTAACTGCCACAGCAATTAAATTAATAATATATAATTGTGATATGTTCCATGTTTACACAATGACCTACATTACATACATACATAATTTGTATCAATCAACATTGTTATCTCAATTATTTTAAAAGTGTATCCATGGAGTTTCTTGCTCTTCTCCACGAGATCAACTATTTGGAACTGTGCAACTTAGATTCTGACGTTTCATAAGTGCCAATATTTCAATATTTGGTTTATTTCAAATAAAAACATTTGACTTTGGCGTAGTGAGGAAAGGCTATGCAGAGCTAGCGCGCTGCCGCGTCTGTTTAAATATATCTATGGTTAAAATATTTTTTTACAGCTTACATATACTTACACATAGCTTATAATATATGAATGGCTTACATAAATTTGTATGGCCTACAGATATTTGTATGGCTAACAATTACTTATGACTTATAGACATTTGTATGGCTTACAGATATTTGACATTTGGCTTACATTTGTTTGTATGGCTTACAGAAATTTGGTTGGCTCATAGATACTTGTGTGGCTAACAGATATTGATATGATGGCACGATTGGCACAGGTTAAACGATTTCTGTGCGACGTGTCACGGGTTCTATCCCCACACGTAATAAATACTTGTATGATCTACAGATAGATGTTTTGGATCTGAGTGTGTGTGCATGTAAAAGAACTTTGTTGCGTCCATACATTGTTCGCCTAAGAACCAACAGGCACGTAAAATTATTTTCTGTCCTGTAAATGACGACTATGTTCGACTTAAATTAAATTAAAGAAACGCACACTCCTAAGAATTTATTAGTATCCAAAGAACTTGCAAGAATTTTGAGACAAAATTGTATCTACAGAAGTAAATGAAAACTTTGAAAATAATATTATAGTAGTAGGTGACTTGTAATCTACACAATTGTAATAGGTAGTAATAATTGAATTAATTATTTATTTGGGGAAATACAAAATAAAAACGTTTCGTTTAGTGTCACTCGTAATAACCTCGACCATTCAGTGAGTCAGCGCTTTCTATCGCTTTGGTGTTAATAAGGCGTCTGTTTGCAACAAAACATACTATCCATAGATCAAGCGCTGAAACCGCAAATTTTTGTGTTCGTCCAAATATGGCACCGGGCGATATGATACAAAATAAAGTCGTGGCACGACTTTTTAAATTCACTATGAGGTTCTGAAGTGTCCGTTCGATTATAACAATTAATATTTAAAGTACAAAGTAATCTAGAAATCACTGCACAGGTTACATACGTGTGAGTCCATAGGCCGTTTTTATTAACAATGATATTTATGTCCGTGAACTGTACCCCGACACAGGACAAATCCTCGTATTAAAAAAAAAAACAAAATGTATGGCATAATGATATTTGGATGCCTTACTTATACTTGTTTAGCTTACATTTTGTACCGCTTATAGGTTTCGATCATTTCATCGAAGCTTACCAATATTTGATCAAAGTCTAGTTTGTTCGAGTACATACGAGATCTACATCGTTTAAAAAAAGTACAAATATACAGCCTGCTAGTAGGTAAAGGTAGAGTCAATGCAAGTACAATAATTTAAATACTTTCCTTCAGTAGACAGTGGTTTATAATGTCAAAGAAACAGATGAATGATTATATTTATGAGTATGTATATCATCTTACAGGGAAATAATGTGATTTGAAATATTCAATGAATACACATTTTTATCTCGTATAGAGGATGTAAATTATTACATACCGAAACCTTTGGCAAGAACTCTACATCCCGGAAATAATAGGTTATGTTTTTGAAAACGCAATGTATCGTAAACAACGCGATCAAAACACTACCTGATTCAATTCGGTACAATTACTATGATATGATATTATTATACTACTGCGAGCAATGACCTTATGCGTGGACGGTAGCGAAAAAACAGCCGTTTATTTTTATTTACATTGTAGTTTTATGTGAAAATAAATAATATAATATGTTTTTATTTAAATTAGTGTTAGGATAGACAATTATTTTATACTGAAATCAGTTTAATGAATTGAAAATTCATGAAACTGACGCAAAATTCTGATGGTTCCAGAACATGTACTGAATCAATGGTATCACTTAGTGTTAAGATGTCGTTTACACCCGTTATATCGGATGGCACAAGCGTGGGAAAGTTCTCACCAGTGGGTACAAGAGGAAAAAAGAATCAATGAACAAGCCAGTCAAACTAATGTCTCCAGTTGAAATCACACATTCTTTGATTTTATTCTTTGGTCTTATGTCATAAAATGTTTTCTTAAAACTACAAATATAAACTGAATACTACAAATAAATATAGGTATGGCATTTGATGGCGTTCATCTGGTGAGTAGGAAAACCTTTTCATATCTTCATGCATTCATATTCTGGGTATATAGTGTAACTTATTGTATCGGGAACGTATTGAATTGACAGCGCGATTGGCGCGGAGACTAAGCAATTGACTTACTGCGCTTCGTATCGCGGGTTCGATCCCCGAACGGAACAAATATTTGTCTGATCTACAGATAGTTGTTCCGGGTCTGGACGTTTGGGTATATGAAATTTACGTCTGTAAATTGTACCCACTACACAAGAATTTATCTAAATTTTAAAATAGATTTTTTAAAGGAAAACAGTTTATTTTTTGGATTCGATTATTGTAATGTTTTCACGAATCACGTTTCGATTTGTTAGAAATACTATTTCTACATTCAAAAACTATCCGGTTGAGGCACCTACTTCGAGTGCCAACTGTTGCTTAACCTCGCCGATGATTTACCTATCAGTGAGTGCAATTAGTACAGAGTTCCGTCGCCCCATGGGTATCGTAAAAGGCTATTATGAGATTAGCCGGAGGCTGAGCAGTGAGTCATTACAACTCAATTGCCTCCCCAAATACAACACACCTAGACTAGTTGTTGAGGCGATCTTTGGGGAATGCCTGTGTCCAGCAGTGGACTTTATTCCACTGAAATGACGATGATGAACTGGCTATGAGTACCTCGAGGTTGAGACTACAGTTTTACCAACTTTAACCGCCATCCTCCCGCCATCCTCCCGCCTCCGGACCGCCGCCGCCTCCAGGCAAAGGATAGGAATAGCAATTAAATTTAAATTTAAAATTTAATTTATGAGGGCAATTTACCTATAATCACCACGCTTGGTAGGCGGGTTGTCGTTGCGCATGTGGTCACGTACCGCTGTGTGCGCAGCACAGCGCATAGTGAGGCCTCGGGGGAATCTTTTACAATCCCCTCGAGAGATGCCTGGGGAGTAGCCTCTTTACAGTCGCCTTCCCTCTACTAGAGGGGATGACCACTTTACAGTCATCCCCTCCGAGATGTGCCTAAAGGCGTGGCACCAATGGGTGGCTCTAGATGGAGATCTTTCGAGTTCCTGGAGCCTCCCTTCGGTGCCGACGATGATCACTCCGGTGGTTTTAGCCGGTAGGAGTCCGGCATGCCCCTTCGCCCTTTCCCGGGGTGAAGGAAGTACATGAGGTATTTCCACCGGATAAAAAAATAAAAAATAGAAAAAAAGGCGGGTTGTCGTACCAGTCATACAAAAAACAGTACTTTGACCTCGTTACATAAATTCTCACATCACTACTCCCGTCCTTTGTGGCTCGTCTGTGACGCGCTTTAATAGAGGCAGTCAATCCGGTGTCAGTTAACGCAGCGCTCGGCTACTTTGTTTGCAAAGCAAATTGATACACTGGTTCGGAGGTGCGACACTTCGATTTCGTGTTGCAGCCCGTTGTTTGAACTAGGGCTGTTCGTTGTCGGAAGTTCGAAATTCGTATATTTTGATGTAAGTATACTCATAATTGTATAGAGGCATTGCGTAAAGCATTTTTGGAATATTGAGTGAACAAAAGCATAGTCTACTAAACAACTCTGTTGAAATTATTAACAAGTAACAATAAATATAACCAGTTAATCAGGTACTGACAGCCAGTAGGAGATCCGTAGAAAAACTAAAGTTGTCGACACAGCTGAAAGAATTAGTAAACTGAAGTGGCAATGGGCAGGGCACATTGCTCGTAGAACTGATGGCCGTTGGGGCACAAAGGTTCTTGTATGGAGACCGCGTACCGGAAAACGCAGCGTGGGACGACCTCCAACGAGGTGGACAGACGACCTGGTGAAGGTCGCTGGGAGTCGTTGGATGAGAGTGGCATGTGGCCGCTCGTTGTGGAAATCCAAGGGGGAGGCCTTTGTTCAGCAGTGGACATCCTGTGGCTGATATGATGATGATGATGACAGCCACTTGTACTTACCGCGGTCAGTCTATGGATGGGAGACCACATGAAATCATCGGTACCTACGGTTGTATTTTTTTGTTTTTTTGTTGAGCTTCTCGCATATATTTTTTGGAAGCGTGGTTGCTTACCGGTCGTTTCAGGTAAATCCAAAAGAGACCTCCAGCCAGGTTTTGAAATAATATTAAGAACTAAGCAACTTGCGCTAAGGGCGCCCCCTGCGGGACACGTACCACGGCTTAGAGCGTTGCTGGGGATAACAAATGTTTTGGGGACATCTCGATCGGTATTATTTAAAATGCATTAGGCGACATTTATGACTACAGGCTCGGCACGGGCCGGCGCGAGCAAGCGACGGGAGGGAGAAGTGCTAACTTGAACGGGAAGGTGACGCGGCGATAGGCCTCCGCGACGTCGGTGAGGGCCGGTTGATGTCATTCCATCAAAGTTTTTAAGCCAAGACAGAGGCCTTTGGGTGGCTTGAATAACTATGACACAAGGTTGACGAACAATAATAAAACAGCTGTCAGCCTCAATATTAATCAATATTTGAAAACTACCCTATTGTATTATTACCCCAATTACTTCTTACCCAATGTAGTTTCTATCAAATCATTAAGGCATATAAAATGGAACATCGCCACAAAAGTTTGCTCAAAGATCTTTTAGATATGTGGACCCATCACCATTTCGGCTGAAAAAATGTCCAATGCTGGACCGGCCCCTCCCAAAGATTGCCATAACGACCGATATGGGTTTGTGTTGTGTGCTCATTGGGGGTTTTGCCATAATCGCCACGCTTGGCAGACGGGTTGGCGATCGCAGTTGAGTTATAAATGTACTCGAAAGACGCTGCTGCCATCCTCCGGCTAATCCCATAGTCGCTTTTTACGACACCCACAGGATTTTTTATTTTTCGTTGACCCAGACGTTTATTAAAAAAAGTTATAAAAGCCGTGATATAATTGGTTGCTCTAAGCGTAACTTCAAAATAGTAGTAAGTAATATGTTATATAAATAAACGCTTTGTAAAATATGATTTAAATTAAATTTGGATAGACTTACTAGTTAGTTAAAATAAACATGCATAATTTCAGAAGCTCCGAATGCCAAAACATGCCATACCAAATTATTAACAACTCAAATAAATCGGTGAGATGTGTCTACCAAACTATTTCCATTAAAGACATTGAATTATACAATACAATATTTATGGAAAATTTCACTAAGTTATCTACATTTTAATACCCGTATTATGTAAATATGGCAGCTAAATTAATTCATATAAATGTTATTAAGTTTCTGGTACATTCCCAACGGTGTTTTGCACAATAAACTGATGTAAATGGTATGAGATTTCGTGTAATTTGACTATCTTTAATAGGTGCGTAATTACATAAAATATATTGGCCCATTTTACGCATTCTTAAAATTATATTTTGTTGTGAATTAACGAAATCAAGAATCATATCTGGATTTTGATAAATTTGTTTTATTCGTATATAATATCGCAAAGCTTTGAATATTATGCAGTAATTATTTAATGTTCCAGTTTTATCAATATATTATTAAAATATAATATTGAACGGTCAATTGGAAACAGGTTTTTTAATATAAATAACTTACATTATCATTATACTTAAAATAAAACAATTCATCATCTGAAATCACCTTTACACAATCCTACTATCCATAAATAAAATTACGTATTTTATATACAAAATCCAAGTAAATTATTTATCACTATAAAATAATACTGAGTCATGCATACATCGCACTTATACATTACATAAATGTTCTCCTTTAAAAATAAAATATTAAATTATATTATAATTTTAAATCAAATTGTGACACCATAAAATGAAATTATCTTTACAAATAAAATTCCACAAATTTTAAGAATCACATCACTCATTCCAAATTATGAACTTAAAAATTGTCATAAATCTTAATCTCTTAAGAATCATAATATCATTTTGAATCATAATTTGAAATTATTCTATTCTGCGACACTTTACATTACGAATAATAAAGGATAATAAAAGATACTCTATTCTTTATGAAATTCAATAAGACACCAAAATTACATTATGCTTCTAAGGCTTTGTTCGCACAATGATAAATGTGAGCGATTTATTATTCTAGATAATATTAGAACGTATCATATTCTATATAAGGTCATGTATTGCGATTTTAGTTACCGCTTTCATAACGTAGCAGTTATATTATTACCGACATCAAAACACTATAGAAAAAGCTTCCATCTGCGGAAAGTTGTTGTGCTTATCAAATCATTCCCAGGTGTATAAATTCATCTCAAAAATAGCATCACCATGTTTGCTTGAAAACACTGAAAGACTAACTAATGCTAAACCCAGAGCACGGCGTTATATTATATTAATTTCAGGGAAAACAAGCAATTAATTTCGTTAGTCTTCTGTTCAATTGTCTATTCTCAAATGCACTTAAATCGCACTATAATTTGTCTGAGAAATATATGAAAATCACTCAAGTAAGCTCTTGAAAAATTGCCATACGTGAGTCCTCATAGTGCACGATGCAATAAATTTTCTGAGCGTTATAAATCTCGGGCGATTTATCATAATGTGTGCTATCTTAGTCATTATTTTACCAACCCGTTCCTTATCAACAGGGCTTCCTTTTCTAATATAAATAATTTGATATGATCAATCATAGAACTGTTTATTATGATTTTTAGAGACAGATATTTTGAGTACTATATTATAGTATTTTTCGAAAACACTCGAATTTCAAACGTATTACTAATTTAGATAGGAATATGGTGGAACAAATTTTAGTATTCTGGTTTCTCTAGTTTTAGTTATTTCTAGGCGAATCCCGAAATCATAATTAAGTTAGCAACATTTGGCTAAATTATGACTTTTTGCGGCAGTGTAAAGTTTATTTATTTGACTTAGCGACAAATAATGCATTAAGTGTGTGTTTCTAACTCGTTCCGTGTTAGTTCAGTCTCCTGTATGTCGTCTTCACTTCGACTTGAATCTGAATCTCCTGCAAGGTAAGACGAAATATTGTTAACTTATCTATAATGCTCGAATTTGATTGAGTATAGCCTTAGTGCGAAAGATTCTTCTTAAAATGTGCAACTCTAAAATTCAAATTACATGTTTGATTTTAATAATTCAATTTAGATTTTGTTTAATTTGATTTCAAAATTGTTTGATCTAGATAAGAAACTTTTAAAAGCAATTTACAGAAGTTTAGATCTTTCAAGATTTTATCGTGGTGCTCAAACAAAATAGAAAAATATTTTTAAATCAAGTTTGTTTATACCATGAGGCCTTGTATCCAAAGCCAGTACAGCTAGAGGTGTATCATCGAGGACCCCTGACCATCTTGCAGCTAACACCCTGGATCCCCTGTGTCCTCTTACGACCACAGTGGGTACTACGTTGGATGTAATTGAAGACCCGCCGTACATGGATACGCCTACGTTCCTTCGTAATATGGTGCTAAAATAAAAAAGGGTTTTTACTTTTTATTCATGGCCAATTTTGTATTATGTCTAGTATTACTTTAAAGGCAAATTAAAAAAATTAAAATAAGTCTAAGCAAGCCTAGCCTAGTGGTTGAACGCTTGCCTCCCATACAGGAACCCTCCACGAGTTTGACCTAAGCCCGCACCTCTGACTTTTCGGACTCATGTGTGGATCAGAATTAAATTACCACTTGCGTTAACGGTAAAGTAAAACATTGGGAGGAAACCTGCACATTATAATAAAACAATTTTAAACGGATAACATAGTGTATATTATAAGTTTATGTTTTTCCTGACATTTCGAATACTTTGCAGTATTCGTGGTCGCAAGATGACTACTGTGTTGTAATCGCGAAAACCTAAGACATTACTATGGAAACCTGCACACCTGAGAGGGCTCCAGAAATGTTCTCCATGGTGTGTGTAGTCCGCCAACCCACACTAATCCAGCGTGGTGGAATAAGGTCTAACCTTTCTGATCGTGGAAATAGGCCCCCGCTTAGTAGTGGTCTGATAATGTATGTATGTAATTTAAATAAACCACCCACCTTTGTTCCGGATCCCGCGGCCGACTCTTCTTCTTGCACATGACTATCATTGCTACGCAGAGTGTAGTCAAAATAGTCAGTAAGACTAGAGCTAGTGCGGCACCAACTAATAAAGCTACGCTGTTGTCAGTGGCAGGTGCCTGTGGAGGTGGTGCCGGCGTCATAGTTTGAAGGGAACCTAGTAAAAAAGATAATTTGAAGACAGTTAATGTACCACATATCCTCATCGCGATTAAACGAGCAATGTTGCTCTGCATAGTCCAGGATGATATGAAATCAATCAGATGACAAAAGATGTAGGAGACATAGTAAAACGCTTAATAATTGTTGCGAGTTGCTAGGACATACTGCGTGGATCCGGGTCGATCGGATCGGGCAAGATCTCTCTCTGCCAGCAGTAGTTTCGGCTATGTTGGCAGAGCACGAAAATTGGAATGCAGTGGTCTCCTTCTGTGAGAGCGTTATGCTCCAGAAGGAGACCGCAGAGCGGGATCGGGAGAGGGCCGATCCCGCTCGAAGAAGGAGGAGACGGCGCCGGGGTAACAACCACCCTGGCGCTTAATTCCCATACGCCTGTAACCCCTTGCCGTTGCTGTTGTTGCCGGGGGACCTCTGGGTTCGCGGGTGCGTAGATTGGGGAATCTGCATGCTCACACCAAGCGACCCAAGAGAAGATGGTAGCACGCATGTGGTCATGCGCTATCGTGGGACGCTTTGGGGATCATTTACAATCCCCAGGGGGGGTGACCGCTTTACAGTCACCCTCTCCGAGATGTGCCCATAGGCGTGGCACCAGTGGGCGGCTCAAGTGTGATCATACGAGGACCTGGAGCCTCCCTTAGGTGCAGAAGATGACCGCCCCGTGGTTTTAGCCGGTAGGAGTCCGGCATACCCCTTGGCCCTTTCCCGGGGCGAAGGAAGTTCATGAAGAATTTCCACTGGGCACCAATAAAATAAAAATCAGTCTTGGCAGTTTAATCCATAAGTGATACAAATATTTTATGCGGGAATCAATCCTGTAAAACACAGAAAACGTCGCCTGTTGAAAATTTTGATTTTAAAGAACAAAAAATATAATTCTATAAAAATCTATATTTACTTACCAGGTCTATCCAAGTCATTGGCAGTCCTTATTGACACACTGTGCAGTGCTGCAGGTGTTTGTGATCTACCTCGCGGAGTCTCAGCATACACCAGCAATGTATAACGTCCAGGAGACAACGCATCTAGTGCAAACTGAGGCTTGTCGTTCCTGACACGATATACAGCTTCCGTCAATCCAAAAGCAGAAATACCCTGACAGAGAGAAAATTATTTAGTTTTAACTTTTTATTAATTCAATCATCCCAGCTAGCGAGAAAGAAGTATCATTATTTATTTGAATAACTATAACTTGATACCTACTTATTTTTGTGAAACAATTCTCCACTTCGTATTTCTATAGTATCATTCTCACATGCACAATGAAATGAAATGAGCTTTATTTTAGCAAGTATATTTCAAGAAACACTTTCACTCATCAATAAATTTGGATGAAGCCGGCATTTCCTCCTGACTGCCTCTGAGAAACGCCGAAACAAACTCAAAGGTTTCTGTTGTAAAGTCCAGACATATTTAGATACAATATTACGTGAAAAAAATGCAGGACAACGTCTGGAATGGTCTTTTGAAGCAAGACCTATAGCCATTTTGGGATGACCTGTCCTGACAGACAGTAAGCATGAATCATTCATCGTGTAGCTCAACCCTATTTTAGGGAGCTCAAAGACCCATCGTACAACAATACCATCAGCATGAAATTTGTGTGGGCTACAGTAATACCCAAAACCACCAGACAGATATTAAGTGTAATTATGTAAAACTTGCTTACTCGCATTTACAAATATTTTACTATCAGAACACTGTCAATAAATATTAAAATGTAATTAATTATTCAATAAAAGTCATAAAAATAATGTCCAAATTCAACAACAAATAATAAGTATGTTAGACAACAGCAGCTCAATCCCAAGCATTTTTGTCATCCATATAATCTCTGAAACCCTATAAGTATGTTTCTTTTAAATTTGTTAAGACTAAGATTTTTAATACTACTTGGGATCTTGTTGTAGAAACGTATACGTCACCACCTAAATGAATCACAAATTTTTTTGGAGCCTGGACATTGCGTTACGAGTTTTTCTTTATTTCTAGTATTAAGGCCATGTATGTCGCTTTTCGTCGAAAATAAATGTATGTTCTTTTTAACGTATAGTAGATTCCCATATATATATATTTAGATGCGATAGTCAATATGTTGATTTCTTTAAATTTATCCCTCAGTGGGTGTCGAAATAAGTGATTGTATTCGACAATTGGTGAATTTGTGGGCCCCACTGGTATTTTTCTCGTTCAAAAGTAAATTGTTAATATTAAACTAGTGTACTACTTTGGAGAGAGCGTTATTTATATATAGGGAAGAACCAATAGGAAGAAAATATCGCCTTTCAAATCACTACATAGTTTATTGGCGGGTCGTCACCCTTTTTTTACTTGTAAAGTGGTCACGTATTCAAAAAATGTTGAAAAACACTGCGCTAAAGTATCAAAAGTGAACAAAGAATAGCATATTCAGGAATTCTTAAAAGTCTCAAAGAAAATGGCCATAAGAGTCTTGTAATCCAAGAACGTGACCAAGGGCCACTTAGGATATAGAATTGCAGAAATAATATTATGATTACCCCTTTCAAGCTGTGTTTGGGGTCAAATAATCCTCTAGTACAAAATTCATGAACAAAAATCTATACAAATAAAATATGTCTAAAAAGGATACATAAGTAACAGATGGTGACAAATTTAACAACATTTTAGACAAGCTAACATGGATACAAAATGTTATAAAAACTGCATGCAAAGGTAACAAACAAATATCTGTGATACAACGAAACAACAAAAATGGAGCATGAATTAAACGAATGCGTCATACAAATCTATCGAGGACAGTAACTGGCGTTGTTTGTTTTTATTTTCTTCATATTTTGAGGCTATTCGAATAAAATTTATAGTTCCAGTGATACAAAGCAAACCATGTGAGTTTGTCAGTATTTGCAGTTCAAATGCGCGCATTACAGTTGTATGTTCAGGATAATTTAAACCAAAGAAAACTGAAAAATTGTGACATGGGATTGCATTTCTCTAGTTATTCCTATTTTGGGGTGTTACTTTGATCCCTACTCGTCCTGTTAGCTTTGATAAATTGACTGGATTTCAATACAAGTTACAACGAGAGTATAATAGATGAATGCATGAAATGTTTATAAAGCTGACTTACGATACAGAAAGCAATGGAGTTGGGTGACATTAAGAAAGGAGAAGGGATTTTAACATAATTTAAATGACATTGTTTCATGCATTAATTTCGGTACTCAAGTAGAAATCACGAAAGTGTTATTTGAGAAGTATTTTGTAGATTAGCTTAACGTAGAAAAATAACAACTCTGAGTAAGGAAAAAATGATCATGAAGACATGGAATGCGGAGGTCCATCAGATTGTTAGCACGGCACCACAGCCACGCCGCGCTCACCTGGTCATTCATAGTGGAGATCTCATTGTCTTCGCGCGCGGTTTCAGCGCGATGCCGTACCTCCAAAGCTTCGAGCAGGAACCGTTGGGGCAGACCACCGTCGTGACCGGGCTCGCAGTGGAGGAGCTCGTTTTCTATCTCACAATTGCTTGGGGGTTCGGGTAACACTGAGGAGGTGGTGTATGATGTATGAATGCGTACAATAATGATGAAAGTAAAATAACATTGAGATCTGATGTAATATTTCTGATACGGAAAATTTTATAAATACAATTTTGATCTAAGATGAAGAATGAAAATGAACCTAAGATGCTACATCTGATTTTAAATAAGGAAACTTTTTCTTTTGGAGAAGATTTTATTATACAGGATCCGCGTCGTTGTAAGTCGTATATATTTTACTACCTAACCTTAACTTATGAAACTTAAACGTCAAAATTCAACATACATCTTCATATTGGCTGAAAGACGTCCACTGCTGAACAAACGCTTTTCTCGATAAATTTCCACAACGACCAGTTGCCATGGCTGCTGTTCCACAGAAGAGACTTCCATAGATTATCCAAATCTTTCACAGACTAAATAAAATCATTGCTCAATATTAGCTTATCTTAACTAACACCACCTTCTTACGTCTTATCTTTTATACTGTCTAATACAATAGCTATAAAAGCTATAGAAATTTTACCAGCAGGCATGATCCTGAAGAGGCAAGGCTCCCGCTGATTACCCACATCGTTGCTAGCCCAGCAAGCAAGCCAGCCCAAGTCTTCATCAATGTCTGAATGCAAACCGTGGATGACAGTGCTAGTGGAACCCATTACTGTTACGTTGGATGCTGGTATCTGTGTGGATGTTACAGAACATAAATATTGAGTCGCTTCTGTTTGTCATCAAGCCACATCTGAACAGACAAAAAGTTTACTTGAGAAGAATCCTAAGCTCTGTTAATCAGTTCTAGGTTCTCTTCTAATTTTTATCAAATAGAAATGGCTGTGATGAAATGAAAAGACTATCAGTTACAGAAAAGACCGAAGTTTGTGGACGCATTAACTTATGCTTGGGGTTGATCTTAACTAAAGGTCATTCTGCGTTCTTTCTTTTTAAAAAACGTTGCCCCACACTAGGATTTCTCCTGTGTCGTGGGTGCGTTTACAGACATAAATTCCACATACAATACACCCAGACCCGGAACAACTACCTGCAGATCATACAAATATTGGTTCGTGCGGGAATCGAACCCACGACCCGGAGCATAGCAGCCGACTGTATCAACCAGTGGACCAACCGTGCCGTCAAAATGCCGTCAATCAACTCTGTCAAGATGCAGCTTAATACTTAATAATAGAAGTGATATAAAATGTGGTATTTGTTGTAAAGACTGGTAAATTAACTAGTGATTATTGAGATTTGAAATTACCGCATTAAAAATTAAATACTTAAATTTGAAACTGTTAGTCGTGCATGTAAAATGATATCTCAATTTATTATATGTTATGAGATCCTTTACATTTTAGAACTAAGTATTGATATACTTAATCTCGGTGTCACTTAAATAAAACGGACGACACATACGGGATTTTCTAAAAGGATATTACTAAAAATTCATACTGCGGAGATTGAAACTTACACTAGATCGTAGAGAAAACAATAAAAACAATTGCGCTATCTTTAAAAATGAAGTGAGCAGAATTAGGATCACAAAAATACATACTGGCAATACGTCTTTAGTCCCATTATAAGTCCAGTAGAACCTCAAAGGCCCTGCATCACGGCTGACTGGAGCTGTCACAGAACACCTCGCCCTGACTTCGCCTCCTGGAGCACCGGCTAACTGCTGGATCACATTACCAGCAGCGCATTCTGGTCGAGCTAAGGAGAAAGTTAAATGTTAAAGAAGTCAAAAACAGAAGATATGAATACAAAAATAACAACATAAAATAATAACAATTATTTAACTGCAACTCAAAAATTTGTTCATATTTAAAATCTGAATTTTAAAAATACAGCAAGAATTTTTCTCTTTGCCTTCGCCGATTTATCAGATATAGTAAAATTAACTTAAAGCAAATGAAACATGAACAATGAACATAAAGAAGTACATGAAATTTTGTATAACTCAACCTAAAAACTCCAAAGTTTTTCCCCTTAGAAACTAAAAAAATACGAGAGTGAAACGACAATGTTTCAAGAAGTAACCAGAATCAGTGACTTTCAGATTTGCCAAGACATTGTAATATCCAATCAAACTTACATAGCACATTCAAAGTAAGAGGGTCACTCAGTGCACTCCCCTCGGAGTTCCTTGCCCGACATCTGTAGACTGTTGAGTGATGTCGTCGGAGACCTCTGATGACCAGCCTGTTACTCTCTATGGAAAGACCTCCGATTGGGTCATCTCGAATCAAGTGGACCTGGATAAAATTCAGTAAATCAGAAAGGTACAGTTTATTTTATTTCATCATTTCGGCCGAAGGCAAAGGAGGGTTGGCAATCGCAGTTGAGTTGTTAATGTATTCGAAGGACACTGCTGCCCATCCTCCGGCTAATCCCTTAGTCGCCTTTTACGAAATCCACGGGATGAGATGGATTGGTGCTATTCTTAGCCGGCACCATATTATTTATTTAAACGTAATGCCGTAGGCATTCTCTACCAGTCAACCATGGAGTGACGAACATACAACATGGCAGGTGCAATATATTTAACACAACTACTAGTAGTAGTATTACAATGTATTTAAATACGTAAGTAAGTGTATAAACAATAATGTATATATCTAATGGTAATAAATAAATACATAATTATTATATAAGTAAAGAATAAGATGTTACTATGATTCTGCTAAGGTTTTATTAAGTAATTCCGAAACTTCCGCTTAAATGCATACCTACTCGGGGCCACCCTGATTTCCAGAGGGATTCCAGTGAAATGAGGCATAAGGTTGCATTTATATTTCACGTATGATATCAAGCAAACGCTGGAAGCAGTAGACTTGGTTAAAAAATCTTCTGCTTCTTTTCCTGCCTTGGTCGTCGGCGCAATATTTTAGTCATATTGCTAAGCTTTTGGGAAAAGAGGTTTACAGTCGGTCGCCTGCCAGACACCAACCCTACTTGAGGATGCTAGAGTTGGTGGTTTACCCGCCACCTGCCTTTATTGTACACTACATAATAAAAACAAGGAAAAGCAATGAGTCATATTAGTCAATGCACCATGGGCGGACTTATCACATACAGCGATCACTTCCAGACAACCTTTGAATGGATTTGCGAAATAGGAAAGAGATAACGGACAGTATAAATCATCATCATCATCATTTCGGCCTAATGAAGTCCACTGTTGGACACAGGCCTCCCCCAAAGATCATCACAACCACCGATATGGATGTGTTTTGAGCTCATTGGGGGGTTTTGCCATAATCGCCACACTTGGCAGGCGGGTTGGCGATCGCAGTTGAGTTGTTAATGTACGCGAAGGACGCTGCTGCCCATCCTCCGACTAATCCCTTAGTCGACTTTTACGACACCCATGGGAGGAGATGGGGTGGTGGCATTCTGAGCCGGCACCACACAGTATAAATAATAACTTCAAATTAGAACAAATTAGAAACGGTTGGTGCAGTGGTTGATACAGTCGGCTGCTGCGCTCCGGGTCGTGGGTTCAATTCCCGCACGGAACAAATATTTGTATGATCTGCAAGTAGTTGTTCCGGGTCTGGGTGTATTGTATGTGGAATTCATGCACCCACAACACAGAAGAAATCCTAGTATGAGTATCCTACAACGTGAGTATTTCGGCGAACACGTATTGGAAGCCACTTGAATTTAGTGCGAAATTCTGATACATGTTCATATTTGGGCAAACCCAACATAAATTTGATACAAAAAATTGAAGTCGTTTAAGCTTATCTAGTTGTGCCTTATCAATAAAGTCATGGATTTCCAAAAGAAGGGACTAGGCAAGCACAGTTGCATTATTTCCTTAAGGACCCTGGCGATGAAAATATTGTATACTACTTAAATCTTGGAGCTGTGGATCCTAAGAATAACTAACCCTAAGGATTTTATCTATAGTTATCCGAAGGTTCTTCACTGTATCACTTATGGGTATAACGGTACCGTCAAAAATAATCTTGGGGACTTGTGACCAATCATTACCGACTTCGAAAAGGAGTAGGATCTCAATTAGATGCATGAATTTTTTAAATTTGTGTTTTTATGTATATACACCGATTACTCCGAGATTTGTGAAACAATTGGAGCAATTCTTTTTTTAAGTGGTGCAGAATGCTTTCGAGTTGGTCCCATATAAATTACATTTTATTGAGTAGTTTTCTAACCAGCTTCAATAAACATGTTAATTGACTGCGCTTCTCTAGATGATATCTTAATGGTTTCGATTCAGATCGGTGAACCGATTTGAGTCATTCTTATTTTTAGTGTTAAATACTGAACCAAATTTGAAAAAGTTTTTACATATATTACACAAAAAGAAACAAATTAAACTTTTTAACAAAAAATATATAATTTTAAACGGATTACATCGCCTGTATTAGACATTTATGGCTTTCCTGACGTTTCGAACACTTTGCAGGGTTCGTGGTGGTTGCAGGATAAATAAGGTGACAGGCGTCGTTGCAGATTTTTAAAAGTTGTTTTATTTTATCTACCGTCCAATTTTAATCAAAAATGATTTCGAAAGTATTCGAAACGTCTCAACGATAAGCACTTCCTCAAAGCAAAATGTTCAACAATTTTCAGCACTTCAAAATTACTAAACTTAATAGTAGTTTATGAAACTGTTGCATATTGAGGGGTATTAAAATACGCAGTGCATTTTTAATACCCCCCTTTTTTTTTCACGAGTGTTTTAATGCCTAGTTATGTGCAGTTTCATACACTACTTTACCTAATGTCATACATTAGGATTGTACCTACTAAATAAAACATCAAAGTTAAGTAAGAGTAAGAAATAGTTTATACAAGTTTATATTTGTAGTGCTAAAAAATGGTATGTTCCGCATATGCGTTCCCCCCACAATTGTTCACACTGTACACCAGTGACATCCCTAAACGAACTGCTAATACGACCCAATTAGTACTCTTCGCCGATGACACGGCCATTTTCTACTCTGGTTACGTTCCCGATAGTATAACTAAGATCCTCCAAGCCACAGCCAACACCTACGGGAAATGGTTTAGGAAATGGCGGCTTGAAGTTAACCCCATTAAAAACAAAGCCGTCCTATTTTGCAAATTAGGTGACGACCACCCACGCTTCAAGGAAGGTCACGATGCTAGGCCAGTCGGTTCCTTGGGAACCGCACGCCAGTTATCTTGGAGTTACCCTGGACAAAAACTGTCCTTTGTGGGGTATCCACACTAAAACGCAGCTCGGCGGCGCCGCCTTTGTGCTCGGTCACCTTCACCTACTAAACACTCGTAGTATATTAACCCTTAGAAATAAGGTGAGAATTTACACCACGTGCATTAACCTTTTTTTTTATTGGTGGTGGAAATTCTTCATGAACTTTCTTCGCCCCGGGGAAGGGCGAAGGGGTATGCCGGACTCCTACTGGCTAAAAACACTGGAGCGGTCATCTTCTAAGGCTTCACGTCCTCGTACGATCACACTAGAGCACGTGCATTAGACCTATCATGACCTATGCCAGCTCAGCGTTCGCACACGCTGAATCCACCCCACTCACTCGGTAGATTCCAAACCCTCCAAAACCAATTCATACGTACGGCCACCGGAGCGCCTTGGTACATGCGAAATGATCAACTCCATTTCGATCTTAACTTGCCGACCATCAGGAAATGTATGAAAAGAGCGTCCAAACGCTATTTCTATTCTACCCTGTCCCATCCCCATCCCCTTGTGGTATCAGCCGCTGATTACCAACCCTCCCGTATTAGTAGAGTACGCCGCCCGAGGCACGTTCTGGTAGACCCAGATGATAAAATCACGTTAGATCACATAAAGAGACTCGTGTTGTCTCATTCACTCAACACCCGACCGTTTTGCCGCCCTCGCCGCCGAGGATTCCCGCCTCACCCACGTCGCGGAGGCCTATCGCCGCATCACCACCCCGTTCAAGTTAGTACTTCTCCACCCCGTCTCTTGCTCATGCCGTAGTTGCATACTAACGTGCCGAGCCTGTAGTTTTAAATGTCCCTTAATTCAATAAAAGTAATACCGATCCAGCTGTCCCCAAAACAGTAGCTTGTTATCCCCAGCAACGCCCTAAGCCGAGGTCCGTATCCCGCAGGGGGCGCCCTTAGCACAAGTTGCTTAGATTTTAATATTAATTTTAAGCCTGACTGGAAGCCTCTTCCGCCGTGTGGTGCCCGCTCAGAATGCCACCACCCCATTTCATCCCATGGGTGTCGTAAAAGTCGACTAAGGGATTAACCGGAGGATGGGCAGCAGCGCCTTTCGAGTACATTAACAACTCAACTGCGATCGCCAACCCGTCTGCCAAGCGTGGCGATTATGGCAAGACAATGAGCACACAACACACCCATATCGCTCGTTGTGGTGATATTTGGGGGAGGCCTGTATCCAGCAGTGGACTTAATTCGGCTGAAATTACGCCTCTTACGACCGGTTACGCAACCACATTTCCAAGAAATGTATGCTAGAAGCCCAACAAAAAAAAAATGCGTCCGTTTAGTAGAAGAAAACTCATGGAGTCTCCTTGGTAATATTAACTTCTTGGATTTGACATGTATCGTAATGAAAAAAAAAATGGCATGACATTATTTTGTTAGAGAAAAAATGTTATAATTTAATTATTTAAAATTTTGATAATGTGTTTATAAAGTATGTCAATATAAACTCGTTTTGAGTTTATAATTCGAATTTTACTTTTTTCATGAGAGTAGATAAAATCTAATTATGATATTATTACCTACAGACCGATAATTTTTATAAAGTCATTATTTTCCAGTATAACAAATTAAATTTTCATGAAACAACAATTAAAAACTCATTATTGAATCACGCTAAACTTAGGTTCTTGAACATGCCAGCTTACTATTTAAGGTAATATTTTCTGAATTTATTTATAATATTGGAGTTGAAAATCGTTTAGTACGTATGAATTATTATTTAAATCCTATTATATAGTAAACAAAGGACTAATTGCAAATGCGTGATGTGCACTTTTTTGAGATAGAGTACAATTAATGAGTGATTTGTTTCGTGCGATGCCTGATAAAAATTTAATTAAAAAATAAACCAATCAATCAATGAATCAAATTTATTTGCTCAGAATGTAGGTATTAGTAAGATAATTTTATTATTATTATTATTTCTGCCTAATAAAGTCTACTGCTGGACATAGGCCTCCCTCAAAGATCACCACAACGACTGATATCGGTGTGTTGTGTGCTCATTGGGGGGTTTTGCCATAATCGCCACGCTTGGCAGGCGGGTTGGTGATCGCAGTTGACTTGTTAATATATTCGAAGGGCGCTGCTGCCCATCCTCCGTCTAATCCCTTAGTCGGCTTTTACGACACCCACGGGGTGAGATGGGTTGGTGCTATTCGTAGCCGGCACCACACGGCAAAGTAAGATCACATTATAATATTCGTTCCGTACATTCAAACATTTTTGTAGCATGCAAATATTAAAATACACTGAAATAAGGTTCATCATTTCGGCCGAATGAAGTCCACTGCTGGACACAGGCCTCCCCCAAAGATCACCACAACCACCGATATGGATGTGTTGTGGGCTCATTGGGGGGTTTTGCCATAATCGCCACGCTTGGCAGACGGGTTGGCGATCGCAGTTGAGTTGTTAATGTACTCGAAGGATGCTGCTGCCCATCCTCCGACTAATCCCTTAGTCGACTTTTACGACACCCATGGGAGGAGATGGGGTGGTGGCATTCTGAGCCGGCACCACACGGCAGAATAAAATAAGGTTATTACATACATATCATTACAAACTATTACTATTTTAAATTATAATGTCAAGGCGGGTACAATATTATAAGTGTTAAATTTACCATTATTAATATTAGGCAGATTTTAAATATTCGTCCACAGAGTAGTATGCCTTTGAAAAACTTGAACATTTTTTTCCGTGCGGTGTCCGGATTAAGATCAACCAACCAATCAACTGAGGAACTCTAAACTAGAGGGATGGGCAGCAGTCGCTTCTACAGAACAGTAGCCATACTGCGCTTATCAATCCGACTGCCAACCGTGGTGAGTACTGGTAAATTCCCCCCAAAATGACGACACACATGCACAAACACCCAGACGCAAAACACAAGTTCGTAGACCACAAAAATGTTTGTTGAGTGCGCGGATGGAACCCGCGACACCACACCGGAAATAATTACCTAATTGAAACTGGAAGTATATTAATTAATGAGCAGTTAAAATAGTTCCATCAAACTGCCTGGCAACATTAGGAAAACGATGAAGACGTCATTAAAAATAAAAATATTAATTTTGGTTTTCTCGCATACGTTTCTGGGAAATGTGGTAGCCCTCAAGCCAGGTTAAAAAAAAACTCACCTCAGGCCCTTTATAAAAAGTGAAGTTGACAGCTGGCGGTGACGCGTCAGCTGAGCACAGTAGCTCTGCGTTCTCGTCTTCTCGTAACAGACGAGGTTCTTTTGGCTCTATCAAAGAAATCTGGGTCACTGGAGGATCTGCAACAGAGGTTCATGTTCAGATTTACGATTATCATGGTACTATCAAGTTCGTTTAATTGCAAGTGGTTAAGTTCTTTCTTTCTTTTTTTAAATAAGTTGCCATATTAGGATTTCTTCTGTATCGTGGGTACAGTTTACAGATATAAATCTCACATATACAAACCGGATCAACATCTACCTATTTATATATTTACTATTATAGACATCCAACACAGGATGGGTACATATTTGAACGTCGATAGTTAAAATACCTTTTTTTTATTGATGTCCAGTGGAAATTCTACATGGAACTTCCTTCACCCCGGGGAAGGGCGAAGGGGTATGCCGGACTCTTACCGGCCAAAACCACTGGAGCGGTCATCTTCGGCACCGAAGGGGGGCTCCAGGTCCTCGTAAGATCATACTAGAGCCCGATAATTAAAAAACCTACAGGTAAAATGTCAATGTTCAAAACATTGAAAACTTAAATATCGATTGTATCGAAATATCGAAAATAGTTATACATATACCTACGCTTAAAATGTCTAAGACTGAAATGCCGAGTGATTATAATATCGAATGATTAAAAATGTCGATAGTCATTATACCTAAGTTCAATACGTTGGCAAAAGACAGTCGATTTAGGGTTAAAATAACCACGATGGTTCTTACCAACTTCTAACCTAAATTATCTGAGTCCGCTCTAGAAGATTGAACGACGATATTCTTGCCTTCGTGGTTATATTTAGAGGTCTTTCAATGTCAACTTTTGTAGATAAGTAGATTTTAGATATATTGGACGTAGGTTATATAACCGTTCTACAGTATAAACTTACGGAATTTCAATTTTTGGTTTTATGGTCGTTTGATATTTAAGTTTTCGATGTAAGAAAGCTCAAGGTCACTCAGCGAGCTATGGAGAGAGCTATGCTTGGTATTTCTCTACGAGATCGAATCAGAAATGAGGAGATCCGTAGAAGAACTAAAGTTGTCGACATAGCTGAAAGGATTAGTAAACTGAAGTGGCAATGGGCAGGGTACATTGCTCGTAGACCTGATGGCCGTTGGGGCACAAAAGTTCTCGAATGGAGACCGCGCACCGGAAAACGCAGCGTGGGACGACCTCCAACGAGGTGGACAGACGACCTGGTGAAGGTCGCTGGGAGTCCTTGGATGAGAGCGGCATGTGACCGCTCGTTGAGGAAATCTAAGGGGGAGGCCTTTGCTCAGCAGTGGACGTCCTGTGGCTGATATGATGATGATGATGATGATGATGTTTAGAACATTGACATTTGACCATTTGAGGTATTTTAATTTTCGACGTTCAAATATGTATCCCAGAGGACATTTACATATACATACATGGAATATTACAAATTGGTACATAAGTTTGTGTTTGGTGTGCACCTCCAATTCAAGGAAGCTACAGCATGCTCTTATATGTTTAGGTAAACCAACAAAGAAAAGTTAACAGAATTTGAATTGAATTGTAAGAATGTATTTTTTACATTAAATTATTGAATACATATATTCAAACAAAACAAAATAATAATTTGATTAGGAACATTTCCGAAGACAGCAATACTAGAATACAACAAATTATTATTCATTAAGCCAACCATGGCGTCAAGTTCTCCAAATAAAATGGAGCTCTGAGAACTTTCTCTATTTCTTTTTATTCCGAAACGTTTTTACTTGCTCCTAGGCCAATAGTGATTTTTCGGGCAGTGCGGCAGTTCTTTACCAGTTTATCAATGCAGATTAGGCGTGAAATTGAGAGATTTGCATTTTAAGAGTGATCTAGTACAATGTCGTTCGATTCAGAATAATTTGCTTGTAGTTGCTTCAACTGTTTAGTCAAGAAAAGATCGCTTTACTATAAGCATGCAATTTTCCTTTAGAATTTGAGACAAACAGTTTGATTGATTGAAGTTGTCACTAAGTTTGTAAATCCTTAGATCCCTTAAGGTTTAACGGTTCGAAGAAATAGTTACAAGTACTTCTAAGTTGAAGATAATACTGTTATAAGTTTTAGAATTAAATGAAGACAGCCAATTATTTACTGTTTAATCTTTAAAATACAATGTTACGAATAGCACCAACCCATCTCATCCCGTTGGTGTCGAAAACGGCAACTATGGGATTTGCCGGAGGATAGGCAGCAGCGTCCATCGATCTTGGCCAACCCGCCTGCCAACCTTGGCGATTATGGCAAAACCCCGTAATGAGCACACAACACACCCAGACCGTTCGTTGTGGCGATCTTTGGGAAAGGCCTATGCCCAGTAGTGTACTTTATTCGGCTGAAATTATATATTAGGGTATTTTACTCGTGTGTGATAGGTACATGTTTTTTTTTTATACAGCTTGGTGATGAGAAGTGCCATGTGGTGCCGGCTCAGAATGCCACCACCCCATCTCCTCCCATGGGTGTCGTAAAAGTCGACTAAGGGATTAGCCGGAGGATGGGCAGCAGCGTCCTTCGAGTACATTAACAACTCCAACTGCGATCGCCAACCCGTCTGCCAAGCGTGGCGATTATGGCAAAACCCCCCAATGAGCCCACAACACATCCATATCGGTCGTTGTGGACATCTTTGGGGGAGGCCTGTGTCCAGCAGTGGACTTCATTCGGCCGAAATGATGATGAGAAGAGCAAGCCATGCGCCTGGTGGTAAGCGTCATGGTCAGCTATGTCCAGCAGTGGACTTCATTTCGCTGAAATGAAACAGTATTGAACTAACATTTTAAAATTGCACAGGTCCTAAAATTTATATTAAATTAACGTCAAAATTGACATTGAGATGAAACTAGATGGAGACCATAATATAATTCCAGTCCAGTCACAATGTCGTAAATGTCACAAAAGGTATTTTCCTAAACTAACAAACAACGTCAAACGTGAACTTATATTGTGATGAGATCGAAAATGGATCGAAAGTTTATCGAAACTAAACAGTATTTTCCTAAGGTTTTAAAATTACACAGGTCCTAAAAATTTATATTAATTAAACGTCAAAATTGACAATGAGATGAAACTAGATTGAGATCATACTGAAATGTAACTGAACTGAGGAAAATACCAGGTTTTGTCAATCCATGATCTATACTCAGTTTGGTCAACTTTCATTAATAGTGTAAATTAATTACCTTTAAGGTGGGACATAATATAATCAGTCTCGGAAGCAGACTACTTGAAAGTAGGATCTATAGCCATTGCTGCTAGTATTGAGCGCTGCTGACACAGCACTGCCCATTGTGAACACCGCTTCGAGTTCTGCTGCCACGTTAAGGACAAAGAGCGTGTAGATAAGTGAATATTTCTATTGGGGCAGACAGCGACAGAATTGTTTATTCAGAGCACGGATGCTCTGACAAAGTCGGACCTACATAAAGCTCCGACAAAGAGTATTTTTTTAAAAGAGGGGTGGTATTAGTCATATTTGCACTT